>JAVGWX010000021.1:34586587-34659087 GCA_036924085.1 Ariolimax columbianus
CCCATGTGATTTTAACTTTTTAAATAATCGTTGATGAGGTACTATATCAAAAGCCTTTGTAAAATCTAGATAAATAACATCCACTGGTTCTCCCTTATCTATGATTTTAGTAATCACCTCCATGCACTCCAATAGATTTGTTAAGCACGGTCTCCCTCTAGTAAACCCATGCTGACTATTTCTGATTAGATTTAACCTGTCTAGATGCATTACAATGTTTTCTTTCATTATTGACTCTAACAATTTACAGACTAGGCACGTTAAACTTACTTAATTAGCTGGATCTGATTTCTTTCCTCTTTTGAATAAGGGAATCACTCCTGCATCTTTCCAATCTCTTGGAACAATCCATTTTGCAAGTGATTGAGAAAATAATATAGCCAATGGCTTAACTAGTTAATCTATACTTCAAATAGCATTGATGAATGGATGCCATCTTGATCTGTACATTTATCCACTTTTAATCCTTCCAATCTTTTTAGAACCATTTCCTCCGTAATATAGAATGATTTTAATCGCACTATTTCCATTTGACATTTGAAAATATGTATAGGCTCTGGTATCTTGGAGGAGTGTTCTTTTGTATAGGCTGTGCAAAAGTATTGATTTATTAGATTAGCTATCTCCATATTTTCTCTGCTTATTGTCACTGTACTGTCTATAAGAAAGCCTACCTTGTCTTTAGGTCTTTGTTTATTTCTAACATTAGAAAAGAAGCTTTCACCATCAGTCTTGATCCTATTAGTAAGTTTTTGTCGAAGTCTATTTTTGCTGCTTTATTTACTTTCTGAGCTATGTTTTGCTTGTCCAAATATTTGTAATATATTTCTTTTGATTTACTTGCCTTTATATACATTGTCCAGGCTTTATTTTAAGCTCTTGTACATTTAGCTACAAATCTAGTAATCCACTTTTTATGATTGGTGTTTACCTTCATACATGGAACATATTCGACTTTTAGTTGTTCTAAAAGTGTTTTGAAACACTCTGCCTCTTGTTCAACGTCTGTACCTATGACAATATCTTTCCAGTTTATGTGGCTGTCTGTATCTTTCATCTTCTGTACATCTGTCTTAGAGTAGTCGTATGCTCGCGAGTGTATATTTACATACATTGTAAAGGCTGTTATATGATATATTTTATGGACAACTGATCACTGCAGCTAAAGGAATCGACTACCCCACACCGCGATTCAAGGACGTATTTAAGATGGATATGACGTCATGCGACATCCAAGCCGAAAGCTCAGGATTGAGTCGATTGCAGACAGTCAGTTGGGAGGTGCACAGTAGTTGCCGACGCTTGTAGAGGCCATCTGGATCCAGAGAAATGGGCACGACTGAAAAGATCGGGGAACACCCCGGCAAGTCAGCCTCCTCTGCCCCGTTGTACGATCTGCGACAGGGACTGCCACTCACGTACCGGCGTTTGCAGCCATAGCAGACTGTGTCGAAATACGGGAGACAGAGCTGGGCAAACTTCGTCAGGGCGCCAGGCGCATGATGATCAGTTACTGAGACGCCAATAAACTGATAAATATTAAATGTATTTACTTGTCTTGGCTTGGCTTCGTTTGTTCTCCATCTCTCGCTACCAAACCCTGACACGGGCCTAAGTAGCAGAACGCAGTCCAGAGAACGGAATGCGTTATGTCGATATTTGCCCCTTTCGGTCCAACACATCCGACTTCAGCAAGCATTTTTGAGTACCGGGTTAGCATTCCCTTTTCGATCCCTTCTCCTTAGCCAGTCTGCTCTGTTGCAGCCTGTTTTCTAGAATACTGCGCGGACGTTTAGAACGGCCTTGGCAGCTCCGGTTCGCTAGCCCTTACGCTATCAGTCAGCTATGGCTCGATGACCGCTGCAGCTCATGCGCTGCTCACCATCTTGATCCGGTATTTACTTGATTTTGAAGAAATATGATCATGACAATAATAATTGGCTTATCGCCGTCGATGAGAATAACCAACATCATCATGTGTCATACTGCGCCCTCAAGTCTGTGGGCGGATGTGTGCATGACAGATTAAGCCAACACCAGCTGGTGCTGGTTTTCTTTCTACTCTATACTTCCACCTGATCGCCCGTCGACCCTCGCTAACTGCATGCAAGGCTCTTTTTTGGCCTCGCCTTTTTCAGGCTAAACGATTTACTGCCAGGATTCACTGAATCGCCTTTATTGACGTCCAGGTGATCGCCTTACTGCGCTAAGCTCGCTAAACAGAAGTTTCTTTTGGAACCTTTCACTTGACATTCGAGAAACTTGGCCAGTCTATCTCACTTTAACTTTCTACAAAAGTGTATGAATAGTGTAGTAGTAATGAAAAGAGTATAGTTATTTGTGATGTGGTCTTGTAGCCAATTTGGAGTATGTGTCATGTAGAAATGATTCAACCTCCTGGCGTGTTTGGCGTACACACTCCCTCTCTCTCACCCATAGATCAGGGTTTAGAGACTGGCCGGATGTTTGCCAATCAGATTAGTTGCTTTTTAACAATATACTTCATTTAAACATTCAAATCTTCTTCGGGCAATATCAGGTAGTACTATTTACTCATGTTTATCTTCTTTTTCTTTCTCTTCTTTTTCTTCTTCTTTCTCTTCTTTTTCGTCTTCTTAAAGTCAAGCTACGAAGAAGTGAAGTTTGTGGGAAAATGTACAGATGGATCAGCGACTACCTCGAAAACAGAACATCCATAGTTCAAGTACAATAGCAGATGAGCAAAAAGGTGACACTTGAGCAGGGAGTACACTAAAGGGGAGTACTATCACCAACACCTTTCCTGGTGTATATAAACAACATCACAGAGAATCTACCAAAAAGAGTCTACAGCTCCATGTTTGCAGACGATCTGGCTATGTGGACGTCTGAAAAAAATCTCACCATAGCAAGCAATCGGATGCAGCAGGCCCTAACATCGTTGGAGGAGTGGGCGAACTCATAGCTGGTCAAAATAAATGAGGAAAAAACAACGTGTACGATATTCTCGCTTTCAAACAAACTCCAGAACACCAAAATAAGTCTTAAAGGCAAATATCTGCAGACAAACGGCAACCAAAACTACCTGGGAGTCACATTTGATCGGTGCATGACATGGAAAAGTCAGATCGAGAGAAACCGAATGAGAGCCAGACAAAGAATGGCAAGCATGAGGAAACTTGCTGGCACAAGTTGGGGAACAGACGAAACTGTACACTGGAAGAGTGAGACCAGTTTTCGAATATGGCATTGCGGCATGGGCAACAGCAGCAAAGGCGAACTTTGATAAAATTAGCAAACTTCAAAACCAAGCCATGAAAGGTGTTCACCGCACGCTGCTGCCCATTGGTGATCATTCTTATTCAGCAAATGATGTTAACTGTAGATACAAATTGTTCCTGTAACTCAACGGTTGTGTCATGTTCTGATGTCCATCGCAGGCCGTGATGGCGACTATATCAAGACAGATTTTTGTACACGTCTAAGGGAAAGTTGTTAGCCATTTGTGTTCTATGGTCTCCCTTGTCAAGTGTATGTCACGTACCCGTTCTCGGAATAATGTTTTTAAATACATAAAATACAATAGCAAAGAACCAGTTATATAGAAATAGTTAAAAAACAAACACAAAAGTACATGTGATATATGTGTCTTTCTTAACAATTTTAATAGAAACACAATACATTTAAAATAGAAGAAAGTTAATTTCATTATTGTTTGAATGAACATGCTGCGTATATATGCAAGGCTGAGGAACGGGTCACAAAGATCACGAAATGCTGACCGTGTGAAGGCTTGTTGTTTCTCTTTCTTGAAGAGGATTCAACTGTTGTGTTGTACAAACCACACGTTTGCCATGTTAGACATCTAATCGGTTACGATTTGTTTTTCTTTTATGCTACAAATGTCGAAAATCCATATTTGCAGATATATATTGTTGGAAATGAAATGAAAACTTGCATAGCTCGCTTTACAAGATAAGGCTAGTTTACTAACTGCATTGTAGATAGTCTGTTCACACCAGGACTGTGTCCACGTGCGATCTAGCCCGGTGGGTCTAACAACTAGAGAAATGTAAAAGTACTGATGAGCGTAAACACAACTCAACGAAGTCCAAAATCTATACCTGAATTTAAAGTACAACCAAGATAACGATCACAGGCAAGGCAAAGACCAAACCTAAAGTTATTTTAGAACAACAGAAGATAGAGAAATTCACAAGCTTTGAGTACCTCGGTTAGTTATAAGCGCCAATGGCTACGGCAATGCAGAGGTTCAATAAAATGAGAAACTGATGACAGAACATTAATAAAATGAAAATAACTATTCTGTGAGCTTGCATTATACCGATGAAGACATACGGATGTGAAACGTGGACCCCCACACAAACACTTAAGAAAAGGATTTCATCTTTTGAACTAAAGGGCTACAGAAAAGTGCTCAAAATACAATGGATAGCAAAAAGGAAATATGCAGATATCCTTAACTTAGCTTAACGTCCTTAAACTGGTTTAGAATACTCTGCAGAATCTGTATACATACAGTTTCATTTCATCACCTTGCTCTAAAAGCTATGCGCATCCAATTGATTCTTAAATGCATTAACTGTCCTTCCTTCCACTACCTCCCTTGGCAATGCATTCCAAGCATTCACCACTCTCTAATTAAACAAATATTTCCTAATATCGAATCTGGACCTCTCTTTAGTTAATGTATAACTATGCCCTCTTGTTCTATTTTGGTGGCTGTTGTTTTTTTTTAAAAACTTGTTATAGTCTAATTTATCCATTCCTCTGATCATCTTAAAAGCCTGTATTAAGTCACCACGAATTCTTCTCTCTTCTAGACACTAGGCCGGTTTTTCCTCATAACTGTAATTCTGCAATCCCACTATCAGCTATGTCTCGCTTTTTTGTATTCTTTCCAGCATGTTTGTATCCCCTCTATGATAATGACTCCACGCCTGTACATATAACTCCAATCTAGGTCTAACTAATGCTTTATACAGTTTGACTATCACTTCCTTGCTCCTATGTTTAATATTTATGTTTATCATACATAACATTGCATTTGCCTTTTTAATTCCTACCTGAATTTGCTCACTCACCGTACCTGTATGATCTAGTATAACTTCCAAGTCCCTTTCCTTATCTATCTTTCTAATATTGTTCTCTCCCATTATGTAATTATGTTTCATATTGGATCTACCCATGTGGATGACTGTACATTTATCTACATTAAACTCCATTTGCGAACCTACAAACCCCTCTCGAATTTTATCTAAATCCGATCTCAATATATCCACATCTGCTTGAGATATAGATAAAGAGATATATATATATACTATAGATCCTACTTAATTTCAAGCAAAATTGGTTAGTAAACAACATCTTGTCTCGAAAGCTAAAATAGTTTCTTCTGCTTCTTCGTTCGTCTTCATACCTCAGCTTCAATGATTTTAACAAAGGCAGCAGTCGATTAAAGGCTCTGTACGCTTCCGTACAGCTTCTCGTGGAAGGACACTGGCTGTTGCCAATTGTTACTTCTTTTGTCGGTATACAGCGGACATGACTGCAAAATATATTATGCCTTCATGGGGGCTGTGCCGCAGGCACAAATCTCTGTAGTGCCAATCTTGAACTTGTTGTACAGATGGCATCTGAGTCTGTTGTGACCTGTGCGTAGCCGGAAAATGATCACCTGGTCTCGCCTGGAGAGTTGATGGTAGGCATCGTTTTCTATGTGGCCAATGTGATCCTATTTTCCATTTTGCACTGTACGTTATCCTGATGAATGCTTTAGTTTCATTGTATGTGATGTCTGTATCACTCTGCTGCAGCCTCCCTCGCTCTCTGACGAGCCTGTCCGCCTCCCCGTTGCCTGGAATGTCTCAGTGGGCTGGTGTCCATTGGACTGCTTTTTTTTTAATCACTGGGCTCTTGAGGGCCATTACACTGCTAGGTTGTCTGTGAAAATGACCACTTGCTTTGCTGTATAATAGTTTGACCACATCAAACGCCATACTGACCTAGAAAAAACGATACAGGAGGGTTTGGTGCTTGGAAAGTGGGGCTGAATCAGACCGATGAAAAGATGGAAACAAGACATCACGGAGGTCCTGACGATGACAACGATAGAGGCGATACTTCTGGCTTGAGATCGAGTTACAGATCGGTTGTTGTGAAAATGATTTTCTGCAAATGACATGCAACATGATGATGATGATGATGAAGATGATGATGATGATGATGATAATAGTGATGATAATGATGAAAGTCAGCAATTTTTTGTGCTTTGTAATAATGCATTTTATGGTATACAAACATATATGTGACTTTATTGTTGACGTAGATCTAGCAAATACTATTTTCATTTATAAACATCATTGCATAATTTCAGAAGTGCCGGTTATGCTAGCAATCAGCTAGAGGTTAGTGATATTTAAGATAATATCTGTTGGTAACTGAGACGCTAGTCCGGTCAAGCACACCATATTGTCCAGGACGTTGCGTCAGGGTCAATCCCAATGTTTTTCGTGCATCACGAGCCTTTACTTTTTTGCCAACTTTAACCAGTGGCAAGACAAAGTCAGGACGACTAGATATGAGCTCGGGTGCAGTGGTTGACCACGGATGCTCAAGTGCCTGGCCGTGTTCTGTGCAGTCCACACCGATCAGCACATTTGCATTCCGTTCTCTGGACAACATTCTGCTACTTAAGCCATATCAGGGCTTGGTGGTGCAAGATTGAGAACGAACGACCCTAAGCCAGCAAGCCATATAATACAAAAACAGAATGCGATACTGGAGAAAACACTAAAAAGCTTTATTTCTTTTTTTTTTGCCTCGTTTACTGTGGTTCCTAAGAGGCAGTATATTGTTCTGTGTTTTGCACTTTAGAGCCTGGTTAAACCATATTCAGCACGAAATTTAATAGGTGTACGACCCTGTCAAATCAGGAATCTGAACACATACATGTTTTGTTTGTGAGCCATCGAAACTTCGCAACCACGTATGAACACTTCTATAAAAGCTTAACACATGCAATTCCAAATTCATATCTTTTCTATCGTTATCGCTGCTTGTTTCAAATCTATCAATAACATGACCTCTCATAGTGTATCCGGGGTCCCTTACTGAGAATGGTAGAATATAACCGCCACAGAATACTGTCACAGTAGGTCAAGGGCAAACAATCTTAAGGTGAGCTATGTATGTATTTCTCCTGAGTGGCCAAAACATTCATTGCATGTTGAACGCGAGGACTAAGAGTTGTCCATGGATGTGGCAATCTCAAAATGTACAAATTATCGCTACACTACTGCAAATAACTAGAAAAAGTCTTTCCTAAAAGCTGGTTATGGTAAGTCAAATACAATGCTGGACCTGTGCTTCAACAAAAAGAGATGAGTGATCTTGATTTAACTTAACTTAACGTCTTTATACTGGTTTAGAAGACTATGCAGAGTATGTACGCAACCAGTTTCATTTACATTTCCTTGCTCAATAAGCTATGCGCATCCAATGTATTCTTAAATGCATCAACTGCCTCTGTTTCCATCACTTTCTTGGAAATGCATTCCAAGCATTCACCCCTCTCTGACTAAAGAAATATTTCCAAATTTCCAATCTTGACCTTTCTTTATTTAATTTGAAGCTATGCCTTTTTGTTCTAATTTGATTGATTGAACTCCATGCATGTATTGAAAGGCGTGACTAAAGAGAGTTGTGCATGAGGATAGCAACCTCAACATGCAAGTAAACTGTTACATAAACTCCTACTGCAAGATCATGCAAAGCTTTTTGCTGAAGTCATCTTGATGGAGGTTGACTGTACTTGTACTGATGTGCTTCGGCTGGCGCGAAAAATGTCAAGAAAAGAGATCTTCCTTGTTCGTCTTCAGACCTCGAATTCAATTACTCTAACGAAGGCAGCAGTTGACTTGAGGGTCCGAGCACTTCTGTACAGCTACTCGTGGAAGGACACTGGTTGTTGCCAAATGCTACTTCTTGTCGGTAAACGATGGGCAGGGCTGTAAAATGTGTTCTGATGTCATGGGGGTGTGCCGAGAAGATAGATGGCCAGCTAGAGTCGTTGCCTTGTGTTTTAAGTCAAGTCAGGTAATCCTCATACTCAACCATTATCTTTCGTGTTGATCGTCCACGGCAACGTTTGGTGAGTCTCGGGCAGCGTGGAGGAAGACGGAGTAGAATCGAAATGTCTCAGCCAGGTGTTCCGCGGGAGACTCCATTAGTGGTGAGGTCTTGTATTGCGTATAGTGTAAAGTGCAGAATCTGCAACAAAAGAAATAGTATTTGTAAGATTATGTGTTTATATTAATCTTGGTCTTAGTAGACCTGTAATTCTACAAGGGAAGATGACCCTGTGGAGGTCCCAGCTGTGGTGTGAGCTGGATAAAGGAGGGATGAGGATTTCCTGCTTAGCGTGTTAGGCTCGAGCAGCTTATTACTCCGCTGTGTTAAGACAAGTGCCAAGAAGTTTGGTTAATAGATCTGCGAGTCCATCTTAAAAGACTCAAACACTAGACCAACTTGACACGCAGCCTGTTAGGCGCCATCTATGCTGCTCTTAACAAACCAACTAAGCATGGCCGGTGTTGTGTCATGTCACACAGTTAGTCGCCTCTTATGACATGCTCTATGTAGGACATTGGTCCTATTTTTGTCATTGCCATACCCAAAGATCCAGAATCATTCGGGATGTTTACTGTAGTACGCCGTCCATACAGTGGGCTAGAGAACATTTGTTGCTTATACATAGAATACTAGTTGTTTTTGCTTGTGAATGCACATTGCGACAAAGGGGCATTTTGCTACTCAGATATTAAGCTCGCAATATCACTAGACATATAAACGAATAATGCGAATCAGAATGTAAACATGCAATTCCCTAGTAGTGGATCCAACGGGAAGCATCGACTGGTTCATTTCTTCTTCTTCTTTTTCGTGCGTCTTCAGACATCAACTTCAATGACTCTAACGAAGTCATCAGTCGACTCAAGGCTCTCTACGCTTCTGTACAGCGTCTCGTGGAAGGACACTAGCTGTTGCCAAATGCTACTTCTTTTGTCGGTATACTGTGGACATGACTGCAAAATATGTTCTGCCTTCATGGGGGCTGTGCCGCAGGCACGAAGGTCTGTATTACCAATCTTGAATTGAACTTGTTGTACAGATGACATCTCAGACTGCTGTGACCTGTGCGTAGCCGGAGAATGAAAATCTATGTGGCCAGGGTGTCGTTTTTTTTCTTCCATTTTGCACTGTACGTTGCCCTGATGAATGCTTTAGTCTAATTGTATGTAATTTCTGTATCTAACGTAGGTTAGGTTCTTGATTTTGTTCCATAGCGGTATTTTAACCATCCCTATCTATTTTTTATACTCCACAGGCGATAAGAGAGAGACTGGAACATGGGGGAACTTCGTTTTGAACTCTCCCAGTTTTACTACTATAATCGCTCAGCAATTTATATAATGTACAGACCGACACTATGGAAATAGTATCTTGCTATCCACATGTTAACAAACTGACCCTAGGCATTACAGTTTTAACTAGTATCTTACTATCCATATTTTAACACACTCACCCTAGGCATTACAGAACAAGCTAGTATATTACTATGCTACATCAAGTTTTAATGTCATATATATAGTATCTTACTATCCACAGACTATCATACCAGCATTAAATTTTGATGTCCTACACAGTATCTACCCAAGCACATGGTAACAGTCTTTTATATAATACCTTACTATATGAATATTAACATACAGACAATAAACGGTATTGTCCTACAAAGTATCGTACTATCCCCATTAAACATAAGTTCACTGACTCGAAACT
The DNA here is from genome assembly GCA_036924085.1 of Ariolimax columbianus. NCBI lineage: Eukaryota > Metazoa > Mollusca > Gastropoda > Stylommatophora > Arionidae > Ariolimax > Ariolimax columbianus. The sequence goes on from JAVGWX010000021.1 coordinate 34,596,431, forward strand.
TTACAGTCCTACATTGTAATTTGCTATCTATATATTAACAGACCAATACCAAGTTTTATTGTTCTTCAAAGTATTGAACAATCCCAATGGCATCAGACTGACAGACAGCTTTAATGTCTTACTCAGGATCTTACAATCCACATATTAAAAAACCAACTCTAGATTGAATACACTGCACAGTATCCACTATCCAGATGTTAGACTTACCCAAAACATTGATGTCCTACATAGTTCCTTATTGCCACCATGTTAACAGGCCAACACAGAGTTTAAATGTCTTACAGAGTATCTTACTTTCTACATGTCAACAGTCCAACATAGAGCTTGAATGTCCTACATAGTATTTTACTATCCACATGTCAACAGGCAAACACATAGCTTGAATGTCCTACAGAGTATCTTACTATCCACATGTCAACAGGCCAACACAGAGCTTAAATGTCCTACAGAGTATCTTACTATTCACAAGTCAACTGGCCAATACAGAGCTTTAATGTGCTACATAGAATCTTACTATCCACATGTTAACAGGCAAACACAGAGCTTGAATGTCCTACAGAATATCTTACTATCCACATGTCAACAGACCAAAACAGAGCTTTAATTTCCTACAGAGTATCTTACTATCCACATGTTAACAGGCCAAAATAGAGCTTCAATGTCCTACACAGTATTTTAATATCCACATATCAATAGGCAAACACATAGCTTGAATGTCCTACAGAGTATCTTATTATCCACATGTCAACGGGTCCAATACAGAGCTTTAATGTGCTACAGAGTATCTTACTATACACATGATAACAGGCCAAAACAGGGCTTGAATGTCCTACAGAGTATCTTACTAACCCAATGTTAACAGGCCAACACAGAGCTTGAATGTCCTACAGAATATCTTACTATCCACATGTCAAGAGGCCAACACAGAGCTTGAATGTCCTACAGAGTATCTTACTATTCACAAGTCAACTGGCCAACACAGAGCTTGAATGTCCTACAGAATATCTTACTATTCAGAAGTCAACTGGCCAACACAGGTGCTTGAATAACCTACAGAGTATCTTACTATTCACAAGTCAACTGGCCAACACAGAGCTTGAATGTCCTACAGAGTATTTTACTATTCACAAGTCAACTGGCCAACACAGAGCTTGAATGTCCTACAGAGTATAATACTATTCACAAGTCAACTGGCCAACACAGAGCTTGAATGTCCTACAGAGTATCTTACTATTCACAATTCAACTGGCCAACACAGAGCTTGAATGTCCTACAGAGTATCTTACTATTCACAAGTCAACTGGCCAACACAGAGCTTGAATGTCCTACAGAATATCTTACTATTTACAAGTCAACTGGCTAACACAGAGCTTGAATGTCCTACAGAGTATCTTACTATTCACAAGTCAACTGGCCAACACAGAGCTTGAATGTCCTACAGAGTATCTTACTAATCACAAGTCAACTGGCCAACACAGAGCTTGAATGTCCTACAGAGTATCTTACTATTCACAAGTCAACTGGCCAACACAGAGCTTGAATGTCCTACAGAATATCTTACTATCCACAAGTCAACTGACCAACACAGAGCTTGAATGTCCTAAAGAATATCTTACTATTCACAAGTCTACTGGCCAACACAGAGCTTGAATGTCCTACAGAGTATCTTACTATTCACAAGTCAACTGGCCAACACAGAGCTTGAATGTCCTACAGAATATCTTACTATCCACAAGTCAATTAGCCAACACAGAGCTTGAATGTCCTACAGAATATCTTACTATTCACAAGTCAACTGGCCAACACAGAGCTTGAATGTCCTACAGAATATCTTACTATCCACAAGTCAACTGGCCAACACAGAGCTTGAATGTCCTCTAGAATATCTTACTGTCCACAAGTCAACTGGCCAACACAGAGCTTGAATGTCCTACATAATATCTTACTATCCACATGTTAAAAAGCAGACACCATGCTTTACTGTTAAAAATAATATCTTACTATCCACGTGTTAACAAACCGACAGTAAATTTTAATGTCCTACACACTATCTTACTTCTTCTTCTTCTTCAACAAATTCACGTTGATGTCTGACAGCGTACTTTGAAGAAGATATCTTACTGTACCCATGTCATCAGCCCGACTCTGAGCTTTGCTATCCTACATGATATTGTACTATCCACATGTTTTAATGTCATTCATAGCATTTTACAGTCTCCATGTCAACAGACTAACACAAAGCTGTAATGTCCTAATATAAAATCTATCTTTCTAAATGTTAGCAGACCTAATAGCAAGCTGTAATGTACTACATAAAATCTTACTATCTAAATGTTAACAGACCGATGCTATTCGCTAATATCCTACATATTATCTTACTGTCACCATGGGGACGGTGTGGCCTAGTGGTTAAGTGGCCCGGCTCAAAACCCAAAGGTGCTGGATTCAATCCCCATCACAGCGCCGTTACCCCAAGGAAGCGAATTCTTAGAAAATGCAAGAGGAAGCAGACCCTTACATAAAATGCATGTTGAAGTTGGTAGCACTTGGCCGACAGGCGCAAAATAAAAACCACCGTACAATGTACACCACCTTGGCGATTAGAGAAATAAGGCGAACTCAAAAAAACAAACAAACAAACAAACTGTCACCATGTCAACAGAATTACACTAAGCTTCAGTGTCCTATATATTATCTTAATGTCCTCATATAACCAACCAATTCTTTAGATTTAATGCGATACATAGCATCTTACTGTCTACATATTAACATACTATCTGAGTATCCCAACAGTAACATACACGAACAGTCACCTAACTTTACTGTCCTGCATAGCATTTTACAATCCCCATGTTAACAAACCTACCTAAAAGTATTAGTGTCCTACATAATATCTTACTGACCCCACTTTAACAGATCTAAACTGAGCTTGACGGTCCTATAAAATATCTCACTGACGCCTCTTCAACAGACCAAATCTGATTTTTAATCTCCTACATAGAATCTTAGTATCAGCATGACAAAAGATGAAGGCTAACACTGAGCTTTAAGGTCCTAGGTAGTATCTTACTGTCTGTATATTAACAGATGGACACCAAGATAATTGTCCTGTAAAGTATCATACTATCCCTATCTTAGCAGGCCGACAACAAGCTGTAATGTCCTACATAGTACATTACTAATTTGCATGTTAATAGCCGAAAACCGAGCTTTTGGCATAGATGACGTACATAGTATCTAACTATACAACTGTTAGCAGACAGACACTGAGTTTTATTGTCCTATGTAGCATTAACTGTTTGCATGTTTACAAACCATTCCCATTTGTTAATGTCCTACATGTAATCTTACTGTCCAGAAGTTAACATACTAACACAAAGCTTAAATGACCTACTTTTTATATTTCTGTACAAAGATAGCAGTCTGACACAAATCTGTAATGTCCTACCTATTGTTTTACTATCCACACGTTATAACAGAATGAAAGCAATCTTCACTTTTCTACATAACATCAAACTACCCAATTCAAAACACACAGACAGTGAACTTTCATGTCCTACTTATTTTCTTAATATCGACATGTTAATATACATCAACTGAGAAATAATGTTGTATATATTTTCTCACTATCCACATGAAAACAAACCAACCTCATGAATAGGTGTCCTAAATAGTATATTTTTTCCCCCAGGTAAACAGACCAAAACTGAGTAGTAATGTCCTACATAGTATCTTACTCTCCGCTTGTTAACAGACCAACACTGATCTGTAATGTCCTTTATAGTATCTTACTATCCCCAGGTCAAAATACCAACACAGAGCAGTAATGTCCTACATAGTATCTTACTATCCGCGTGTTAACAGAATGACAGCTAGCATTACTTTACCTCATAGTATTGTACTATCCACTTGTTAGCATACGAACAGTGAGCTTTCATGTCCTACATATTTTCTTAATATTCAAATGTCAACGCATAACAGCCGAGATGTAAAGTTGTATATATTATCTTTCCCCTTGATAAAACATCAACACTGAGTTGTAATGTCATACATAATATCTTACTAATCATCATGTTTACAGACCAACACAGAGAACACGTGTCCTACACAATGTCTTACAGTTCACATGTATTAACAGACCAACACTGAGAACATATGTCCTACACAATATCTTACAGTTCACATGTATTAACAGACCAACACTGAGAACATGTGTCCTACACAATATCTTACAGTTCACATGTATTAACAGACCAACACTGAGCTTTTCTGTCCTATTAAGTGTGAGACCTTCCATTTGTTAACAAACAGAAACCAATAATAAATTTCCTAAACAGCATCCTGCTGTCCGCATGTAAATAGACCAACAACGAGCTGTAATGTTCTAAATAAATTTTTACTATCAATACATTAACAAACCCACACTGAGCCTTATCGCAAAAATAAAAGTATCTTCCTTTCCCCCCAAAAAGAGATGCAGTAGACTTAATTATTTTATTTGACTATCACAGTGCAAACAGAATCACACCGTGGTTCAATGTCCTTTATATTATCTTGATATTCACAGGACAAAAGAAGTAGACGGACAACAAACTCTACTGTCCCACATAGTATCTTACTTTCCACCTCTCAACTAACTGACCATGTCCGTTAATGTTGTACATATTATACTACTAATCACATGTTAATAGATCCACACTGTGCTTCAAAGCCCTACATTTTATCTTTGAATCCCCATGCCAGAAGAACACTTAGCTTTACTGTTATACATACTATCTTACCATCCACATGTCGACAGACCAGCACCAAGATTTGCTACACTAAATATTATCTTACCATCCACATGTTAACAGACCAGCACCAAGATTTGATACCCTACATATTATTTTACCATCCACATGTTAACAGACCAGCACCAAGATTTGATACCCTAAATATTATCTTACAATCCATTTGATAACTGACCAATACTAGGATTGGATACCTTACATTTTACTTTACTATCCACATGGCAACATATGTAGATCGCCATGTAATTTTACAGTCTTACGTAGTACCTACAATCTATAAATTAACAGATCAACACCAAAATGTGTGTTCTACATAGCATTTTACTTTCACTGTGTTTTAGTGAAATGAGATACCAAAGAATGCAGAGCTGAGGCAAAAGCTATGGTGCAGCCACTATGTCCTGGTAAAGATTATGGACTGCATCATGATTACTGGCTTGCAGATATAACTGACCAAAGGATCCTGAACACAAAAAGGAATAAAGAATTTTTGCACGCTAGAGGACTAAAATTGAGTTTTAATGTCCTACATATTATCTCTTTATCTACATATTAACAGATAGACACTAAGATTTAATGGTGTACATATTATCTTACTATCCACATGTTAGGAGTCAGATACTGAGCTTAAATCTCTTACATAAGGTCTTACTATTTACAAATCAACAGATGCAAACCAACTTGGAGATTTACTGTCTTGAAAATATCTTACTATCCACATGTTAGTAGACTAACACTCAGCTTTAATGTCCTACATAGCATCTCACTATCAACATGTTAGCAGATTGACACCAAGCTTTAATCTTCTACATGATATTTTACTATTAACATGTTAGCACACCAACCGCAAGCTTGTTAGCAGTCTAACACAGAGCTTTGATGTCCTACATAGTATCTCACTATCAACATATTAGCAGATTGACACCAATCTTTAATCTTCTACGTGATATTTTACTATTTACATGTTAGCATACCAACCGCAAGCTTGTTAGCAGTCTAACGCAGAGCTTTGATGTCCTACATAGTATCTCACTATCAACATATTAGCAGATTGACACCAAGCTTTAATCTTCTTCATGATATGTTACTATTCATATGTTAGCACACCAACCGCAAGCTTGTTAGCAGTCTAACGCAGAGCTTTAATGTCCTACATAGTTTCTCACTATCATTATATTAACAGACTGACACCAAGCTTTAATCTTCTACACAGTATCTTGCTATCCATATGTTAACACACACAGTGACAGAGCAATATTTACGTTCGTACATATAATCTTACTACCCACATGTTAACCACAATAGCATTATCAACTCTCAAACCCTTCGACGGTTTGCAAAGACTGGCCTTTTCAAACAAGCTAAACGCCTACTGTGTATGTATTTGCTTAATGGATGAATCAACAACAACAGAACCAATCGAAGGTGTTTTGCAATCAATTCTAGAGCTGCATTTATAATGCCAGTAGGAACAGTACGTAATAAGTAGTTTTGGAAATCTGTCAATACTGTAGGGTTTTACACAGTTGTACACACACGCACACACAAACGTAAAGAAATATGTGCATTCGTACAAAAATGTATGTTTACAATAATAAGATATGTATTACTACCATGCTTTCAATTTGGTGTATGTTAATAGTGTCAGTATTCGAATATATCATAAATACACAGAGTGACAGCAAAGAGCAATTGTATCAATGCCTGGGCTTTAGTAATGTGTACTTTAATATCTGTTTGTTTACATTTGTTAATATGGCACCTTATGCGTCTTGTGAAATAAAGAAATAAACAAGAAACAAACACACACTGGAATAAGGTTCAATTTAATGTTTACGTATTTCTTATGCCACATTATGAATATTATGTTTACATATATTCAGCCAGCAGTAAAAATGCAAGATTCCATATGGCTAGTGTTATTAAAATGATGGTAATGGGTGTCATGTTCTAAAAAATTTACAGTTTAAAATTTGGATATGTACAATGAGATTAACAATCTATAAATGGTATGTTAGAGAAATTTATAACATAAAAGTCTACATACATTTGCTTTTACATATCCAAGCTTGAACAATTTGAAAGTAGCACACACGCTTAACCATAAACAACTTTCAGCACAGGATCTTTGATTAGCTAGATAACAGTTTCACGGCCTAGTAGTGAACTGTATTTACACGGACAATGATTACTTCGTCATAAGGGCAATGTATTCAAAAGAAAGGGATGTAATAAATGCACTACAATAATATAAATCATTTAATAATTACATGAAAATAAAGCAAATACTTATAATAGTTACGGTTGCGTATAATGGAGCATACCATACGAAATTTACCTTTCGGAAATTTCTAACTTTTTTTTGCATTTTATGAATATTATTAAATTCATTTTAAAAACAATATGCGAGTCGCTGTCACCACAACAGAGCTAACTTAAACAGGCATCAGCATATATGCTAACTCTAACCTTACTATTAACAGCTACAGGAGCAGCCAGTGTTGTCTTCTGCCAGTTACTTGTCTAGTTCGCTCCATGACTTCGACGCCGGTCAAGGTTCAAGGTTCAGCTCTTGTGATAAGCACGGCTTTGCTGTCACAATCGTCGCCGACGAGCGCCCGGGGTCGCGAGCTGTTCCTCCCCATATGTCGTGCACGAGGACGACAACAAGCGTGAGAAATTTGGTCGGGTGGATAATTAACACCTATCGCCTTCAGTGTACAGATGCCAATGTACACGTCCATGTGGTTCTGGTGTAGGGCCATAGCTCACTCGTTCTAAGGTTTGTAACCTGGATAAAGAGGGGAGACGCCCAAGCCAGAACCTCTCACGCAAATTTTTTATGATGGGATAACTCTTAATTATATATTTTTTTGTATTTGTTTGGTTATGTTCCTCGCTGTGTTAAAAAAAACACTTGATGTCAACAACATCGGCGACGAAGATGGCACACGACATAAAACTACATCCCCTTCCACGCCTTCTAACGACACAAGTTGATAGAAGATGATGAGGATGATGATGATAATAATCATGACAGTAATAATAACAAAACATTGAGCTACAATAGAACAATTAGATAGATGTTTAAGCATACAACCATGAAAGAATGATTATTCCGTGAGATAAGCAGAAGAAAAGGTGTGATTCCCATTAAGACATGTTATTAGAGGAAACATAAGACCACACTACATGTACATGTAGAGCGTAGGATACAACGTTGGTAGAGTGGCTGCTTCTTTCCGGCTGCAACTTGTTCCAGCCAACCCAGCTGTAAACGAGTACCAGATTTACTGTTAGGAGAAAGGATAGAGGAACAGGAATTGGTTTTCACAAAACCTGAAGTTTTTGGTTTGATTAGAGGTTTCAATTTCTGGATTCTGTGACGAAGACTTGCCCTTTTCTACCACAGACCGTTGTCATTTGTGCGGTATCATGTCGTATTGACCAGTTCATGGATTCGTGTGTGTATCAGAACAATGAAGATTCTAGTACCTCATCCCTGGCGGTAATAAAAATAAATTTATATATCAGTGATATTGTAAGCCAAGACATCGAGGAAAGGAACTGGCTATCCCCATCTGATAAAAGCTAAAACCTCTTATAGAGAAGTTTCTACCACAGCATCCCCGACTACAGTATATTTATATTACTCGATGTATCCACGAATGTAAACAGCAAGTTGGCTGTGTTTGTATTCTGACATTCTTTCCTTGACATAATCAAAAGTTTCTTGGGCGGATTGTCGCTACGGTTGGCACGTTCTAAATGCATGTTTTTGCTCGTGAGCTTCAATCCCTTCTGTATTTTGTGTTGGCCTTTAACTGGTAGTGGGCGGGGTACATTGGGATGTCTTATATGATCACATCAGTTCATATTTGTCACACATTAGTTGGTAGTCAGCATTGATTGCTGAGAGTACAGAGAACCAAGAAGACCAAAGTAGAGAGAGAGAAAGAGAGAGAGGATGAACAACAGAAATATGAATATTGTTAGATGACTGTTAATTTGTGCAGGTGTTAAAAACAATTCGAGGTAAATCTTCTTCTTCGTACGCTGTCAGACGTCAACTTGAATTTTTTCGAAGAAGGCAGCTGTCATCCTGAGGCTGTCGACACTGCCATAGAGCTTGTCTAGTGTTGCCACTGGTGATGGCCACATGTGCTTTGTCTGGTTCTCGTATGTCGGGCAATTTTGCAGCAGATGTTCCGCGGTCATTTTCCCTGTACCACAGGTGCATTCGTCAGTACCACCTTTCTTCAGTTTATTGAAGAGATGGTACCTCAGTCTGTTGTGGCCTGTGCGGAGTCTGAAGACCACGACCTGCTCTCTTCTGTTCAACTGGTAGTAGGCATCATTTTTTGTGTAGCCAGTATGCTCTGTTTCCCATTTGGCCATGTATCTGGCCCTAATAAACCTTTTTAACTCTTCGTAGGTCACACTAGATTCTGGTTGTGGTAACCTTGCACCTTCTTTAGCCAGTCTGTCTGCCTCATCGTCCACTACTCCAGCGATGTTAGGGCCTGCTGCATCCGATTGTTTGCTATGGTGAGATTTTCTTCAGTGGTCCACAAAGCCAGATCGTCTGCAAACATGGAGCTGTGGACTCTTCTTAATATATTCTCTATTATGTTGTTTATATACACCAGAAAAAAAGTGTGGGTGACAGTACTCCCCCTTGGGGTACTCCCTGCTCCAGTGTCACATTTTTACTCATCTTCCCTTGTACTTGAACTCTGGCTGTTCTGTTTTCGAGATAGTGGCTGACCAATCTGTACATTTGTCCAGATACTTCACTTCTTTATAGCTTGACTTTAAGTCCCTCTTTCCCCACCTTGTCAAATGCCTTCTCTAGATCCACCAAAACCGCTACTGTATGCTTTTTCTCCTGGTAAGCATCCTCTATTTTCTGCGCTATGAGAGTGATTTGATCCTCAGTGGATCTGTGTTGTCTAAATCCTGCTTTCTGTGGAATTAATATGTGTATTTCTTCTAGGTCCCACATCAGTCTGATGTTTATCATACGCTTCATCAGTTTACCTACACAGCTCAGTAAACTGATAGGCCTGTATCAAATTTGGATCTGTTCTATCTTTTCCTTTCTTTGGTACTGGTATTCGATGTAAATGATTTTAACATGAAAAGGAAATCATTGATGTCGAGGTTGAAGTGTTAGAGACTTCACTGTACTAGGCCTCAGCTTTTTATGAGGTGGGGTGGCCAACTCATGTAGTCGCCACACTTCCTTCAATGATACTTAGCGACGTACAGGTTTAGTTATTAATGAGAATATCATTTGACAGAGTTGAGAGTAAGTAAACACGATTAGAAACGTGAATCAGTTTCTACAGCTTTATGAAAGTGGTTAGAGTTAGTGTGTGACTTTATCTATGCCAAGATATCATTTCTTGAAATCATTCCTCCTGCATAGTTTATAAGAATGAAATAGCCGATATCCTGACTTCAAAAGCCATATCAGCATGTTGTTGTTATTGTTGTTGTATTTATTGTTGTTGTAGAATGCCCGTAATATGTAAGATTAATTTTGTGTGCGTCCTGTAAAAGACGTTAAGTGGCGGGCTGCAACAGGATGCAAGAATAGCCTTGAGAGTTTGAAAGATTAGTTGGCAGGGGCATAAACTTAAACATAAAGATACACCTAAGTACCTAGGAATTACAATGGATCGCACATTGTCCTACAAAGAACAATGTGAAGCGGTAAAACAAAAAGTTAGCACAATCATAAAACGTACTGAGTAAGCTAACAAAAACGGCATAACTTAACTTAACATAACGTTTTTATATTGGTTTAGAAAACTCATCAGAGTCTGTAGACAACCAGTCCCATTTGCATTACCCTGCTCTAATAACTATGTACATCATATTTATTCTTAAATGCATTAACTGTCTCTGCCTCCACTATTTCCTTGGGCAAAGCATTCCAAGCATTCACCACTGTCTGAATTTTTAAAAATGTCCTGTGTCCAATTTGGACCTTTCGTTACTTAATTTGTATCTGTGCCCTCTTGTTCTCGCTGGTGGTTTTATTTTGAAAAACTTGTTATAGTCTAATTTAACTTTTCCTGTGATTATCTTATCAACTTAGATTAAGTCAGGTTTAATTCTTCTCTTTTCTAGACACTAATGGCCGGTTTTTCTGAGTCTTTCCTCGTAACTGTAATTCTGGAATCCCACTATCAGTTTTGTCGCTATTCTTTGTATCCTTTCCAGCATATTTATAGCTCTTCTACGATAAGGACTCCACATCTGTACACAGTACTCCGATCTAGGTCTAACTAATGCTTTATACAGTTTGTCAATCACCTCATTACTCCTATGTTAAATATTTCTTCTTTTTTAATTATACCTAACGTTGCATTTGACTTATTCACTGCTACCTGGACTTGCTCACTCACCTTACCTGTATGCTCTATTATTACCTCTATGTCCCTTTCGTTATCTATCATTCTAGTATTGTTCTCGCCAATTCTGTAATTTTGTTCCATTTTTTACTTCACACCACTCAGAGTACTCCTTATGTATGTCAATCGCTGTCTTCTTCCCGTTAATCAACTTTCAATCCAATCGGCAACCTGCCCATCTATCCCATGTGATTTTAACTTTTTAAATAATCGTTGATGAGGTACTATATCAAAAGCCTTTGTAAAATCTAGATAAATAACATCCACTGGTTCTCCCTTATCTATGATTTTAGTAATCACCTCCATGCACTCCAATAGATTTGTTAAGCACGGTCTCCCTCTAGTAAACCCATGCTGACTATTTCTGATTAGATTTAACCTGTCTAGATGCATTACAATGGTTTCTTTCATTATTGGCTCTAACAATTTACAGACTATGCACGTTAAACTTACTTAATTAGCTGGATCTGATTTCTTTCCTCTTTTGAATAAGGGAATCACTCCTGCATCTTTCCAATCTCTTGGAACAATCCATTTTGCAAGTGATTGAGAAAATAATATAGCCAATGGCTTAACTAGTTAGTCTATACTTCAAATAGCATTGCTGAATGGATACCATCTTGATCTGTACATTTATCCACTTTTAATCCTTCCAATCTTTTTAGAACCATTTCCTCCGTAATATAGAATGATTTTAATCGCACTATTTCCATTTGACATTTGAAAATATGTATAGGCTCTGGTATCTTGGAGGAGTGTTCTTTTGTATAGGCTGTGCAAAAGTATTGATTTATTAGATTAGCTATCTCCATATTTTCTCTGCTTATTGTCACTGTACTGTCTATAAGAAAGTCTACCTTGTCTTTAGGTCTTTGTTTATTTCTAACATTAGAAAAGAAGCTTTCACCATCAGTCTTGATCCTATTAGTAAGTTTTTGTCGAAGTCTATTTTTGCTGCTTTATTTACTTTCTGAGCTATGTTTTGCTTGTCCAAATATTTGTAATATATTTCTTTTGATTTACTTGCCTTTATATACATTGTCCAGGCTTTATTTTAAGCTCTTGTACATTTAGCTACAAATCTAGTAATCCACTTTTTATGATTGGTGTTTACCTTCATACATGGAACATATTCGACTTTTAGTTGTTCTAAAAGTGTTTTGAAACACGCTGCCTCTTGTTCAACGTCTGTACCTCTGACAATATCTTTCCAGTTTATGTGGCTGTCTGTATCTTTCATCTTCTGTACATCTGTCTTAGAGTAGTCGTATGCTCGCGAGTGTATATTTACATACATTGTAAAGGCTGTTATATGATATATTTTATGGACAACTGATCACTGCAGCTAAAGGAATCGACTACCCCACACCGCGATTCAAGGACGTATTCAAGATGGATATGACGTCATGCGACATCCAAGCCGAAAGCTCAGGATTGAGTCGATTGCAGACAGTCAGTTGGGAGGTGCACAGTAGTTGCCGACGCTTGTAGAGGCCATCTGGATCCAGAGAAATGGGCACGACTGAAAAGATCGGGGAACACCCCGGCAAGTCAGCCTCCTCTGCCCCGTTGTACGATCTGCGACAGGGACTGCCACTCACGTACCGGCGTTTGCAGCCATAGCAGACTGTGTCGAAATACGGGAGACAGAGCTGGGCAAACTTCGTCAGGGCGCCAGGCGCATGATGATCAGTTACTGAGACGCCAATAAACTGATAAATATTAAATGTATTTACTTGTCTTGGCTTGGCTTCGTTTGTTCTCCATCTCTCGCTACCAAACCCTGACACGGGCCTAAGTAGCAGAACGCAGTCCAGAGAACGGAATGCGTTATGTCGATATTTGCCCCTTTCGGTCCAACACATCCGACTTCAGCAAGCATTTTTTGAGTACCGGGTTAGCATTCCCTTTTCGATCCCTTCTCCTTAGCCAGTCTGCTCTGTTGCAGCCTGTTTTCTAGAATACTGCGCGGACGTTTAGAACGGCCTTGGCAGCTCCGGTTCGCTAGCCCTTACGCTATCAGTCAGCTATGGCTCGATGACCGCTGCAGCTCATGCGCTGCTCACCATCTTGATCCGGTATTTACTTGATTTTGAAGAAATATGATCATGACAATAATAATTGGCTTATCGCCGTCGATGAGAATAACCAACATCATCATGTGTCATACTGCGCCCTCAAGTCTGTGGGCGGATGTGTGCATGACAGATTAAGCCAACACCAGCTGGTGCTGGTTTTCTTTCTACTCTATACTTCCACCTGATCGCCCGTCGACCCTCGCTAACTGCATGCAAGGTTTTTTTTTGGCCTCGCCTTTTTCAGGCTAAACGATTTACTGCCAGGATTCACTGAATCGCCTTTATTGACGTCCAGGTGATCACCTTACTGCGCTAAGCTCGCTAAACAGAAGTTTCTTTTGGAACCTTTCACTTGACATTCGAGAAACTTGGCCAGTCTATCTCACTTTAACTTTCCACAAAAGTGTATGAATAGTGTAGTAGTAATGAAAAGAGTATAGTTATTTGTGATGTGGTCTTGTAGCCAATTTGAAGTATGTGTCATGTAGAAATGATTCAACCTCCTGGCGTGTTTGGCGTACACACTCCAGCTCTCTCACCCATAGATCAGGGTTTAGAGACTGGCCGGATGTTTGCCAATCAGATTAGTTGCTTTTTAACAATATACTTCATTTAAACATTCAAATCTTCTTCGGGCAATATCAGGTAGTACTATTTACTCATGTTTATCTTCTTTTTCTTTCTCTTCTTTTTCTTCTTCTTTCTCTTCTTTTTCGTCTTCTTAAAGTCAAGCTACGAAGAAGTGAAGTTTGTGGGAAAATGTACAGATGGATCAGCGACTACCTCGAAAACAGAACATCCATAGTTCAATAGTTCAAGTACAATAGCAGATGAGCAAAAAGGTGACACTTGAGCAGGGAGTACACTAAAGGGGAGTACTATCACCAACACCTTTCCTGGTGTATATAAACAACATCACAGAGAATCTACCAAAAAGAGTCTACAGCTCCATGTTTGCAGACGATCTGGCTATGTGGACGTCTGAAAAAAATCTCACCATAGCAAGCAATCGGATGCAGCAGGCCCTAACATCGTTGGAGGAGTGGGCGAACTCATGGCTGGTCAAAATAAATGAGGAAAAAACAACGTGTACGATATTCTCGCTTTCAAACAAACTCCAGAACACCAAAATAAGTCTTAAAGGCAAATATCTGCAGACAAACGGCAACCAAAACTACCTGGGAGTCACATTTGATCGGTGCATGACATGGAAAAGTCAGATCGAGAGAAACCGAATGAGAGCCAGACAAAGAATGGCAATCATGAGGAAACTTGCTGGCACAAGTTGGGGAACAGACGAAACTGTACACTGGAAGAGTGAGACCAGTTCTCGAATATGGCATTGCGGCATGGGCAACAGCAGCAAAGGCGAACTTTGATAAAATTAGCAAACTTCAAAACCAAGCCATGAAAGGTGTTCACCGCACGCTGCTGCCCATTGGTGATCATTCTTATTCAGCAAATGATGTTAACTGTAGATACAAATTGTTCCTGTAACTCAACGGTTGTGTCATGTTCTGATGTCCATCGCAGGCCGTGATGGCGACTATATCAAGACAGGTTTTTGTACACGTCTAAGGGAAAGTTGTTAGCCATTTGTGTTCTATGGTCTCCCTTGTCAAGTGTATGTCACGTACCCGTTCTCGGAATAATGTTTTTAAATACATAAAATACAATAGCAAAGAACCAGTTATATAGAAATAGTTAAAAAACAAACACAAAAGTACATGTGATATATGTGTCTTTCTTAACAATTTTAATAGAAACACAATACATTTAAAATAGAAGAAAGTTAATTTCATTATTGTTTGAATGAACATGCTGCGTATATATGCAAGGCTGAGGAACGGGTCACAAAGATCACGAAATGCTGACCGCGTGAAGGCTTGTTGTTTCTCTTTCTTGAAGAGGATTCAACTGTTGTGTTGTACAAACCACACGTTTGCCATGTTAGACATCTAATCGGTTTCGATTTGTTTTTCTTTTATGCTATAAATGTCGAAAATCCATATTTGCAGATATATATTGTTGGAAATGGAATGAAAACTTGCATAGCTCGCTTTACAAGATAAGGCTAGTTTACTAACTGCATTGTAGATAGTCTGTTCACACCAGGACTGTGTCCACGTGCGATCTAGCCCGGTGGGTCTAACAACTAGCGAAATGTAAAAGTACTGATGAGCGTAAACACAACTCAACGAAGTCCAAAATCTATACCTGAATTTAAAGTACAACCAAGATAACGATCACAGGCAAGGCAAAGACCAAACCTAAAGTTATTTTAGAACAACAGAAGATAGAGAAAGTCACAAGTTTTGAGTACCTCGGTCAGTTATAAGCGCCAATGGCTACGGCAATGCAGAGGTTCAATAAAATGAGAAACTGATGATAGAACATTAATAAAATGAAAATAACTATTCTGTGAACTTGCATTATACCGATGAAGACATACGGATGTGAAACGTGGACCCCCACACAAACACTTAAGAAAAGGATTGCATCTTTTGAACTAAAGGACTATAGAAAAGTGCTCAAAATACAATGGATAGCAAAAAGGAAATATGCAGATATCCTTAACTTAGCTTAACGTCCTTAAACTGGTTTAGAATACTCTGCAGAATCTGTATACATACAGTTTCATTTCATCACCTTGCTCTAAAAGCTATGCGCATCCAATTGATTCTTAATTGCATTAACTGTCCTTCCTTCCACTACCTCCCTTGGCAATGCATTCCAAGCATTCACCACTCTCTAATTAAAAAAATATTTCCTAATATCGAATCTGGACCTCTCCTTAGTTAATGTATAACTATGCCCTCTTGTTATATTTTGGTGGCTGTTGTTTTTTTTTAAAAACTTGTTATAGTCTAATTTACCCATTCCTCTGATCATCTTATAAGCCTGTATTAAGTCACCACGAATTCTTCTCTCTTCTAGACACTAGGCCGGTTTTTCCTCATAACTGTAATTCTGCAATCCCACTATCAGCTATGTCGCGCTTTTTTGTATTCTTTCCAGCATGTTTGTATCCCCTCTATGATAATGACTCCACGCCTGTACATATAACTCCAATCTAGGTCTAACTAATGCTTTATACAGTTTGACTATCACTTCCTTGCTCCTATGTTTAATATTTATGTTTATCATACATAACATTGCATTTGCCTTTTTAATTCCTACCTGAATTTGCTCACTCACCTTACCTGTATGATCTAGTATAACTTCCAAGTCCCTTTCCTTATCTATCTTTCTAATATTGTTCTCTCCCATTATGTAATTATGTTTCATATTGGATCTACCCATGTGGATGACTGTACATTTATCTACATTAAACTCCATTTGCGAACCTACAAACCCCTCTCGAATTTTATCTAAATCCTATCTCAATATATCCACATCTGCTTGAGATATAGATAAAGATATATATATATACTATAGATCCTACTTAATTTCAAGCAAAATTGGTTAGTAAACAACATCTTGTCTCGAAAGCTAAAATAGTTTCTTCTGCTTCTTCGTTCGTCTTCATACCTCAGCTTCAATGATTTTAACAAAGGCAGCAGTCGATTAAAGGCTCTGTACGCTTCCGTACAGCTTCTCGTGGAAGGACACTGGCTGTTACCAATTGTTACTTCTTTTGTCGGTATACAGCGGACATGACTGCAAAATATATTATGCCTTTATGGGGGCTGTGCCGCAGGCACAAATCTCTGTAGTGCCAATCTTGAACTTGTTGTACAGATGGCATCTGAGTCTGTTGTGACCTGTGCGTAGCCGGAAAATGATCACCTGGTCTCGCCTGGAGAGTTGATGGTAGGCATCGTTTTCTATGTGGTCAATGTGATCCTATTTTCCATTTTGCACTGTACGTTGTCCTGATGAATGCTTTAGTTTCATTGTATGTGATGTCTGTATCACTCTGCTGCAGCCTCCCTCGCTCTCTGACGAGCCTGTCCGCCTCCCCGTTGCCTGGAATGTCTCAGTGGGCTGGTGTCCATTGGACTGCTTTTTTTTTAATCACTGGGCTCTTGAGGGCCATTACACTGCTAGGTTGTCTGTGAAAATGACCACTTGCTTTGCTGTATAATAGTTTGACCACATCAAACGCCATACTGACCTAGAAAGAACGATACAGGAGGGTTTGGTGCTTGGAAAGTGGGGCTAAAGCAGACCGATGAAAAGATGGAAACAAGACATCACGGAGGTCCTGACGATGACAACGATAGAGGCGATACTTCTGGCTTGAGATCGAGTTACAGATCGGTTGTTGTGAAAATGATTTTCTGCAAATGACATGCAACATGATGATGATGATGATGAAGATGATGATGATGATGATGATAATAGTGATGATAATGATGAAAGTCAGCGATTTTTTGTGCTTTGTAATAATGCATTTTATGGTATACAAACATATATGTGACTTTATTGTTGACGTAGATCTAGGAAATACTATTTTCATTTATAAACATCATTGCATAATTTCAGAAGTGCCGGTTATGCTAGCAATCAGCTAGAGGTTAGTGATATTTAAGATAATATCTGTTGGTAACTGAGACGCTAGTCCGGTCAAGCACACCATATTGTCCAGGACGTTGCGTCAGGGTCAATCCCAATGTTTTTCGTGCATCACGAGCCTTTACTTTTTTGCCAACTTTAACCAGTGGCAAGACAAAGTCAGGACGACTAGATATGAGCTCGGGTGCAGTGGTTTACCACGGATGCTCAAGTGCCTGGCCGTGTTCTGTGCAGTCCACACCGATCAGCACATTTGCATTCCGTTCTCTGGACAACATTCTGCTACTAAGCCATATCAGGGCTTGGTGGTGCAAGATTGAGAACGAACGACCCTAAGCCAGCAAGCCATATACTACAAAAACAGAATGCGATACTGGAGAAAACACTAAAAAGCTTTATTTCTTTTTTTTTTTTGCCTCGTTTACTGTGGTTCCTAAGAGGCAGTATATTGTTCTGTGTTTTGCACTTTAGAGCCTGGTTAAACCATATTCAGCACGAAATTTAATAGGTGTACGACCCTGTCAAATCAGGAATCTGAACACATACATGTTTTGTTTGTGAGCCATCGAAACTTCGCAACCACGTATGAACACTTCTATAAAAGCTTAACACATGCAATTCCAAATTCATATCTTTTCTATCGTTATCGCTGCTTGTTTCAAATCTATCAATAACATGACCTCTCATAGTGTATCCGGGGTCCCTTACTGAGAATGGTAGAATATAACCGCCACAGAATACTGTCACAGTAGGTCAAGGGCAAACAATCTTAAGGTGAGCTATGTATGTATTTCTCCTGAGTGGCCAAAACATTCATTGCATGTTGAACGCGAGGACTAAGAGTTGTCCATGGATGTGGCAATCTCAAAATGTACAAATTATCGCTACCCTACTGCAAATAACTAGAAAAAGTCTTTCCTAAAAGCTGGTTATGGTAAGTCAAATACAATGCTGGACCTGTGCTTCAACAAAAAGAGATGAGTGATCTTGATTTAACTTAACTTAACGTCTTTATACTGGTTTAGAAGACTATGCAGAGTATGTACGCAACCAGTTTCATTTACATTTCCTTGCTCAATAAGCTATGCGCATCCAATGTATTCTTAAATGCATCAACTGCCTCTGTTTCCATCACTTTCTTGGAAATGCATTCCAAGCATTCACCCCTCTCTGACTAAAGAAATATTTCCAAATATCCAATCTTGACCTTTCTTTATTTAATTTGAAGCTATGCCTTTTTGTTCTGATTTGATTGATTGAACTCCATGCATGTATTGAAAGGCGTGACTAAAGAGAGTTGTGCATGAGGATAGCAACCTCAACATGCAAGTAAACTGTTACATAAACTCCTACTGCAAGATCATGCAAAGCGTTTTGCTGAAGTCATCTTGATGGAGGTTGACTGTACTTGTACTGATGTGCTTCGGCTGGCGCGAAAAATGTCAAGAAAAGAGATCTTCCTTGTTCGTCTTCAGACCTCGAATTCAATTACTCTAACGAAGGCAGCAGTTGACTTGAGGGTCCGAGCACTTCTGTACAGCTACTCGTGGAAGGACACTGGTTGTTGCCAAATGCTACTTCTTGTCGGTAAACGATGGGCAGGGCTGTAAAATGTGTTCTGATGTCATGGGGGTGTGCCGAGAAGATAGATGGCCAGCTAGAGTCGTTGCCTTGTGTTTTAAGTCAAGTCAGGTAATCCTCATACTCAACCATTATCTTTCGTGTTGATCGTCCACGGCAACGTTTGGTGAGTCTCGGGCAGCGTGGAGGAAGACGGAGTAGAATCGAAATGTCTCAGCCAGGTGTTCCGCGGGAGACTCCATTAGTGGTGAGGTCTTGTATTGCGTATAGTGTAAAGTGCAGAATCTGCAACAAAAGAAATAGTATTTGTAAGATTATGTGTTTATATTAATCTTGGTCTTAGTAGACCTGTAATTCTACAAGGGAAGATGACCCTGTGGAGGTCCCAGCTGTGGTGTGAGCTGGATAAAGGAGGGATGAGGATTTCCTGCTTAGCGTGTTAGGCTCGAGCAGCTTATTACTCCGCTGTGTTAAGACAAGTGCCAAGAAGTTTGGTTAATAGATCTGCGAGTCCATCTTAAAAGACTCAAACACTAGACCAACTTGACACGCAGCCTGTTAGGCGCCATCTATGCTGCTCTTAACAAACCAACTAAGCATGGCCGGTGTTGTGTCATGTCACACAGTTAGTCGCCTCTTATGACATGCTCTATGTAGGACATTGGTCCTATTTTTGTCATTGCCATACCCAAAGATCCAGAATCATTCGGGATGTTTACTGTAGTACGCCGTCCATACAGTGGGCTAGAGAACATTTGTTGCTTATACAGAGAATACTAGTTGTTTTTGCTTGTGAATGCACATAGCGACAAAGGGGCATTTTGCTACTCAGATATTAAGCTCGCAATATCACTAGACCTATAAACGAATAATGCGAATCAGAATGTAAACATGCAATTCCCTAGCAGTGGATCCAACGGGAAGCATCGACTGGTTCATTTCTTCTTCTTCTTTTTCGTGCGTCTTCAGACATCAACTTCAATGACTCTAACGAAGTCATCAGTCGACTCAAGGCTCTCTACGCTTCTGTACAGCTTCTCGTGGAAGGACACTAGCTGTTGCCAAATGCTACTTCTTTTGTCGGTATACTGTGGACATGACTGCAAAATATGTTCTGCCTTCATGGGGGCTGTGCCGCAGGCACGAAGGTCTGTATTACCAATCTTGAATTGAACTTGTTGTACAGATGACATCTCAGACTGCTGTGACCTGTGCGTAGCCGGAGAATGAAAATCTATGTGGCCAGGGTGTCGTTTTTTTTCTTCCATTTTGCACTGTACGTTGCCCTGATGAATGCTTTAGTCTCATTGTATGTAATTTCTGTATCTAACGTAGGTTAGGTTCTTGATTTTGTTCCATGGCGGTATTTTAACCATTCCTATCTATTTTTTATACTCCACATGCGATAAGAGAGAGACTGGAACATGGGGGAACTACGTTTTGAACTCTCCCAGTTTTACTACTATAATCGCTCAGCAATTTATATAATGTACAGACCGACACTATGGAAATAGTATCTTGCTATCCACATGTTAACAAACTGTCCCTAGGCATTACAGTTCTAACTAGTATCTTACTATCCATATTTTAACAAACTCACCCTAGGCATTACAGAACAAGCTAGTATATTACTATGCTACATCAAGTTTTAATGTCATATATATAGTATCTTACTATCCACAGACTATCATACCAGCATTAAATTTTGATGTCCTACACAGTATCTACCCAAGCACATGGTAACAGTCTTTTATATAATACCTTACTATATGAATATTAACATACAGACAATAAACGGTATTGTCCTACAAAGTATCGCACTATCCCCATTAAACATAAGTTCACTGACTCGAAACTTTACAGTTCTACATTTTAATTTGCTATCTATATATTAACAGACCAATACCAAGTTTTGTTGTTCTTCAAAGTATTGAACAATCCCAATGGCATCAGACTGACAGACAGCTTTAATGTCTTACTCAGGATCTTACAATCCACATATTAACAAACCAACTCTAGATTGAATGCACTGCACAGTATCCACTATCCAGATGTTAGACTTACCCAAAACATTGATGTCCTACATAGTTCCTTATTGCCACCATGTTAACAGGCCAACACAGAGTTTAAATGTCTGACAGAGTATCTTACTTTCTACATGTCAACAGTCCAACATAGAGCTTGAATGTCCTACATAGTATTTTACTATCCACATGTCAACAGGCAAACACATAGCTTGAATGTCCTACAGAGTATCTTACTATCCACATGTCAACAGGCCAACACAGAGCTTGAATGTCCTACAGAGTATCTTACTATTCACAAGTCAACTGGCCAATACAGAGCTTTAATGTGCTACATAGAATCTTACTATCCACATGTTAACAGGCAAACACAGAGCTTGAATGTCCTACAGAGAATCTTACTAACCAAATGTTAACAGGCCAACACAGAGCTTGAATGTCCTACAGAATATCTTACTATCCACATGTCAACAGACCAAGACAGAGCTTTAATTTCCTACAGAGTATCTTACTATCCACATGTTAACAGGCCAAAATAGAGCTTGAATGTCCTACACAGTATTTTAATATCCACATATCAATAGGCAAACACATAGCTTGAATGTCCTACAGAGTATCTTACTATCCACATGTCAACGGGTCCAATACAGAGCTTTAATGTGCTACAGAGTATCTTACTATACACATGATAACAGGCCAAAACAGGGCTTGAATGTCCTATAGAGTATCTTACTAACCCAATGTTAACAGGCCAACACAGAACTTGAATGTCCTACAGAATATCTTACTATCCACATGTCAACAAGCCAACACAGAGCTTGAATGTCCAACAGAGTATCTTACTATTCACAAGTCAACTGGCCAACACAGAGCTTGAATGTCCTACAGAATATCTTACTAATCACAAGTCAACTGGCCAACACAGGTGCTTGAATAACCTACAGAGTATCTTACTATTCACAAGTCAACTGGCCAACACAGAGCTTGAATGTCCTACAGAGTATTTTACTATTCACAAGTCAACTGGCCAACACAGAGCTTGAATGTCCTACAGAGTATAATACTATTCACAAGTCAACTGGCCAACACTGAGCTTGAATGTCCTACAGAGTATCTTACTATTCACAATTCAACTGGCCAACACAGAGCTTGAATGTCCTACAGAGTATCTTACTATTCACAAGTCAACTGGCCAACACAGAGCTTGAATGTCCAACAGAATATCTTACTATTCACAAGTCAACTGGCCAACACAGAGCTTGAATGTCCTACAGAGTATCTTACTATCCACATGTCAACAGGCCAACACAGAGCTTGAATGTCCTACAGAGTATCTTACTATTCACATGTCAACAGGCCAACACAGAGCTTGAATGTCCTACAGAGTATCTTACTATTCACAAGTCAACTGGCCAACACAGAGCTTGAATGTCCTACAGAGTATCTTACTATTCACAATTCAACTGGCCAACACAGAGCTTGAATGTCCTACAGAGTATCTTACTATTCACAAGTCAACTGGCCAACACAGAGCTTGAATGTTCTACAGAATATCTTACTATTCACAAGTCAACTGGCCAACACAGAGCTTGAATGTCCTACAGAGTATCTTACTATTCACAATTCAACTGGCCAACACAGAGCTTGAATGTCCTACAGAGTATCTTACTATTCACAGGTCAACTGGCCAACACAGAGCTTGAATGTCCTACAGAATATCTTACTATTCACAAGTCAACTGGCCAACACAGGTGCTTTAATGTCCTACAGAGTATCTTACTATTCACAAGTCAACTGGCCAACACAGAGCTTGAATGTCCTACAGAGTATCTTACTATTCACAATTCAACTGGCCAACACAGAGCTTGAATGTCCTACAGAGTATCTTACTATTCACAAGTCAACTGGCCAACACAGAGCTTGAATATCCTACAGAGTATAATACTATTCACAAGTCAACTGGCCAACACAGAGCTTGAATGTCCTACAGAGTATCTTACTATTCACAATTCAACAGGCCAACACAGAGCTTGAATGTCCTACAGAGTATCTTACTATTCACAAGTCAACTGGCCAACACAGAGCTTGAATGTCCTACAGAATATCTTACTATTCACAAGTCAACTGGCCAACACAGAGCTTGAATGTCCTACAGAGTATCTTACTATTCACAAGTCAACTGGCCAACACAGAGCTTCAATGTCCTACAGAATATCTTACTATCCACAAGTCAACTGGCCAACACAGAGCTTGAATGTCCTACAGAATATCTTACTATTCACAAGTCAACTGGCCAACACAGAGCTTGAATGTCCTACAGAGTATCTTACTATTCACAAGTCAACTGCCAACACAGAGCTTGAATGTCCTACATATTATCTTACTATCCACAAGTCAACTGGCCAACACAGAGCTTGAATGTCCTACAGAATATCTTACTATTCACAAGTCAACTGGCCAACACAGAGCTTGAATGTCCTACAGAATATCTTACTATCCACAAGTCAACTGGCCAACACAGAGCTTGAATGTCCTACAGAATATCTTACTATCCACAAGTCAACTGGCCAACACAGAGCTTGAATGTCCTACAGAATATCTTACTAATCACAAGTCAACTGGCCAACACAGGTGCTTGAATAACCTACAGAGTATCTTACTATTCACAAGTCAACTGGCCAACACAGAGCTTGAATGTCCTACAGAGTATTTTACTATTCACAAGTCAACTGGCCAACACAGAGCTTGAATGTCCTACAGAGTATAATACTATTCACAAGTCAACTGGCCAACACTGAGCTTGAATGTCCTACAGAGTATCTTACTATTCACAATTCAACTGGCCAACACAGAGCTTGAATGTCCTACAGAGTATCTTACTATTCACAAGTCAACTGGCCAACACAGAGCTTGAATGTCCAACAGAATATCTTACTATTCACAAGTCAACTGGCCAACACAGAGCTTGAATGTCCTACAGAGTATCTTACTATCCACATGTCAACAGGCCAACACAGAGCTTGAATGTCCTACAGAGTATCTTACTATTCACAGGTCAACTGGCCAACACAGAGCTTGAATGTCCTACAGAATATCTTACTATTCACAAGTCAACTGGCCAACACAGGTGCTTTAATGTCCTACAGAGTATCTTACTATTCACAAGTCAACTGGCCAACACAGAGCTTGAATGTCCTACAGAGTATCTTACTATTCACAATTCAACTGGCCAACACAGAGCTTGAATGTCCTACAGAGTATCTTACTATTCACAAGTCAACTGGCCAACACAGAGCTTGAATGTCCTACAGAGTATAATACTATTCACAAGTCAACTGGCCAACACATAGCTTAAATGTCCTACAGAGTATCTTACTATTCACAATTCAACAGGCCAACACAGAGCTTGAATGTCCTACAGAGTATCTTACTATTCACAAGTCAACTGGCCAACACAGAGCTTGAATGTCCTACAGAATATCTTACTATTCACAAGTCAACTGGCCAACACAGAGCTTGAATGTCCTACAGAGTATCTTACTATTCACAAGTCAACTGGCCAACACAGAGCTTCAATGTCCTACAGAATATCTTACTATCCACAAGTCAACTGGCCAACACAGAGCTTGAATGTCCTACAGAATATCTTACTATTCACAAGTCAACTGGCCAACACAGAGCTTGAATGTCCTACAGAGTATCTTACTATTCACAAGTCAACTGCCAACACAGAGCTTGAATGTCCTACATATTATCTTACTATCCACAAGTCAACTGGCCAACACAGAGCTTGAATGTCCTACAGAATATCTTACTATTCACAAGTCAACTGGCCAACACAGAGCTTGAATGTCCTACAGAATATCTTACTATCCACAAGTCAACTGGCCAACACAGAGCTTGAATGTCCTACAGAATATCTTACTATCCACAAGTCAACTGGCCAACACAGAGCTTGAATGTCCTACAGAATATCTTACTATCCACAAGTCAACTGGCCAACACAGAGCTTGAATGTCCTACATAATATCTTACTATCCACATGTTAACAAGCAGACACCATGCTTTACCTTTAAAAATAATATCTTACTATCCACGTGTTAACAAACCGACAGTAAATTTTAATGTCCTACACACTATCTTACTTCTTCTTCTTCTTCAACAAATTCACGTTGATGTCTGACAGCGTACTTCGAAGAAGATATCTTACTGTACCCATGTCATCAGCCCGACTCTGAGCTTTGCTATCCTACATGATATTGTACTATCCACATGTTTTAATGTCATTCATAGCATTTTACAGTCTCCATGTCAACAGACTAACACAAAGCTGTAATGTCCTAATATAAAATCTATCTTTCTAAATGTTAGCAGACCTAATAGCAAGCTGTAATGTACTACATAAAATCTTACTATCTAAATGTTAACAGACCGATGCTATTCGCTAATATCCTACATATTATCTTACTGTCACCATGGGGACGGTGTGGCCTAGTGGTTAAGTGGCCCGGCTCAAAACCCAAAGGTGCTGGATTCAATCCCCATCACAGCGCCGTTACCCCAAGGAAGCGAATTCTTAGAAAATGCAAGAGGAAGCAGACCCTTACATAAAATGCATGTTGAAGTTGGTAGCACTTGGCCGACAGGCGCAAAATAAAAACCACCGTACAATGTACACCACCTTGGCGATTAGAGAAATAAGGCGAACTCAAAAAAACAAACAAACAAACAAACTGTCACCATGTCAACAGAATTACACTAAGCTTCAGTGTCCTATATATTATCTTAATGTCCTCATATAACCAACCAATTCTTTAGATTTAATGCGATACATAGCATCTTACTGTCTATATATTAACATACTATCTGAGTATCCCAACAGTAACATACACGAACAGTCACCTAACTTTACTGTCCTGCATAGCATTTTACAATCCCCATGTTAACAAACCTACCTAAAAGTATTAGTGTCCTACATAATATCTTACTGACCCCACTTTAACAGATCTAAATTGAGCTTGACGGTCCTATAAAATATCTCCCTGACGCCTCTTCAACAGACCAAATCTGATTTTTAATCTCCTACATAGAATCTTAGTATCAGCATGACAAAAGATGAAGGCTAACACTGAGCTTTAAGGTCCTAGGTAGTATCTTACTGTCTGTATATTAACAGATAGACACCAAGATAATTGTCCTGTAAAGTATCATACTATCCCTATCTTAGCAGGCCGACAACAAGCTGTAATGTCCTACATAGTACATTACTAATTTGCATGTTAATAGCCGAAAACCGAGCTTTTGGCATAGATGACGTACATAGTATCTAACTATACAACTGTTAGCAGACAGACACTGAGTTTTATTGTCCTATGTAGCATTAACTGTTTGCATGTTTACAAACCATTCCCATTTGTTAATGTCCTACATGTAATCTTACTGTCCAGAAGTTAACATACTAACACAAAGCTTAAATGACCTACTTTTTATATTTCTGTACAAAGATAGCAGTCTGACACAAATCTGTAATGTCCTACCTATTGTTTTACTATCCACACGTTATAACAGAATGAAAGCAATCTTCACTTTTCTACATAACATCAAACTACCCACTTCAAAACACACAGACAGTGAACTTTCATGTCCTACTTATTTTCTTAATATCGACATGTTAATATACATCAACTGAGAAATAATGTTGTATATATTTTCTCACTATCCACATGAAAACAAACCAACCTCATGAATAGGTGTCCTAAATAGTATATTTTTTCCCCCAGGTAAACAGACCAAAACTGAGTAGTAATGTCCTACATAGTATCTTACTCTCCGCTTGTTAACAGACCAACACTGATCTGTAATGTCCTGTATAGTATCTTACTATCCCCAGGTCAAAATACCAACACAGAGCAGTAATGTCCTACATAGTATCTTACTATCCGCGTGTTAACAGAATGACAGCTAGCATTACTTTACCTCATAGTATTGTACTATCCACTTGTTAGCATACGAACAGTGAGCTTTCATGTCCTACATATTTTCTTAATATTCAAATGTCAACGCATAACAGCCGAGATGTAAAGTTGTATATATTATCTTTCCCCTTGATAAAACATCAACACTGAGTTGTAATGTCTTACATAATATCTTACTAATCATCATGTTTACAGACCAACACAGAGAACACGTGTCCTACACAATGTCTTACAGTTCACATGTATTAACAGACCAACACTGAGAACATATGTCCTACACAATATCTTACAGTTCACATGTATTAACAGACCAACACTGAGAACATGTGTCCTACACAATATCTTACAGTTCACATGTATTAACAGACCAACACTGAGCTTTTCTGTCCTATTAAGTGTGAGACCTTCCATTTGTTAACATACAGAAACCAATAATAAATTTCCTAAACAGCATCCTGCTGTCCGCATGTCAATAGACCAACAACGAGCTGTAATGTTCTAAATAAATGTTTACTATCAATACATTAACAAACCCACACTGAGCCTTATCGCCAAAATAAAAGTATCTTCCTTTCCCCCCAAAAAGAGATGCAGTAGACTTAATTATTTTATTTGACTATCACAGTGCAAACAGAATCACACCGTGGTTCAATGTCCTTTATATTATCTTGATATTCACAGGACAAAAGAAGTAGACGGACAACAAACTCTACTGTCCCACATAGTATCTTACTTTCCACCTCTCAACTAACTGACCATGTCCGTTAATGTTGTACATATTATACTACTAATCACATGTTAATAGATCCACACTGTGCTTCAAAGCCCTACATTTTATCTTTGAATCCCCATGCCAGAAGAACACTTAGCTTTACTGTTATACATACTATCTTACCATCCACATGTCGATAGACCAGCACCCAGATTTGCTACACTAAATATTATCTTACCATCCACATGTTAACAGACCAGCACCAAGATTTGATACCCTACATATTATTTTACCATCCACATGTTAACAGACCAGCACCAAGATTTGATACCCTAAATATTATCTTACAATCCATTTGATAACTGACCAATACTAGGATTGGATACCTTACATTTTACTTTACTATCCACATGGCAACATATGTAGATCGCCATGTAATTTTACAGTCTTACGTAGTACCTACAATCCATAAATTAACAGACCAACACCAAAATGTGTGTTCTACATAGCATTTTACTTTCACTGTGTTTTAGTGAAATGAGATACCAAAGAATGCAGAGCTGAGGCAAAAGCTATGATGCAGCCACTATGTCCTGGTAAAGATTATGGACTGCATCATGATTACTGGCTTGCAGATATAACATGACCAAAGGATCCTGAACGCAAAGAGGAATAAAGAATTTTTGCACGCTAGAGGACTAAAATTGAGTTTTAATGTCCTACATATTATCTCTTTATCTACATATTAACAGATAGACACTAAGATTTAATGGTGTACATATTATCTTACTATCCACATGTTAGGAGTCAGATACTGAGCTTAAATCTCTTACATAAGGTCTTACTATTTACAAATCAACAGATGCAAACCAACTTGCAGATTTACTGTCTTGAAAATATCTTACTATCCACATGTTAGTAGACTATCACTCAGCTTTAATGTCCTACATAGTATCTCACTATCAACATATTAGCAGATTGACACCAATCTTTAATCTTCTACATGATATTTTACTATTTACATGTTAGCATACCAACTGCAAGCTTGTTAGCAGTCTAACGCAGAGCTTTGATGTCCTACATAGTATCTCACTATCAACATATTAGCAGATTGACACCAATCTTTAATCTTCTACATGATATTTTACTATTAACATGTTAGCACACCAACCGCAAGCTTGTTAGCAGTCTAACACAGAGCTTTGATGTCCTACATAGTATCTCACTATCAACATATTAGCAGATTGACACCAATCTTTAATCTTCTACATGATATTTTACTATTTACATGTTAGCATACCAACCGCAAGCTTGTTAGCAGTCTAACGCAGAGCTTTAATGTCCTACATAGTATCTCACTATCAACATATTAGCAGATTGACACCAAGCTTTAATCTTCTTCATGATATGTTACTATTCACATGTTAGCACACCAACCGCAAGCTTGTTAGCAGTCTAACGCAGAGCTTTAATGTCCTACATAGTTTCTCACTATCATTATATTAACAGACTGACACCAAGCTTTAATCTTCTACACAGTATCTTGCTATCCATATGTTAACACACACAGTGACAGAGCAATATTTACGTTCGTACATATAATCTTACTACCCACATGTTAACCACAATAGCATTATCAACTCTCAAACCCTGCGACGGTTTGCAAAGACTGGCCTTTTCAAACAAGCTAAACGCCTACTGTGTATGTATTTGCTTAATGGATGAATCAACAACAACAGAACCAATCGAAGGTGTTTTGCAATCAATTCTAGAGCTGCATTTATAATGCCAGTAGGAACAGTACGTAATAAGTAGTTTTGGAAATCTGTCAATACTGTAGGGTTTTACACAGTTGTACACACACGCACACACAAACGTAAAGAAATATGTGCATTCGTACAAAAATGTATGTTTACAATAATAAGATATGTATTACTACCATGCTTTCAATTTGGTGTATGTTAATAGTGTCAGTATTCGAATATATCATAAATACACAGAGTGACAGCAAAGAGCAATTGTATCAATGCCTGGGCTTTAGTAATGTGTACTTTAATATCTGTTTGTTTACATTTGTTAATATGGCAACTTATGCGTCTTGTGAAATAAAGAAATAAACAAGAAACAAACACACACTGGAATAAGGTTCAATTTAATGTTTACGTATTTCTTATGCCACATTATGAATATTATGTTTACATATATTCAGCCAGCAGTAAACATGCAAGATTCCATATGGCTAGTTTTATTAAAATGATGGTAATGGGTGTCATGTTCTAAAAAATTTACAGTTTAAAATTTGGATATGTACAATGAGATTAACAATCTATAAATGGTATGTTAGAGAAATTTATAACATAAAAGTCTACATACATTTGCTTTTACATATCCAAGCTTGAACAATTTAAAAGTAGCACACACGCTTAACCATAAACAACTTTCAGCACAGGATCTTTGATTAGCTAGATAACAGTTTCACGGCCTAGTAGTGAACAGTATTTACACGGACAATGATTACTTCGTCATAAGGGCAATGTATTCAAAAGAAAGGGATGTAATAAATGCACTACAATAATATAAATCATTTAATAATTACATGAAAATAAAGCAAATACTTATAATAGTTACGGTTGCGTATAATGGAGCATACCATACGAAATTTACCTTTCGGAAATTTCTAACTTTTTTTTGCATTTTATGAATATTATTAAATTCATTTTAAAAACAATATGCGAGTCGCTGTCACCACAACAGAGCTAACTTAAACAGGCATCAGCATATATGCTAACTCTAACCTTACTATTAACAGCTACAGGAGCAGCCAGTGTTGTCTTCTGCCAGTTACTTGTCTAGTTCGCTCCATGACTTCGACGCCGGTCAAGGTTCAAGGTTCAGCTCTTGTGATAAGCACGGCTTTGCTGTCACAATCGTCGCCGACGAGCGCCCGGGGTCGCGAGCTGTTCCTCCCCATATGTCGTGCACGAGGACGACAACAAGCGTGAGAAATTTGGTCGGGTGGATAATTAACACCTATCGCCTTCAGTGTACAGATGCCAATGTACACGTCCATGTGGTTCTGGTGTAGGGCCATAGCTCACTCGTTCTAAGGTTTGTAACCTGGATAAAGAGGGGAGACGCCCAAGCCAGAACCTCTCACGCAAATTTTTTATGATGGGATAACTCTTAATTATATATTTTTGTATTTGTTTGGTTATGTCCCTCGCTGTGTTTAAAAAAACACTTGATGTCAACAACATCGGCGACGAAGATGGCACACGACATAAAACTACACCCCCTTCCACGCCTTCTAACGACACAAGTTGATAGAAGATGATGAGGATGATGATGATAATAATCATGACAATAATAATAACAAAACATTGACCTACAATAGAACAATTAGATAGATGTTTAAGCATACAACCATGAAAGAATGATTATTCCGTGAGATAAGCAGAAGAAAAGGTGTGATTCTCATTAAGACATGTTATTAGAGGAAACATAAGACCACACTATATGTACATGTAGAGCGTAGGATACAACGTTGGTAGAGTGGCTGCTTCTTTCCGGCTGCAACTTGTTCCAGCCAACCCAGCTGTAAACGAGTACCAGATTTACTGTTAGGAGAAAGGATAGAGGAACAGGAATTGGTTTTCACAAAACCTGAAGTTTTTGGTTTGATTAGAGGTTTCAATTTCTGGATTCTGTGACGAAGACTTGCCCTTTTCTACCACAGACCGTTGTCATTTGTGCGGTATCATGTCATCAAAAAGGGAGGAACAACGAGAGGAACATCACGGAAACACCAGGTTAGGTTCAAACAGATACACACATACATCAAAGCACTGGTTTATGCGTCTTAAAATTGACTACGTTCTGGTGTGGAATAGGCGCGCCTCCGCCAGTAGAAACTAGTGAGGCAAACACAAAATTTAAAAAAAGAATATAATAGTTGTCCATCGTTGTCGATGAGGACCGCCGACATCATCCTTGTCACTGATTTCCCTGTTGAGTGTGGGTGCGCATGTGGCTGAACAGGCCAATGCGAGCACGAAAACATCTGCTACATATCGGGCACACGAGGTTTGTAGAAGGGGATGGTGTTCCCGCTGCTCGGGATTTCCGCGTCTCGCGTCTGCTCTGGGCTTTCACAACACGGTCGTCTTCACCGGCAGCTACACCCGATTTGACTGCGCTTCTCCAGTCAGATCTGTTTTGCGCAAGACATTCCCAGGTGTCGATGTCTATCTGGCAACTTTTTAGTGAGTCCTTCAGACCGTTAAAACGTTTCTTTGGGCGCCCTATCTCACGCCATCCCTCTCTCAGCTCGCCGTAGAGAAGCTTCTTTGGGAGCCGCTCGTCTGACATACGGACGAGGTGTCCGGCCCATCCTAGTCGTGCTTTTTCTAGCAGTGCATGTTAGCCCTCGAGAGAACCTCGATGTCAGTGACACGATTTTGCCATCGGATGTGGAATATTCGCCTCATGCAACCTGTGTGGAAGTGGTTTAACTTCCTTGCATGTCCAGAGTATACAGTCCAGCTTTCGCAGGCGTATAGTAGGGTTGGAATGATAGTTGCAGGGTAGACTTTGAGTTTGGTCTTGACGCTGATGCCACGACGTGCCCAGACCATCGAGCGCATTCTACCAAAGGCTGTGCTGGCCTTTGCTATTCTGCTTGCCACCTCATCGTCTAGGCTGACAGATCTCGATAGCGTGCTGCCCAGATATGTGAATTTGTCTACGGCATTCAACGTCTGCCCGCTGACTGTAGTCTCTGGTTTTGTGTACGGCATGCCTGGTGCTGGTTGGTACATGGCCTCTGTTTTTTTGGCATTTATGGTCAGGCCAAAATTGTTGCATGCGGCAGAGAACTGGTCCATTCCAACCTGCATGTTCAGTTCTGAGTTGCTCATTAGAGCGCAGTCGTCAGCAAATACAAGTTCCCTGATTATGTCGCCAGCCACTTTGGTTTAGACCTTCATTCTTCTGGAATTGAATAATTTGCCATCCGTGCGGTACTTTATGGGTATTCCAAGCTCCAATGATCTGAAGGCGTCTGTCATCGTGGCCGCGAACATCATGCTGAACAAAGTCGCGGCGAGTACACATCCCTGTTTTACTCCGTTTGATACTAGAAACGTTTTAGAGATTGCACCGCTGTCCAGCAAACGAGCACACATGCCTTCGTGTAGCTGTTTTACCATTGTTATGAACTTTTTGGGGCAGCCAAACTTAGACATTATCATCCACAGCCCTCCTCTGTTAACTGTATCAAATGCCTTTGTCAAATCAATAAATGTGGTGTACAAGGCCTGATTTTGTTCTCGACACTTCTCTTGTACTTGACGAGCGGCAAACATCATGTCCACTGTTCCTCTTCCGACTCTGAATCCACATTGGCTTTCTGGGAGGTGGTGGCTTTGTTCAAGGTGTTTGTTGAGCCTGTTTAGCAGTAAGCGAGCTAGGATCTTGCCTGCTACAGAGAGTAGCGATATTCCACGATGATTGTCGCATTCCTGACGGTTGCCTTTTCTTTTGTACAGGTGAACGATTGAGGCGTCCTTTAGCTCCTGCGGAATTTTTCCTTCAGCCCACATGTGACAGAAGATTTCAGTGATCCTTCTGGTGAGGAATGGGCCAGCTGTCTTATATACCTCTGCTGGTATTGCATCAGCTCCTGGAGCTTTTCCTATAGATAGTGAACTGATTGCCCTGTCGACTTCCTCCTCAGTAATTACTTCATCTAACGCCAGGTTCAGTTCCACCTGCGGCATTCGCCGGATGGCCTCTTCATTTATGGACGATGGGTGGTTTAGTATTTTGCAGAAGTGGTCTGCCCATCTGTCTAGAATCTGAACCTTATCTGTTAGCAGTACCCCATCCGCACTGCGAACTGGAGTATTACTAGAGGGCTGCGGGCTGTAGAGAGCTTTCATTGCCTCGTAAAACCGTTTGGTGTCATGACGCTCGGCGAACATCTCAATTTCGTCAGCTCTTTTGCTGAGCCAGGAGTCTTGCATCTCTCTAAGCCTGGTCTGGACAGCTTTGCGAGCAGTATTGAAGGCAGCTTTTGCTGCCGGAGATGGTGTGTCCCTTTGGTATTCCCTGTGCACCTCGTGTTTTGCATCGAGAAGGCCCTGTATTTCCAGATCGTTCTCATCAAACCAGTCCTTATGCTTGCGCGTGAGTGGGCCAATGTGTTTAACAGCTGTAGAGTGTGTTTCTCAATGATGCCCAGTTCTCTTCGATGTCGTTCTTTTCAAAACGAAGCTCAGATAGTCTGCCCTCAAGCTCTTCCTGGAAGACTCTTCTCGTGGGTTCGTATTTCAGCTGAGAGACATTTAGCCTCCTCGGTGGTTTCTTTCCCTGGGGCGCATTTTGGGCTGGATCTTGAAGTTTAGCTTGGCAATGACAAGTCGATGGTCGGTCCAACATTCTGCACCACACATGCTCTTCGTTACCATAGCATCCGCTCGATCCCTACGTCTGATGATAATGTAGTCAATGAGGTGCCAGTGGCGGGACCTTGGGTGCATCCATGTGGTTCTATTTCGGACAGGAAGTCGGAAAGCTGTGTTTGTAATGAGTAGTTCATTTGCGGCACATGTCCTCAGAAGGAGCAGTCCGTTACTATTGCATTTTCCGATACCATGTCTGCCAATGGCCCCCTCCCAGACTGTATGGTCTGTGCCAACCCTAGCGTTAAAATCACAGAGGATGACCAGTTTGTCAGATTTGGGGCCTGCAGCGATGAGCGCCTCTAGGTCCTCATAAAACGTATCTTTTGTTTCCTGAGGATTTGACATTGTGGGTGCGTATGCACTGATAAGTGTTGCATGGCGCCCTCCTATTAGGCGGAGACGCAGTGTAATCAGGCGGTCATTAATTCCTCTGGGCATGCTTGTGAGCTTGTCGACCATGTTGGTCTTGATGGCAAAGCCAACTCCAGCTTCACGGCGTTCTTCTTTGCTGCGGCCGCTCCAGAAGAAAGTATAACCAGCGCCTTCTTCTGTGATCTGCCCTTCCTCTGCCAGTCGTGTCTCGCTCAGGGCAGCTATACAGATGTTGTATCTAGCCAGTTCCCTGGCGATTAGTGCTGTCCGTCGTTCGGGTCTGTTTGCTTTGGTGTTGTCCAGTAGCGTGCGGACATTCCATGTTGCAAGCGTGATGGGTAGTTTTCGTGATCGTTTTCTGCCTGTTCCGCCGCTGCAGTTTGGGGGCCATGCCAGTTGCGAGCTGCTAGTCAGGGTGTGATCTGTAGGGTGATGTCGTGAGTTGCGCAATATGTTTATATGTTCATTTACCTCGGTCTCTCTCGGTACCCCCCCCCCCCCTCCCACCCATCTGTCGGGAGCATCTCACAAACCACGAACTCCGTAGCTCCAGCGATGAGCCCAGGGATCTCTGGTAAAAAAAAAAAATTACATCATGGACCGACCGTCGCAGCTCCAATTCTTCTTCTTCTTCTTCTTCTGCGTACACAGTCAAACAGTAACCATTATTTTTTCGAAAAAAGCGGCGGTCATCCTGAGACTCTCGCCACTACCATAGAGCTTGTCATGCAGTTCCACTGGCAATGGCCACATCTGCTTTCTCTGATCCTCGTATGTCGGGCAGTTCTGCAGCAGATGTTCAGTGGTCATTTTACCAGTACCGCACGGGCATTCGTCGGTACACCCTATCTTCAATTTGTTGAATAGGTGGTACCTCAGTCTGTTGTGGCCAGTGCGAAGTCTGAAGACAACGACCTGCTCTCTTCGGTTCAACTGGTAATAGGCATCGTTTTTGGTGTAACCAGTATGTTCGGTTTCCCATTTGGTCATGTACCTGGCTTTGATAAGCCGTTTTGACTCTTCGTACGTCATACTGGTATCTGTTTGTGGTAGCCTTGCACCTTCTTTTGCCAGTCTGTCTGCCTCCTCGTTGCCTTGGATGTTGCAGTGTGACGGAACCCACTGTACCACTACCCTTTTTGGTGCGGACAGCTGGCACAGTTTGCAGAGTGCTGCTCTTAAGTCATTAAGCTCAGTGTTTTTCTGGCTTTTTAGCGCTGTGACTACGGCGAGAGCATCTGTCAGCAAGACTATATGGCTCTCATTTTCACTGTGTGTTGCCATTTCTTCCACTGCCGCCCTCAGTGCCTCTGCCTCCGCTCTGAAATTGCTTGTGTACTTACCAGTAGCGAATGACAGTGTTATTTTTCTGCCATTTGGTAGGTTCAGGAATGCTCCTGCCCCTCCGTTCTGTGTAGTGTTTGTTACAGAACCGTCGGTGTATGCATGGGTCCAGTCCATGCTTGGGTAGCTTTTCGTTATGAAGCTTAGGGTAGTGTCTCTCCTTTCTTTTTCAGTCTGGCAGTTTTTGTTTCCAATACCTGGTATATTTTCTACCACCTCTGGAAATATATCCTGCCTCCAAGTAGGTTTTCGTACAGTAGTGATGGGTTTTGGTGTTGTTAGTGCGTTTATGGGATCTTCGTGCATCTTTGCTTTGGCTATTTCTGCAAAGTTTCTCCGCTTTAGTTTCCCAGTTCCCAAATTGTTTAGTCTCTGGTACATTGGGTGGTCCGTCAGTCTTCGGAGTTTCTCTGACTGCAGCTGGGCTCTGCAGTCTCTTCTGTCGGTCATGGATTGCAGTTTTGTAATCTTTTCAAGTTCTACAATTGGCGTTGACTTCATGCCACCTGTTATAATTCTCATGGCTTGGTTTTGAAGTTTGTTAACTTTATCGAAGTTCGCCTTCGCTGCTGTTGTCCATGCCGCAATGCCATAGTCGAGAACTGGTCTCACTCTTCCAGTGTACACTTTCTTTAGTATGCCTTCGTCTGCTCCCCAGCTTGTGCCATCAAGTTTCCTCATGATTGCCATTCTTTCTCTGGCTTTCATTCGGTTTCTCTCAATCTGACTTTTCCATGTCATGCGCCGATCAAATGTGACTCCCAGATAGGTTGGGTTGTCGTTTGGCTGCAGGATTTTGCCATTTAGACTTAATTTGGTACTTTGGGGTTTTAATGAAAGCGAGAATATTGTGCATGTGGTTTTCTCCTCGTTTATTTTGACCAGCCATGAGTTCGCCCACTCTTCCAGCGATGTTAGGGCCGTCTGCATCCGATTTCTTGTTATGGTGAGATTCTTTTCAGAGGTCCACATAGCCAGATCGTCTGCAAACATTGAGCTATGGACTCTTCTTGGTATATTCTCTGTAATATCGTTTATATATACCAGGAAGAGTGTGGGTGACAATACTCCCCCTTGGGGTACTCCCTGCTCGAGTGTCACCTTTTTGCTCATCTGCCCTTGTACTTGGACTCTGGCCGTTCTTTGTTAGAGGTAGTGGTTGATCCACTTGTACATCTTCCCACAGACATCACTTCTTCTTAGTTTGACTCTAAGTCCATCCTTCCAGACTTTGTCAAATGCCTTTTCCAGATCCACCCAAACAGCTACTGTGTGTTTCTGTGCCTGGTAGGCATCTTCTATCTCCTGGGCTATGAGGATGACCTGGTCCTCAGTGGATATGTGCTGTCTAAAGCCGGCTTGCTGTGGAATTAGTATTCGTTTTTCTTCCAGGCAGCTCCAATTCGAACCCCGACCGTCTGAACACGAGGCGAACGGCTTGACCACTTCGCCACCATCCAACAAAACTCTTCTCCTTCATGACATTGTGCGCCCTCAGACAAGTCAGCGACCCATGGCTGACTGCTAGCGTCAGGGCCAGCGAACCAGAGCTGCCAAGACCCTTCTACACCTCCACGCGGTGATCCTGGATAACAGGCTGCAGCAGGGCACATTGGCAAAGGAGAAGGGATCGAAGAGGGAATGCTAACCCGGTACTCAAAAAATGCTTGCTGAAGTCAGATGTGTTGGACCGACAGATGCAAATATTGCAGTCAAGCTGTAAACTACGACACACCGCATTCCATTCTCTGGACCACATTCTGCTACTTAAGCCCTTTCAGGGTTTGGTAGCTGGAGATTGAGAACGAACGAAGAAGAAGAAGAAGAAGAGAAGTCTGACAACACGTGAGGCAGTAACCACATTGGGTTGGACTGTACTTCCCCATCCTGATCTGGCTCCCTCTGATTTTTATCTTTGTTGGTCCACTGTTCACTCCCTGGGACAAGTTTTAAAGACGATGAGATGATTAAAGGAGTGAAGAGATGACCACGTGATCAGAACAGAAACTGGTACGTGCAAGGCCTACATGCACTTCTTTCACGCTGACGTAATGTCGAACAAGTTGGTGGGGATTCTGTTGAGTAATAAATATGGTGAAATGACACATCCTTGTACATTGTGTAAAAATGTCTTCCATTGTGAATTATCAATTTCTAAAAAAGTGGTGTGGTGCAATATATTCTGACCTCTTCTAGGATATACGTCTTGTTGTTGTTATTGTTGTTGTTGTTATTGTTGTTGTTTAGTGTCCACCATGAGTATGTTTACTTTTTCATGCGCCTTGAAAATGTAGTTACAGGGCGCGTTGTAGCAGCTTTCCTGCACATACTCACACACGCACACAGACACACCAATACACACACCCCCACACACACCCACATACATACCCACACACAAACACACCCATACACACACCCACACACACATCCACACACAGACACCCACACACGCAGAGAGACACCCACACATACACACAGACACCCACACATACACACAGACACTCACACACACAGACATCCACACACACACACAGACATCCACACACACAGACACCCACATACACACAGCAATTCGGGTGGACCGTCGCCGAAGCTTACGTTCGCTTGCAGAGGAATTCGCTGTGTCGCTAAGGACAGTTCAAGTGGTGGTTAACAAGAAACTGAAGCGGCGGAGGGTGTGTTCACAATGGATATCTCGATTGCTGACCAAACACCATAAGCAAGAACGCATGGGATGGAGTTTGAACCACTTGCAGTGAAACGAAGTGGAGGGGTGATTCGTTTCTTTTGCGCATAGTCAAACATCCCGGATCACCGAAACCAAACAAATTCAAGTCACATATATCCGCTGGTAAGGTTATGATTACAGCGTATTTTGACCATAATGGACTTTTGTTGATAGACTGTAACGAGTCTGACGTGAACATCAATGCCATCCGCTACAGTGACACACTAGACAAGCTGCATACAGCAATCAAGAATAAACGACCCGGCATGCTTTCGCATGGTGTGATTCTGTTGCAAGACAATGCTCGCCCACGTGTCGTGGACATTGTTCAGAAAGTGTAAGCCCCGAAATGTCCCCTTGTGACTTTCATTTGTTCGGACCCTTAAAAAAATTATGAAGGACAATGATTGGACTCCGATGCAGATGTCATGGACTCGGTAACCAAGTGCTTCTAAAAGAGACACAAAAGTCTTTGTTTTTTCGGACGGCTTCCGCTGTCTACCCAAGCAGTAGGATGCGTGTCTGGATGCTTATATCGATTGTTATTAACTAACCCTGTTGCACGTTTGCTTCATAACAGTTGCTATATTTAATTCTGTCACACCAGATGATGTAATTATCATAATGTCGTAATAAAGCCACTGGGTCCGGTTTCATTTGAACACCCCTCGTACATTGAGCGTGACTTGATTTTCCGAAAGCGAAAGACGTTCTCAGATCAAACAAAAGGTTATCTCAGGTATATCGTCGTGGTGATGTTTTGTTATGAACGACGCCATATCATGAGCTATTAATAGACAGATATCTCTTTACAAGCAGGTAAAAATCAGAGTTCCGCCTCTTGTTGAATGCGTACAATAGGTCAGATTACTGGTTTGTGCACCCTGAGGAGGGAGTTAAGTGGCGGGTTGCGGTAGCTTTCATCCCACCCTGAGACTGCTGATGAAGATTGCCCCGGTCGCCCATGTGGTTGGGATATGCTTGGCTTCATCTGCATACTACTTAGGGGATTACGTTGATCCTCCACCTCGTTAGTCAGGTTGTCATGAAAACAGCCAGTTTCCAGGGAGACCGACGTGGCAGTGAGGTGGGAGTCTTGATCAGTATGTTTTTTTTATCTAACCCTGACTAGCATTGTCCGACCAGTATGTTTTGTCTAACCCTGACTATCATTGTCCGACCAGTATGTTTTGTCTAACCCTGACTTACATTGTCCGACCAGTATGTTTCGTCTAACCCTGGCTAACATTGTCCGACCAGTATGTTTTGTCTAACCCTGACTATCATTGTCTGACCAGTATGTTTTGTCTAACCCTGACTAGCATTGTCCGACCAGTATGTTTTGTCTAACCCTGACTAACATTGTCCGACCAGTATATTTTGTCTAACCCTGACTATCATTGTCCGACCAGTATGTTTTGTCTAACCCTGACTAGCAATGTCTGACCAGTATATTTTGTCTAACCCTGACTATCATTGTCCGACCAGTATGTTTTGTCTAACCCTGACTATCATTGTCCGACCAGTATGTTTTGTCTAACCCTGACTAGCATTGTCCGACCAGTATGTTTTGTCTAACCCTGACTAACATTGTCCGACCAGTATATTTTGTCTAACCCTGACTATCATTGTCCGACCAGTATGTTTTGTCTAACCCTGACTAACATTGTCCGACCAGTATGTTTTGTCTAACCCTGACTAACATTGTCCGACCATTATGTTTTGTCTAACCATGACTAGCATTGTCCGACCAGTATGTTTTGTCTAACCCTGACTATCATTGTCCGACCAGTATGTTTTGTCTAACCCTGACTAGCAATGTCTGACCAGTATATTTTGTCTAACCCTGACTATCATTGTCCGACCAGTATGTTTTGTCTAACCATGACTAGCATTGTCCGACCAGTATGTTTTGTCTAACCCTGACTAACATTGTCCGACCATTATGTTTTGTCTAACCATGACTATCATTGTCCGACCATTATGTTTTGTCTAACCATGACTAGCATTGTCCGACCAGTATGTTTTGTCTAACCCTGACTATCATTGTCCGACCAGTATGTTTTGTCTAACCCTGACTATCATTGTCCGACCAGTATGTTTTGTCTAACCCTGACTATCATTGTCCGACCAGTATGTTTTGTCTAACCCTGACTATCATTGTCCGACCAGTATGTTTTGTCTAACCCTGACTATCATTGTCCGACCAGTATGTTTTGTCTAACCCTGACTATCATTGCCCGACCAGTATGTTTTGTCTAATCCTGACTATCATTGTCCGACCAGTATGTTTTGTCTAACCCTGACTAGCATTGTCCGACCAGTATATTTTGCCTGACCCCGCCTAACATGTCTGATCAGCATATGTTATTTTCCTGACCGAGACTTACATTGTCTGATCAGTATGCTTAGTCTGACCTCGACTAACATTGTCCGATCAGTATAGTTTGTCTGATTCTTACTAAAATTGTCCGATCAGTATGTTTTGCCTGACATTGGCTAACATTGTCCGATTAGTACGTTTTATTTTCCTGACACTGGCTAACATTGTCTGATCAGTATGTCGTGCCTGACTCTGGCTAACATCGTGTCTCAGCAGATGTTAGTTCTCTCTCGCCTAACGATGTAGGTTTGTACAATTACCTGACAATTTTGTCAGTCACCTGCTACTTGCCTCATTTCTACAATTTTTAATGAATGTCTCCTCCCCGTCGGACCTGACTCGCATTTCTAGAGAAAAAGGACGAGACTGAAATAAGCTGTGTCGTTACCTGTTAAATACATGTGTTAAATATTCACGTGCCTCTTCAGTTTGTTTGGAACCATATTTCAATTGATCAATGTTTCATGTCTCTTTAGTTTGAATGGAGCCATATTTCCATTTATCAATGTTTCATGTCTCTTCAGTTTGTATGGAACCATATTTCCATTTATCAATGTTTCATGTCTCTTCAGTTTGTATGGAACCATACTGTCATTGATCAATGTTTCATGTCTCTTCAGTTTGTCTGGAACCACATTTCAATTGATCAATGTTTCGTGTCTCTTCAGTTTGTCTGGAACTACATTTCAATTGATCAATGTTTCGTGTCTCTTCAGTTTGTCTGGAACCACATTTCAATTGATCAATGTTTCGTGTCTCTTCAGTTTGTCTGGAACCACATTTCAATTGATCAATGTTTCGTGTCTCTTCAGTTTGTCTGGAACCACATTTCAATTGACCAATGTTTCGTCACATGTAACACACTCAGGAAGTGGATGAATGGATGATCCAGTGCCCTTAGCTCTATAATTTAAATAGCAATCACTATCCTGAACAGAGCATTAGCCGATGAATTGGTCTTGGAGGATGCATTGACACTATTACTTGGTACTGAGAAACTACTAGTTGTCTTTTCACAACGAATATCTTCACTTTAGCTATTTCACTTTGAGCGTTTCAATAAAAACTTATACACATTTATACAAGTATAAATTGCCACCATAAATTATTGAGACTTGAATAAACAAAAAACTATAGAGGAAACACGTGCATGTCATTTGCTTATTATTTCGAATTTATTTATAACTGAATTTACTGTTTGTTTCAATATACTTTAGGTTAAGGTTCGGGGGCGTTCTAGTTTTTCTCAAACTACGATTCGACTGATTCACCTTATTAGGGTTAAATAACTTAAAGATAAAGGGTTAACGCCTCTAGCGTAGTGCTGCCACCTACTGTAGCAGCGTGACGTAATAT
The DNA here is from genome assembly GCA_036924085.1 of Ariolimax columbianus. Classification (NCBI taxonomy): domain Eukaryota; kingdom Metazoa; phylum Mollusca; class Gastropoda; order Stylommatophora; family Arionidae; genus Ariolimax; species Ariolimax columbianus. The sequence goes on from JAVGWX010000021.1 coordinate 34,639,178, forward strand.
CGCGAGAACTAATCCACAAAGACTTTTTGTTTGATTAAAGGTTTGCCTTTCTGGATTTTACTGACGAAGGCACAGCCCTTTTTACTCCAGATCGTAGTCATGTGGACGATATCAGGACGTATTGGCCAGTGGTTGTATCTGTTTGTAATGTGGACGTATTTGCCAGTGTATGGATACGTATGTGTGTACGTTTGTAATGTGGACGTATTTGCTAGTGTATGGATACGTATGTGTGTATGTTTGTAATGTGGACGTATTTGCCAGTATATGGATACGTATGTGTGTATATTTGTAATGTGGACGTATTTGCCAGTGTATGGATACGTATGTGTGTATGTTTGTAATGTGGACGTATTTGCCAGTGTATGGATACGTATGTGTGTATGTTTGTAATGTGGACGTATTTGCCAGTGTACGGATACGTATGTGTGTATGTTTGTAATGTGGACGTATTTGCCAGTGTACGTATACGTATGTGTGTATGTTTGTAATGTGGACGTATTTGCCAGTGTATGGATACGTATGTGTGTATGTTTGTAATGTGGACGTATTTGCCAGTGTATGGATACGTATGTGTGTATGTTTGTAATGGGGACGTATTTGCCAGTGTATGGATGCTTGTGTGTATCTGTTTGTAACGTGCTACCCTATGCCAGTTTTACAGTACAGTAGCTTTGCCAATCAATTCTGTACGTGGAGAAAAGGTCTTACCCAGACAATTTTCCGACATACCCAATCAAAACTGGACAGGAAGTGATGTCGAACCCGGTATGTTGGGATTGCAAACCAAGCTCGCGCTATATTTGACACTTGACACCACGCACTACCCTAACTACAGAAATAATTACAGCAAGAGCCTTCCTACGAGATTCCACACTCTTGTTTCATTTGACTCTGTCCAACAATCACATTTTTGTTTTATTTGACTCTGTCCTACAATCACACTCTTGTTCATTTGACTCTGTCCTACAATCACATTTTTGTTTCATTTGACTCTGTCCTACAATCACATTTTTGTTTCATTTGACTCTGTCCTACAGTCACACTCTTGCACAACTTCACACGCGCCCTCAGGGTGAGGCCCTTCCATTGCACTTTGGTTGGGCTGGCTTCTGAGAGCGCACAAACCTAGCATAGGTACATACAGATGCACACATACATCCAAGCACTGGTTTATGCGTCTTAATATCGCCCAGTTAACAACGGTCTGGGGTGGAATAGGCGCGCCTCTGCCAGTAGAAACTAGTGAGGCAAACACGTACATTTAAAAAAAAAAATTTAAATACGGGCCTCCTGTAAGGGATCAGTTATACTGGTACACTATACTTCTCAGGGAGTCAGATGGAGTAATAAGAAGAATATTGTATCCATATTATTTAGTTTAACTAACGAGATCTTGCTTATTATTTGCATTTGCCTAACCCTTCATCAAACGGAATAATAGTTGAGCATGTGTTCCGTGCCTAACGGATTATTTATTTGTTTGGCGGGGATTAAGTCAGACATGTTGGCCGCTGGGTTTCGTTTCCCTTGAGGTCTGTTTGTTTTTTTGTGTGTGCAGGTAAAGTTACGATAATTGGTGTTCATATCAGGGGATTGTGAAACAGGAAGTAGATGGTGTAATAATGTTTTCGTAGCAGTAGTATTGTGGTAGTAGTAGTGGTAGTAGTGGCAGTTGTGGTAGTAGTGGCAGTAGTAGTAGTGGTAGTAGTAGTGGTAGTAGTGGTAGTAGTAGTAGTGGTAGTAGTGGTAGTAGTAGTTGTGGTAGTGGTAGTAGTAGTGGTAGTAGTAGTGGTGGTGGTGGTAGTAGTGGTAGTTTTAATAGCGGTAGTAGTGGTGGTAGTAGTAGTCGTAGTAGTGGTAGTAGTGGTAGTAGGGGTAGTAGTGGTAGTAGTAGTAGTGGTAGTAGTGGTAGTGGTAGTAGTGGTAGTAGTAGTAGTAGTGGTAGTAGTAGTGGTAGTAGTAGTGGTAGTAGTGGTAGTAGTGGTAGTAGTGGTAGTAGTGGCAGTAGTAGTAGTGGTACTAGTGGTAGTAGTGGTAGTAGTGGTAGTAGCGGTAGTAGCGGTAGTAGCAGTAGTAGTGGTAATAGCGGTAGTAGTAGTAGTAGTAGTGTTAGTAGTAGTGGTGGTAGTAGTGGTAGTAGTGGTAGTAGTAGTAGTGGTGGTAGTAGTGGTAGTAGTGGTAGTAGTGGTAGTAGTGGTAGTAGTAGTGGTAGTGGTAGTAGTAGTAATGGTAGCAGTAGTAGTGGTGGTGGTAGTAGTGGTAGTAGTAGTGGTAGTAGTGGTAGTAGTAGTAGTGGTGGTGGTAGTAGTGGTAGTAGTAGTGGTAGTAGTAGTGGTAGATTTAGCAACAGTGGGGGAGGGTCTCTGTAATGGTGGGCTGGTCTATGTAGGGGTGGGCTGGTCTCTGTAATGGTGGGCTGGTCTCTGTAATGGTGGGCTGGTCTATGTAGGGGTGGGCTGGTCTCTGTAACGGTGGACTAGTCTCTGTAATGGTGGGCTGGTCTATATAGGGGTGGGCTGGTCTCTGTAATGGTGGGCTGGTCTCTGTAATGGTTGTCTGGTCTCTGTAATGGTGGGCTGGTCTATGTAGGGGTGGAGCTGGTCTCTGTAATGGTGGGCTGGTCTCTGTAATGGTGGGCTGGTCTCTGTAGGGGTGGGCTGGTCTCTGTAATAGTGGGCTGGTCTATGTAGGGGTGGGCTAGTCTCTGTAATGGTGGGCTGGTCTCTATAATTGTGGTCTGGTCTTAGGAATGGTTGGCTCGTCTCTGTAATTGTGGGCTGGTCTCTGTAATGGTGGGCTGGTCTATGTAGGGGTGGTCTGGTCTCTGTAATGGTGGTCTGGTCTCTGTAATTGTGATCTGGTCTCTGTAATTGTTGGCTGGTCTCTCTATGTGTGGGCTGACCTATGTAATGGGGGTTTGGTCTCTGTAATGGTTGGCTGGTCTCTGTATGGGTGGGCTGGCCTATGTAATGGTGGTCTGGTCTCTGTAGGGGTGGGTTGGTCTATGAAATGGTGACGTCTGTAGGGGTGATGTCTGTAGTGGTGATGTTTGTAGGGGTGATGTCTGTAGGTTCGGTCTCTGTAGTGATAGGCTGGTCTCTGTAATGGTGGGATAATCTCTGTAGTGGTGGGCTGGTCTGTGTAAGGTGGGCTGATCTATGTAGTGGTGGGCTGGTCTATGTAGGGGTGGGCTGGTCTATGTAGTGGTGGGCTGATCTATGTAGTGGTGGGCTGGTCTATGTAGGGGTGATGTCTGTAGGGGTTATGTCTGTATGGTGATGTCTGTAGGGGCGATGTCTGTTGTGGTGATGTCTATAGGTGTAATGTATGTAGGGTGATGTCTGTAGTGTGATGTTTGTAGGGTGATGTCTGTAGGAGTGATGTCTTTAGGAGTGATGTCTGTAGTGTGATGTCTGTAGGAGTGATGTCTTTAGGAGTGATGTCTGTAGGAGTGATGTCTTTAGGAGTGATGTCTGTAGGAGTGATGTCTGTAGGAGTGATGTCTTTAGGAGTGATGTATGTAGGGCTGATGTCTGTAGGAGTGATGTCTGTAGGAGTGATGTCTGTAGGAGTGATGTTTGTAGGGTGATGTCTGTAGGAGTGATGTCTTTAGGAGTGATGTCTGTAGGGCTGATGTCTGTGGTGTGATGTTTGTAGAGTGATGTTTGTAGGGTGATGTCTGTATTGTGATGTTTGTAGGGTGATGTCTGTAGTGTGATGTATGTAGGGCTGATGTCTGTAGGACTGATGTCTGTAGTGTGATGTCTGTGGTGTCTCAACCACTTAATCATCTTTTAACGCATATTGTAAGTTCAGTGGTAATGTTCGTTCCTCTCCAGTAACCATGTGTATGTGATACAATTGCGAAAACTGTCTTACAAAGTTGTAGCGATTATCCAAAAGCAGAAACTGTTGTCGGCGATAAAGTGTTGGATATCCTTGTGTCATAGGCATAGGTGTCACCTATGTTTTCTTTCTTCATCATCATCATCAACATCTTTATCTTCTTATCTGCTTCTTCATAATGATCTTCCTCGTGTTCTTCTTCTTTATAATTATCTTCTTCTTTTCCTTCTTCATCATCTTATTATTATTATTATTGTGCATCATCATTCAGTTATTGTTCCTCTTGTTCTTACTTCATCCTCTTCTTCATCACTTTCTTCATCTACTACGTATTCTTCTTATTATTATTATGATTATTCATCCTCATCTTCATCTTGTTCTGCTTCCATTCTCTCTTCTTCTCCTCTTTATTCTTCCTCCAGAGGTGGCCAGCTCATTTTCTTGCTGCCTTTTTTTACACTGACACTGAGCTAGGTATCCGTCTGCTGCTGGGTCGACTCGTTAACAGGAATAAAAATCTATACTTTTCCCATTATAAGCAAAACAGTTCGACTCTGTCACTCAAGACTTTCTCTCTAGTTTTAGATAATTATAAAACTGACATTTGATACACACCTAAAATAAACGCGTCTGGTACGTAGCTCTTTCCCATTTTACTTGGTTCCCCCCAATGTGCATTTATTTACATTTGTCATTCTGACCTGAATGTAATAGCTGGGAAGGATATGGTGATTTGGCTAAGTGTTAGCTGGTAGTAACGTGGACGGCTACTGCTAGCGTACAACTGCCAGCCCAGACGTGACATGGTCTCTCGTAAGCTTGCTTCTAGATGGAGGGAAGGGGTTCGTTTGCTTCCGTTGTTCATGTTTTGTTCACGTGGTGTCGTCCCTTCACTTCAGCCAACGAATAACCTAGAGGCGTGCCCTCCTGTTGCGGTGCGCGAGATAGGCCGGTCGGAAACCGGATTTCTATTGTGACAGGAAACTGAACGCTAGTTGATGTACAGAAACCTCACGTATAAATATTGGTGGTATAATGGAAGACCAACATAGATATTTTCCCACACCTACGTGTGATTCAAGGATTGGGTTTAGTTGTGAAGCGGCTCCACGCTTTCCAGGCATATCGGAAGTAGGCGGGATACATGATTCTGCACACTCTTCTACAGTCAGAGGTAGGAAGAAATTTATTAACTCTCGATCCTTTTGCACGTTGGCAACCAAACTGTGTTCAAGCTCCCATCAAGCTACGGAAGTGGATCGTGAAGCCGATACTGCGGGTTGTGCCGTGGACGCAAATGGTTCACATTCCGAGATTGACAGTAACGAAATCTCAGACAGCGACTTTCCGTCCGGTTGTCCGTATAACAACGCGAGTCCTATACCTGACTGTCTTGCAGACAGTTCGTCCTTGATACCGCAGACTTGTTTTGGTCTGAGTCAGGTTTCGGGCGTTAATAATCATCACGAACCCAGAAACAGAATTGACAGCAATCTAATGGGAAGTTTATTGAAAAACGCTGGTCTTGCTTATGACAAGTCGAGCAGTCTTGGCTTCTCTGCCAGTAGTGACAGTTTTATGTTGGAAGATGTTTCAGATAGAGACAGCATGGATCTGCCTCATATTCGCGTGCAGGACAGACAAAATGTCTTCACATACTCAGATACTACCACTGGAAGCGATAAGGTTCGAACTGGGATCATCAATAGTCAGGCACTATCGTCATCTGAACCTTACCTAAACGTCACAGATTGTGCTCGTGTAGACACTGATCAAGGTCACGATGCTGTCGTCTCCGACATCCACGAGGTAATGAGCACTCAAGGTGCCATCCCTTCTGTTGTGGAATCCAGCTACGAGAAGTCGATGTCTACAGATAACGACGATGTACCAATACATTGGAATCTACCCACAGACGAGCCAGAGCTGCAGCACCTATGTCCAAGCTCAACCACATCCCACCAGGCACCAACATTTCGGCGTCAGTTGAGCAAACGAAAAAGCGACACCTTCGAAGCTTTTTTACCAGAGGAGGCAGCACATCTGTATGGCGATGAACAAGACGAAGAAGATGATTTTTTCTCTGCGACAGAATCTCACGGCAAACGGAGCGATCCATGCACTCCTACAACTCCAAAGTCCAGACGATTAGAGAAGTGAGTACATTGTAATGTTTTGTTATAAGAATGGGCACATGGTAATGTTATGTTGTAGAAATTAGTACATGGTAATGTTATGTTGTAGAAATTAGTACATGGTAATGTTATGTTGTAGAAATTAGTACATGGTAATGTTATGTTGTAGAAATTAGTACATGGTAATGTTATGTTGCAGAAATTAGTACATGGTAATGTTCTGTTGTAGAAATTAGTACATGGTAATGTTATGTTGCAGAAATTAGTACATGGTAATGTTATGTTGTAGAAATTAGTACATGGTAATGTTATGTTGTAGAAATTAGTACATGGTAATGTTATGTTGCAGAAATTAGTACATGGTAATGTTATGTTGTAGAAATTAGTACATGGTAATGTTATGTTGTAGAAATTAGTACATGGTAATGTTATGTTGCAGAAATTAGTACATGGTAATGTTATGTTGTAGAAATTAGTACATGGTAATGTTATGTTGTAGAAATTAGTACATGGTAATGTTATGTTGTAGAAATTAGTACATGGTAATGTTATGTTGTAGAAATTAGTACATGGTAATGTTATGTTGTAGAAATTAGTACATGGTAATGTTATGTTGTAGAAATTAGTACATGGTAATGTTATGTTGTAGAAATTAGTACATGGTAATGTTATGTTGTAGAAATTAGTACATGGTAATGTTATGTTGTAGAAATGAACATAGGGTAATGTTATGTTGTATGAGTGAGTAAAGGTATTGATCTAACTCAGAAACAAAAGATCAAAATGACATTATGCAACGCTTGTCTACCTGGCATGCCACTTGTAATACCTGTTTAAAACCGGGATTACAGATTACAGATCACAGACAGGTAAAAACCTGGTTCATTACCCGTGTTATGAGGGCCTTTGTCGTAATACAGGTGACCAATCCCTTCTGTAACTGGCTCGTCAGTTTTGAATGATCAACAAACAGGTTTTAGGGTAGATAAGTTTACATGGGCAACGTAGCTGCAACAGAATCCAGGCATTACCGACCGCTTCTGCGGGTTTTTGTCAGAGCATTACCGGGGCATGAAGAGGAGTCAAGAATAGTAACACTGTAACCTACAAGACATGTCCTAAGATGCGGCCAAGGAGGGACATGCATAGAGTTAGCTGTCCTATCCGGTAGGCACTTAAAGTCAAGAAAACTTGAAAAGATATCAGCAGGTCGACGTGTGTTTTTGTGGAAGACATAAGCTTCACGGGGAGATGAAATTGTTTTGACTGATTGATTGATTGATTGATTGATTCAAGTTTTTAAGTGCTTGCGACATTTAGTTCAACTAAATTGTCTTCGTGCGGACCTTTGATTATTCGTGACTTAACTGATTGCGGGGGTGACAGTAGCTTGAGTCTATTGCTCATACTGTGTACAAGGCTAGCGTGGATCTCATGTCTTCTGTGTACAAGGCTAGCGTGGATCTCATGTCTTCTGTGTACAAGGCTAGCGTGGATCTCATGTCTTCTGTGTACAAGGCTAGCGTGGATCTCATGTCTTCTGTGTACAAGGCTAGCGTGGATCTCATGTCTTCTGTGTACAAGGCTAGCGTGGATCTCATGTCTTCTGTGTACAAGGCTAGCGTGGATCTCATGTCTTCTGTGTACAAGACTAGCGTGGATCTCATGTCTTCTGTTTATAAGGCTAGCGTGGATCTCATGTCTTTTGTACATAAGGCTAGCGTGGATCTCATGTCTTCTGTTTATAAGGCTAGCGTGGATCTCATGTCTTTTGTACATAAGGCTAGCGTGGATCTCATGCCTTCTGTGTACAAGGCTAGCGTGGATCTCATGTCTTCTGTGTACAAGGCTAGCGTGGATCTCATGTCTTCTGTGTACAAGGCTAGCGTGGATCTCATGTCTTCTGTGTACAAGGCTAGCGTGGATCTCATGTCTTCTGTGTACAAGGCTAGCGTGGATCTCATGTCTTCTGTTTATAAGGCTAGCGTGGATCTCATGTCTTTTGTACATAAGGCTAGCGTGGATCTCATGTCTTCTGTTTATAAGGCTAGCGTGGATCTCATGTCTTTTGTACATAAGGCTAGCGTGGATCTCATGCCTTCTGTATATAAGGCTAGCGTGGATCTCATGTCTTCTGTACATAAGGCTAGCGTGGATCTCATGTCTTTTGTACATAAGGCTAGCGTGGATCTCATGTCTTCTGTATATAAGTCTAGCGTGGATCTCATGTCTTCTGTGTACACGGCTAGCGTGGATCTCATGTCTTCTGTGTACACGGCTAGCGTGGATCTCATGTTGTCTCCTTCCTGTAGCTATTTTGATACACGTTCATGATAACCCAGCTATTCTTTTTTCTCGTTCGCCAATAAAATCCACATATCTCTCTCCCTCTCTCTCTCTCGTTCTCTCTCTCTATCTCGTTCTCTCTATCCCTCTCACTCTCGTTCTCTCTCTCGTTCTCTCTCTCGTTATCTTCATCTTTCTCTCTCTCCCTCTTTCTCTCGTTCTCTCTCTCCCTTTCTCTCGTTCTCTCTCTCTCTCGTTCTTTCTTTCCCTCTCTCTCTCGTTCTCTCTCTCCTCTGTCTCTCGTTTTCTCTCCATCTCTCTCCCCCCTCTCCCTCTTTCTCTCGTTCTCTCTCTCCCTCTTTCTCTCGTTCTCTCTCTCCCTCTTTCTCTCGTTCTCTCTCCCTCTTTCTCTCGTTCTCTCTTTCCCTCTCTCTCTCGTTCTCTCTCCCCTGTCTCTCGTTTTCTCTCCATCTCTTTCCCCATCTCTCTATCCTCTCTCTCTCCCCCTCTCTATCTCTCGCTCGCTCGTTATGAAATGGCTGAAAATATGGATTAGAAATATGAGTCATCATTGCTTTGTGGTAAAATTGAATGAGTGACCGCCGGAAGCTGGATTTGAATGTAGAGAATTCCAAGTGTACAAAGAGAAGGCATTCGGCCAAACAGTATTTTTACAGTAACTGGAGGGGGTCACTACGGCTGAGAGGTTGTCTAGTGCGAAACGATAAGGCGTCAAACCTCACAATTTTCAAACATCCCCTGGTCTCAAGCAAGGTGAGACTAGCGACAAGTCTTTTTGGAGATTGACGAAAACCACAGAGATCTCGTGTATACACATTGTTTGCGTATCAGAACTATTTGCAGTTTGTTTTTTTTATCAGTAAGATTATGCTGTTAGTCGCTGTCCTGGAAGATTTCTAAAAAGTAAGAAGACTCATACCCAAACCCTCACCCCCACCAGGCCTAGTAAGTCGCAGGAAGTAAACATTGCGAACTAAATTACGTACATCCTCGGCTTCCTGGCAGTAGGTATAACCTGCCTATTTTTAACATCAGTGTTCCAAGTAACTGATTGGTCATTGTTGGTTTACAAATAGTGAGTAAGACTGCCACGCTTTTATGGGGCAAGGTGGAAGCTTATTTTAAAATGCACGAAATGTTTTACATTGTACATGATAAGTCCTAATCTACGTTGCATATTTTTCGAGGGCGTAGACTAAACGTAATCTGGCGGGGATTCAATTCGTAGAGCTCAATAAGAACTGATGAAGTGGTATTCATATTTCTCTAGGGAGGCTAAATGTGAGAGTCTTTGTCATTGCATTTCAAACCCACAGAAAGATGATCTGCAAGGATCAGCGACCCAAAGCTGGCTGCTAGCATCAGGACAAGCGACCAAGAGCTGCGAATACCTTTCTACAACTCCAGGTGGTGATCCTGGATAATAGGCTGTGGCAGGACAGACTGGCTAAGGAAAGGGATCGAAGAGGGGAGGCTAGTACGGTACCCAAAAATGATATGCTGAAGTCGGATGTGTCGGACCAAATGTACAGATATCGTAGTCAAGCTGTAAACTATGTCACAACTCATTCAGTTCTCCGGATTACACACTGCTACTTTCAAATTCCTCTTCGGGTCTTTGTAGCGGGAGGGAGAGAATGTTCAGGGCTTGGTAGCGGGAGTGAGAGAACGTTCAGGGCTTGGTAGCGGGAGGGAGAGAATGTTCAGGGCTTGGTGGCCGGAGTCAGAGAACGTTCAGGGCTTGGTAGCGGGAGTGAGAGAACGTTCAGGACTTGGTAGCGGAAGTGAGAGAACTTTCAGGACTTGGTAGCGAGAGAACGTTCAGGACTTGGTAGCGAGAGTGAGAGAACGAACGACAAATAAAAAAAAAGAAAGGAATAAGTTACGCAGGTGTAATGGATTATTGGAAAATGCTGAACTCATTTTCGTTTCGAAATCGGCAGACGAAACTATCATACTTAGATCAATGACCACATATTTTAAGCGTTGATTGAATAAACTGTTTTTCATGTTTCTAGACAGACTGTACTGTCTGAGGATGGACTGTGCACCATAGCGCAATACAGCGGCCGAACGTCGTCAAATACGGAGGATGAAATAAAGGTGTGGCTAACAAAGCAAGACATTCAATTTAGCGAAATGTACCTCGTCTAAATTGGGGATCGAGATGCTGAGCAGCGGATGAGCTGCAGTGGTCAGTGACCCATAGTTGACTGCTAGCGTCATGGCCAGCGAACCATAGCTGCCAAGACCCTTCTACACCTCCACGCGGTGATCCTGGATAACAGGCTGCAGCAAGGCAGACTGGCTAAGGAGAAGGGATCGAAGAGGAAATGCTAACCCGGTACTCAAAAAATGCTTGCTGAAGTCGGATGCGTTGGACCGAAAGGTGCAAATATCGCAGTCAAGCTGTAAACTACGACACAACGCATTCCGTTCTCTGGACTACATTCTGCTACTTAAGCCCTTTCAGGGTTTAGTAGCGGGAGATTGAGAACGAACGAAGCCAAGCCAAACCAAGCGAAGTCTGAATTGTCGCACGGAAAGGAGACAGAGAACAAAAACATTTTATGCTGACAAGATAACCCAGGAGTACGGTGAAAGGTGTTTGGGACTGCCATCTTATCATTCACACATGAACAAAACGGATCTAGATAAAAGGGCAGGTGGCAATCGAGAACAAATTTTTAAAACTATGCGATTTCAAACAACTTACTGACGCAGCCCGATCAGGTAAACAAACAGTGGTGGACTGAATGTGAGGTCTATGTCTGACAGGAGGAAGATGGTTATTGACATAAGGATGGGTTGCCGCTCGTTTAGCTGACTTCAGTCCTGCATCGCTTAGACCTGGTGACGGCGGGGGCTAGTGGTTAAGTGACACGGATCACAATCTGAAGGTGATGGGTTCTTCTTCTTCTTCTTCTTCGTTCGCTCTCAATCTCCCACTACCAAACACTGAAAGGGCTTAAGTAGCAGAATGTAGTCCAGAGAACGGAATGCGTTGTGTCGTAGTTTACAGCTTGGCTGCGATATTTGCACCTTTCGGTCCAACACATCCGACTTCAGCAAGCATTTTTAGAGTACCAGGTTAGCATTCCCTCTTCGATCCCTTCTCCTTAGCCAGTCTGCCCTTATGCAGCCTGTTATCCAGGATCACTGCGTGGAAGTGTAGAAGGGTCTTGGCAGCTATGGTTCGCTGGGTCTGACGCTAGCAGTCAGCTATGGCTCGCTGACCACTGCAGCTCATGCGCTGCTCAGCGTCTTGATCCCGGTGCGGGGTTCGATTCCCATCACAGCACCTGCCGTTACCCTGGGGAAGCAAACCCTTCGAAAATGCAGGAGGAAGCAGACCCGTACATAAAATGAATGCCGAAGCCGGATGCACTGTGCGGACAGGCGCAAAATAAAAGCATAGTGCAACGCACACCTCCTTAGGAAATAGAGAAATAAGGCGAAGGCAACAAACAATTGCACAGACTCATCTGATTCTGAGTATATTCAACAACTAATCAGATATCATTTCATGTTTTACCTACACACCTCGTAATATTATACGCACACGCCATACACACACAAACACACACACACATATATATATAAACACTCACTTAGACACACACATACACTCACACACACACACACATATACTCACACACACACATATACTCCCACACACACACATACACTCACTTAGACACACACATACACTCACACACACACACACATATACTCACACACACACACATACACTCACTTAGACACACACATACACTCACAAACACACACATATACTCACACACACACATACACTCACTTAGACACACGCATACACTCACACACACATATACTCACACACACACACACATATACTCACACACACACACATATACTCACACACACACACACATACACTCACACACACATACACTCACACACACACACCTACACACACACACACACATATACTCACACACACACACATACACTCACTTAGACACACACATACACTCACACACACACATACACACACACATACACTCACACACACACATACACTCACACACATACACTCACACACACACATACACTCACACACACACACACATACACTCACACACACACATATACTCACACACACACACATACACTCACACACATACACTCACACACATACACTCACACACACACATACACTCACACACATACACTCACACACACACATACACTCACATACACACACCTACACTCACACACACACACACACATACACTCACACACACACATACACTCACACACACACACATACACTCACACACACTCACATACACACACATACACTCACACACACACACATACACTCACACACACACCTACACTCACACACACACATACACTCACACACACACACATACACTCACACACACACACATATACTCACACATACATCAGACATAAAACTGCCTTCGCCGTCCTCTACGAACATAAATTAATTTCAAGATAAAATATCAGTGCATCTTATCTGGAGCAGACCATAGAAAACTACCCACATGGTAATTGAAGATACGCCCATGTCTCATAACATCCTGTTTGTACAAATACAGTAAAGCATGTTATGGAGGAACAAATTATTTTCGTCGCCGAAAAAGATCAAAGAAACCATCCCGTTTGCTATAATGATATTGTCGTCATGGTTGTAATTAACAATATCTAAATATCATGGCAGATATGCGACCAGCTCCATAGAAATCATGTTCATATTTATTAACAATATCTAAATATCATGGCAAATATGCGACCAGCTCCATAGAAATCATGTTCATGTTTATTAACAATATCTAAATATCATGGCAGATATGCGACCAGCTCCATAGAAATCATGTTCATGTTTATTAACAATATCTAAATATCATGGCAGATATGCGACCAGCTCCATAGAAATCATGTTCATGTTTATTAACAATATCTAAATATCATGGCAGATATGCGACCAGCTCCATAGAAATCATGTTCATGTTTATTAACAATATCTAAATATCATGGCAGATATGCGACCAGCTCCATAGAAATCATGTTCATGTTTATTAACAATATCTAAATATCATGGCAGATATGCGACCAGCTCCATAGAAATCATGTTCATGTTTATTAACAATATCTAAATATCATGGCAGATATGCGACCAGCTCCATAGAAATCATGTTCATGTTTATTAACAATATCTAAATATCATGGCAGATATGCGACCAGCTCCATAGAAATCATGTTCATGTTTATTAACTTTATAGAAATTCGTTTAATTTTGCGGACACATTTCTGAAGGACCTTAAATACATGCATGTTACAATCTCGCTCTCTCCCTCTCTCTCTGTCTCTTTCTCTGCACACACACATACACTATCTCTCTCTCTCTCTCTCTCTCTCTCTCTCTCTCTGAATCCGCAATCTACACTGTCCGTTTCGGTATCCCCGAGTCACACCTGATAAATTGCTTTGTTTCTAACCATCTCTCCATCCCTGTGTGTGTCCGTGAGACAACAGGGAAGTGCTTGAATACGGAATATGTACAGACGAGCTCACTAAATAAGGGATTGTCCCTCAGTGGTACATGTGAGGTCTCTTTGTGTGACGGAGCTGAGAATAGGATCACTTCCACACTGACTGAAATTCGTTATAGGAAACTAACCGCGCATTTTAACACCTCTAGGATAGAATCCATCGAGTCAAAATGTTACAGAAAGATCATCAGAATACCCCGGATAAAGAAAAAGACAAATGTAGACATTCGGCAAGAGTTGAGCATAGAGGAGAACTGGTTTATCAATTCCATTTTGGCTAGAAAATACAAATACTTTGTTCACATCAAGAGGCACAGCGGTCTTGAGAGAACAGTGATGGAAGGTATGGTGCCAGTCAAAAGAAGCAGGGGTAGACCAAGAAGACGATGGCACCAAGATATCCAGGAATGCACGGGTAGGACTGTGGCGGAGGCTGGAGCTTTGGCAAGGGAAAGAGTTTCTTTCAGACAGACTGTGATGGGAGTGACGTTCTATAAAGGACATGCTACATGATGATGATGAGGATAGACGACTCTTCACCTCATAGATTCTCGCCCCATGACATTCACGTGCCAAAACTCTTCTGGGCATGGATCAACCTTCCTGTTTTTAAGGACATCCCTAGAAACAATACCCAATACCTCATCCACACCGACCCTCAAGTCAAATACCACTCATCCGCAGCGACCCTCAAACCGAATACCTCATCCACAGCGACCCACAAACCAAATACTAGATTCACAAATGCAATGAAGAATATCCAGCCTGATTGAGGATAGGAAGACGGAGACCGACATTTGCACTTATATCTCGCTTATAAGTTCTATGACAGGCGTGCTGTAAGGAGGCAAACTGCAGTGCTATCCTTATGCGCCATTTGGAACAAACGAGAAATAATTTTGGTATATTGGTACGGGATTGAAGGGTATCTGAATTGAGCGAAGGGAGAGACGTGGTATATGTTGATCTGACAAAAGGACAGTTATTTGATTGACAGCGGTATAGGCCTGGCATGCGTTGATCTGGTCTTGGGAGTTGAAGATTAATGAGATGAAGTAGTGGAAGATGTATCAACAGTAGAAGGAGAAGAAGAAGAATACAAGAGAAAAAGAACAAGAAAAATGAGAACGAAAAACTCGAAGGAGACGAATGAGAAGAAGAAGTAAAATGAGACGAAGATTGAAAAGCTGAAGAAGAAGAAGAAGAAAAAGAAGAAGAAGAAGAAGAACAACAACAACAAGAAGAAGAAGAAGATCAAGAAGAACAAGAAGAAGAAGAAGAAAAAGAAGAAGAAGAAGAAGAAGAAGAAGAAGAAGAAGAAGAAGAAGAAGAAGAAGAAGAAGAAGAAGAAGAAGAAGAAGAAGTGACAGATTGATGTAATACGTGAATAATTCGATTCGAGAACTTTCCAGTGAATAACAGTTTCGTCACAACACGTTAGTACCTGAATGGAATGCCAGCGAATGTAACCTTCACCTTCCTGTGCTTTAGCAATGGTTTCAGCGGTTTGGACCTGGCATTGTTGAAATATCTCAGTTCACAGAATCGGCATACATAGAAATGTGGGCGTCGGACTCCGTTTTCAGAATACGGGTACAAAGATTACGTTAAGTGTCTATTTCAATAAAGGGTCTGAAAAACGAGGCCTGCGGAAAACATGAGGCTCTCGGTATATTCCGTCTGGCCTGCATAATATATGACGTAACATGGGATAAACGATTATGTACGTTTTAAAAGCAGAATTAAACGAGATTTGGACTGATGATACTTAGGATCACGTGAACTAATAGACGAAGGAGCACGTGAACTAATATACCAAGGATCAGGTGAACTAATATACCAAGGATCACGTGAATTAATAGACCATAGATCTGTTTACAACGGTTCTTCTTCTTCTTCTTCTTCTTCTTCTTCGTACGCTGTCAGACGTCAACCTTTATTTTGTCGAAAAAAGCAGCGGTCCTCCTGAGGCTGTCGACACTGCCATAGAGCTTGTCTAGTGTTGCCACTGGTGAGGGCCACATCTGCTTTCTCTGGTCCTCGTATGTCGGGCAGTTTTGCAGCAGATGTTCAGCAGTCATTTTCCCAGTACCGCATGAGCATTCGTCAGTGTCACCTATCTTCAATTTGTTGAATAGGTGGTACCTCAGTCTATTGTGGCCAGTGCGAAGTCTGAAGACCACGACCTGCTCTCTTCTGTTCAACTGGTAATGGGCATCGTTTTTTGTGTAGCCATTATGTTCGGTTTCCGATTTGGCCATGTATCTAGCTCTAATAAGCCTTTTTGACTCTTCGTATGTCACACTAGTATCTGGTTGTGGTAGTCTTGCACCTTCTTTTGCCAGTCTGTCTGCCTCCTCGTTGCCTTGGATGTTACAGTGGGATGGAACCCATTGTACCACTACTCTTTTTGGTGCGGACTGCTGGCATAGTTGACAGAGTACTGCTCTTAAATCATTAAGTTCAGTATTTTTCTGGCTTTTTAGTGCTGTGACTAAGGCCAGAGCATCTGTAAGCAGGACTATATGGCTTTCATTTCTTTTGCATGTCACCATTTCTTCTACTGCAGCCCTCAGTTCCTCTGCCTCCGCACTGAAATTGCTCGTGTATTTTCCAGTTGCCACTGCCAGTGTTATTTTTCTACAATTTGGTAGGCTCAGGAATACCCCTGCCCCTCTGTTCTGTGTAGTGTTTGTTACAGAGCCGTCGGTATATGCATGGGTCCAGTCCATGATTGGGTAGTTTATCGTTATGTACCTCAGGGTTATGTCTCTTCTTTCTTTTTCAGTCTGGCTGTTCTTTTTTCCAATACCTGGTATATTTTCTACCACCTCTGGAAATATATGCTGCGTCCAGGTAGGTTTGCGTACAGTAGGGATGGGCTTTGGTGTTGTTAGTGCGTTCATAGGGTCTTCGTTCATCTTTGCTTTGGCTATTTCTGCAAAGTTTCTCCGCTTTAGTTTCCCAATTCCAAAATTATTTAGTCTCTCATGCATTGGATGGTCTGTCAGTCCTCTGAGTTTTTGTGCTTGCTGCTGGGCTCTGCAGTCTCTTCTGTCGGTCATGGATTGCAGATTTGTAATCTTTTCAAGTTCTACTATTGGCGTTCTTGTGATCCTTGGTCTGTTAGCTCGTGTGATCCTTGGTCTGTTAGTTCATGTGATCTTTGGTCTGTTAGTTCCTGTGATTCTTAATCTGTTAGTTTATGTGATCCTTGTGCTGTTAGTTTTTGTGATCCTTAGTAGGTTAGTTCATTTGGTCCTTGGTTTGTTAGTTCTTGTGATCCTTGGTCTGTTAGTTTATGTGATCATTGTGCTGTTAGTTCTTGTGATCCTTAGTCTGTTAGTTCATGTGATCATTGGTATATTAGTTCATGTAATCCTTGGTCTGTTAGTTCGTGTGATCTTTGGTCTGTTAGTTCATGTGATCTTTGGTCTGTTAGTTCTTGTGATATTTGGTCTGTTAGTTCATGCGATCCTTGGTCTGTTAGCTCATGTGATCCTTAGTCTGTTACTTCATGTGGTCTTTGGTCTGTTAGTTCACGTGATCTGTCGCCTGTTAGCTCGTGTGGTCCTTGGTCTGTTAGTTCATGTGGTCCTTGGTCTGTTAGTTCATGTGGTCCTTGGTCTGTTAGTTCATGTGGTCCTTGGTCTGTTAGTTCATGTGGTCCTTGGTCTGTTAGTTCATGCAATCCTTGGTCTGTTAGTTCATGTGGTCCTTGGTCTGTTATTTCATGTGATCCTTGGTCTGTTAGTTCATGTGGTCCTTGGTCTGTTAGTTCATGTGGTCCTTGGTCTGTTAGTTCATGTGGTCCTTGGTCTGTTAGTTCATGTGATCCTTGGTCTGTTAGTTCATGTGATCCTTGGTCTGTTAGTTCATGTGATTCCTGATCTTTTAACTTAAACTTTTGTGGCCTTTTGTCTATTAGCGTATCTTAATACTTTCCTTGACCCGTTAACGTGATTTCGTGTGACCTTTGTCCAATTTACTTGACGTCATGCGGCCTTTGTCCCAGTACTGCGACTTCATTCCACCCTTAGGCCAATAGCGTGACTTCAAGCGGCACTTGAGCTAATACATGTCTTCATATAACCATTGACCACCTAACGTAACTTAATGCAGCCTTTGTCCCATTAAATAGGCTTGGTTTAGCTTCGTTCATTCTCCCGCTACCAAACACCGAAAGAGCTTAAGTAGCAGAATGTAGTCCAGAGAATGGAAAGTTTTGTGTCGTAGCTTACAGCTTGACTGTGATATTTACACCTTTCGGTCCAACACATCCGACTTCAGCATGCATTTTTTTTAGTACCGGGTTAGCATTCCCTCTTCGATTCATTCTCATTAGCCAGTCTGCCCTGCTGCAGCCTGTTATCCAGGATCACCTCGTGGATATGTAGATAGGTCTTGGCAGCTCTGGTTCGCTGGCCCTGACGCTGGCAGTCAGTTATGGGTCGCTGACCGCTGCTCAGCATCTTGATCCTTTAAATAGTCTTGAAGCGGTACCTTGGTCTATTAACGCGGCTTTGTGTAGTCATTGCCTGCAATCCCATAACAGCAGTAATGATCGTCGACCCCAACAATGTCAACTCTACTGAAGACTTCATTTACATGGGCAGCAAACAAAACTCCGAAGCACGAATCCACACAGGCATCATTCGAAGACTTGAACTGGCTGCTAATTCTGTGAAGGCCTTACTTGCAGTCTGGAAACCAGCAGGAATGCACATGACTGGTCTTTTTCCAACCCTGTTGTCGCCATCAGCATTTACCCGTCTGGTTATCTTGGAGCGTATGCCCGTAACAGATGCTCTCCATATGTTCATATCCTGTACCGCCTTCTTGTGTTCCGCCCACCAGATGCAGATTAGCCTGACTTCCTTATCAACTGTTCGCCGCTATGTCTTTCCTGGCCTTCCCCCTTGTCTCTTCCACTATGGGTTCCAATCAAGTCCACGTCTGGTTATGTTGCCTGGCTTCTTTATGAGAGTGTATCCTATCCATCATCACTTTCTATCTCCAATTTCTCGCGAGCGGCGGAAACAACGAGATTCTGCAGTCTGGATCTGACATCCTTATTCACATTGCCATGTCTCAGAGCCATATAACAGGCCTTGCTTGACATTTGTGTTGGACAGCCTTAACGTATTCTCCAATCCTGATGTACAGTTTCGAAACATGTTATAATTTGCATAGCGATCTGTGCTAAACCGTCGCCGTTTTTCCCTATTTGCAACATGTGACCTCCCTTAATGATGATGTCCCCGCACACCAGCTCTTAGAGCAGGCCTTGGACACTATGAATGGTAAGCTACTCTCTCCGTTATGGCCCTATCCACACGACCGTCTACGTGACACCAATTTAGGTCAAATAGGACCTACACCATTACTGCACGCGGCCTGGGACTGAGCCATTCATCGCGTTCATGGATGGTTGACGCGATGACCCCTTGTCACATAAGCGGTATACCTGCCTACTTATCCGGCCCTTGGTCGATTCATTCAGGACTTTATTCTTTTTCTGCTCGTTCGTTCATCCTCTGATCAAGGTCCCGGTTTCTCTTACATCCTCTGATCAAGGTCCCGATTTCTCTTACATCCTCTGATCAAGTCCCGGTTTCTCTTAATCCTCTGATCAAGCTCCCGGTTTCTCTTACATCCTCTGATCAAGGTCCCGGTTTCTCTTACATCCTCTGATCAAGGTTCCGGTTTCTCTTACATCCTCTGATCAAGCTCCCGGTTTCTCTTACATTCTCTGATCAAGGTCCCGGTTTCTCTTACATCCTCTGATCAAGGTCCCGGTTTCTCTTACATCCTCTGATCAAGGTCCCGGTTTTTCTTACATCCTCTGATCAAGGTCCCGGTTTCTCTTACAAAGGCCACCGTTGTTTGTACGCCTGATTATCTCCATACAGCTTTTGTCTCATATCTGTCTCGTGAGACCAGTATTGTTCTTTCTCTTCCTGTCTGAGAGTTCATCTTTGGAGGTTGTATTCCACGGTCATGGTATGCTCCCCACATGGGCACTTGTCCCAATCCTCATTTTGTTGTAAAGATGACCCTT
>JAVGWX010000021.1:34664087-35016587 GCA_036924085.1 Ariolimax columbianus
TGGGGCAGTGGTGCTATTCTTGTTCTTGTCACACACAAAGACCCCGGCGGACCACTGGGACCATCATTATATCAATATTCACTAAGGGTGACAACTGACAGTGATAAAGCCAAAGAGGCGTAACCACCGAGTGTTCACATGCAAGTCCTCTTCTATGACATTGAAGCACACAATATGACATATGGCAGAGCCACTTTTATACAGAACAGATTATTCAACAGATAGAGCATATGCCGTGACTTGTAAGCGGTGGGGTATCAATAATAATCACAGGTGTGTGGGTGACACATTTCTATTGGTTGAAAGCGCACGAGAACTACAGAAATTGGTGATTCGAGTCAAGAACAAAAGTCAGGTGTAAGGATTGGACTTTACCACGGAGGACATGAAAACTATGATAATTAGCAAAGTGGACTCGACCTATAGATTGACGGTCAGATATTAGAACAGGTGAGGAGACGGTCAGATGTTGGAACAGGTGAGGAGACGGTCAGATATTGGAACAGGTGAGGAGACGGTCAGATATTAGAACAGGTGAGGAGACGGTCAGATATTAGAACAGGTCAAGAGACGGTCAGATATTGGAACAGGTCAAGAGACGGTCAGATGTTGGAACAGGTCATGTGCTTCTACTATCTTGGAAATATAATCACGGAAATTGAGATATGCAAAATGGAAATCAGGAATAGAAAATGGTATCTAAATCTGTTTTCACCAATATGAGTCATATATTGGCACTTAAACAAGTGAATCACGCATTTAAAATGAGAGCGATCAAGTGATATGTAATCGTCCTAACTGAATGGCGTAGAAACTTGAACAATGAACAAACGATTGAAGAAGAGAATTTATCATTTGGAAATGTGGATATATAGAAGAATGTGGCATATCGCTTGAACAGAAACGAAAACAAATAATGAAGTCTGGGGGAAATTGCAAAGAAATTTGATGAACGGTATCACACAGTCTACCAGTTACGATATTTTGGTCACATAAAAATACGTAACACCCTTGTTTGAAACAATACTGGAAGGAAACGTGAAGGATCAACGGACCAGAGGAAAACAAAGCGGCCAAAATATCAAGAGATGGACAGATTGTACAATTAAGGAATGAGACAGGGGATGTTACACATACGTTAAAGTTTACCTTTGATATGGAGATGACACATGAACTGAACAGAACTGGCTGAGCCACAGATGAGCTAGATCCAATAGGGTTTTAGAGCAAATCGAAGTCATCAAGACTGTTGATTCACACTTAGACAACTTAGAGAAAATGTTCTTGAGTATTATAATTAAATGCATCTATATTTCTAGACCTGGTTCGGTTAGGTTCCCTGG
Source organism: Ariolimax columbianus (assembly GCA_036924085.1). Taxonomy (NCBI): domain Eukaryota; kingdom Metazoa; phylum Mollusca; class Gastropoda; order Stylommatophora; family Arionidae; genus Ariolimax; species Ariolimax columbianus. The sequence goes on from JAVGWX010000021.1 coordinate 34,665,431, forward strand.
AGCAGGCTCTCAGAATGTCTGGAAAGATGCAACATCCCAGTACCCTTGATATCCAGAGTTTATGTAAGACCTGGAGAAACTACATTAGACCAGGACATCAGAGGGCGTGGAGACTACTAATGACGTAATAAAGGGCAACATTACGAGGGATGATCAAAACTTATTGCACTTTAGGATGAAATAGTCCAAGCACTTATCTGGAAATAGGAGTGAAGTTTAGTCCTTGCTCACCCTGAAAGGCGATACACTTCTCCCAAATATTCTTCGCCTTGTGATTGTAGAACTCGTCCGGCTGTGCCCGGAATCACGTCCCCAGTTCAGTTATCAAGTTTTAGACGTCAGACAAACAACGTCGACGAAGCGGATTGTCCATGTTTGGAAACAGGAAGAAGTCACTATATGCCAAGTCCGCAGAGTAGGGTGACAGGCGTTGATTTCATACCCAGACGTTTTGTCTGGCGTCCAGGACTTGATTACTGAATTGGAGACTTGGTTCCGGGTCCAGACCGAGGAGTTCTACAACCATAGCATCAGGAAGGTGAGGAAAAGATGGGAGAAGTGAATCGCTTTACGGGATGAATACATAGAGAAAGACTAAGGTCCACACTAGTTTCCAAGTAAGTGCTCTTAACTTATAGAGAAGGACTAAAATCCACACTAGTTTACAAGTAAGTGCCCTTGACTCGTGACTTACTTTAGATTTCTTTTGCAGTTGGCCGTGCTTAAATCCTCCATACTAAAGTACACAACCTTTCGACCAGCCACCGCATATTGGCATACCTCTCTATACTACTTCTAGGTGATGGCATTAACGTCTGTAAGAAGGCGACCAACAAGTATTCAGTGGGGTAGTGGAAGATGAGACCAGTCTATATATTGGAACCGGTGTTAACCGAAGATGTGGACCTGCATACTCCAGACACATCTCCATGCCAACCTTCACATCTAGAAAGAACCTTGCAAAGAGAGGGAAGACGATTAATAGCTCAACAACAAAAAACCATGGGGATATCGAGAAAAGAAGACAAACGTCAACATCCCATTGAAGAAGAAGAATTCGTGGTGACTTAATACAGGTTTATAAGATGATCAGAGAAATGGATAAATTAGACTATAACAAGTTTGTTTTTTAAATACAGCCACCCACAAGAACAAGAGGGCATAGCTACAAGTTGACTAAAGAATGGACCAGATTAGATATTAGGAAATATTGTTTAAGTCAGAGAGTGGTGAGTGCTTGGAATGCATTGCCACGGGAGGTAGTGGAGGCAGGGACAGTTAATGCATTTAAGAATAAGTTGGATGCGCATTGCTTTTAGAGCAAGGTAATGTGAATGAAACTGGTTGTATACAGACTCTACAGAGTCTTCTAAACCAGTATAAAGACGTTAAGTTAATAGACAATATATAACATTATGCTGAATGAACAGTATTTGGAATACCTTGGATATGTACCAGGTAGAAGGGAGGTATTAAGGAAGAGTTGGCTACTAGAACAGCAATACCTGGCAGACTCCGTCGTGCCATAAATAAAGGATTCCTCAGTAAAAGAGAAAAAGTCAAATATCTCAGATGAATGTACATCACTCCACCTATGTACCAGTTCTGATTTATGGATGTGAGTCATGGGCAATGATAACAGCTCACAGAAACCAGCTTCAAGTCCCTGGTTGAGATGTGGAGGGAAGGTGGTTCGGGTAGCAAGAGGAGGGAAGGTGGTTCGGGTAACAAGAGGAGGGAAGGTGGATCGGGTAACAAGAGGATGGAAGGTGGTTCGGGTAACAAGAAGATGGAAGGTGGTTCGGGTAACAAGAGGAGGGAAGGTGGATCGGGTAACAAGATGAGGGAAGGTGGTTCGGGTAATAAGAGGAGGGAAGGTGGTTCTGGTAACAAGAAGAGGGAAGGTGGTTGGGGTAACAAGAGGAGGGAAGGTGGTTCGGGTAACAAGAGGAGGGAAGGTGGATCGGGTAACAAGATGAGGGAAGGTGGTTCGGGTAATAAGAGGAGGGAAGGTGGTTCTGGTAACAAGAAGAGGGAAGGTGGTTCGGGTAACAAGAGGAGGGAAGGTGGTTCGGGTAACAAGAGGAGGGAAGGTGGTTCGGGTAACAAGAAGAGGGAAGGTGGTTCTGGTAGCAAGAGGAGGGAAGGTGGTTCGGGTAACAAGTAGAGGGAAGGTGGTTCGGGTAAAAGAGGAGGGATGGTGGTTAGAGTAGCAAGAGGAGGGAAGGTGGTTCGGGTAGCAAGAGGAGGGAAGGTGGTTCGGGTAACAAGAGGAGGGAAGGTGGTTCGGGTAACAAGAGGATGGAAGGTGGTTCGGGTAACAAGAGGATGGAAGGTGGTTCGGGTAACAAGAAGATGGAAGGTGGTTCGGGTAGCAAGAAGAGGAAAGGTGGTTCGGGTAACAAGAAGATGGAAGGTGGTTCGGGTAGCAAGAGGAGGGAAGGTGGTTCTGGTAACAAGAGGAGGGAAGGTGGTTCGGGTAGCAAGAGGAGGGAAGGTGGTTCGGGTAACAACGAGGATGGAAGGTGGTTCGGGTAACAAGAGGATGGAAGGTGGTTCGGGTAACAAGAGGAGGGAAGGTGGTTCGGGTAACAAGAAGATGGAAGGTGGTTCGGGTAGCAAGAAGAGGAAAGGTGGTTCGGGTAACAAGAAGAGGGAAGGTGGTTCGGGTAAAAAGAAGAGGGAAGGTGGTTCGGGTAACAAGAAGAGGGAAGGTGGTTCTGGTAGCAAGAGGAGGGAAGGTGGTTCTGGTAGCAAGAAGAAGAAAGGTGGTTCGGGTAACAAGAAGAGGGAAGGTGGTTCGGGTAACAAGAAGAGGGAAGGTGGTTCGGGTAGCAAGAAGAGGAAAGGTGGTTCGGGTAACAAGAAGAGGGAAGGTGGTTCGGGTAAAAAGAAGAGGGAAGGTGGTTCGGGTAACAAGAAGAGGGAAGGTGGTTCGGGTAACAAGAAGAGGGAAGGTGGTTCTGGTAGCAAGAGGAGGGAAGGTGGTTCTGGTAGCAAGAAGAGGAAAGGTGGTTCGGGTAACAAGAAGAGGGAAGGTGGTTCGGGTAACAAGACGAGGGAAGGTGGTTCGGGTAACAAGAAGAGGGAAGGTGGTTCGGGTAACAAGAGGATGGAAGGTGGTTCGGGTAACAAGAAGATGGAAGGTGGTTCGGGTAACAAGAAGATGGAAGGTGGTTCGGGTAGCAAGAAGAGGAAAGGTGGTTCGGGTAACAAGAAGAGGGAAGGTGGTTCGGGTAGCAAGACGAGACAAGGTCTGCAATCGGACAATACAGCACGATCTCGAACCCTATCCCCTGGTAGACTCGAGTGGAGCAATACTAACTTCAGTGGTTTGGCTGTGTCTGCAGAACGAAGAAAGATCGGTTACCACGGCAGTAAAAACATGAGGAGTCCTAGGATCCAGATCCCGAGTTTCACCCAAAGTATGCTGAGATGACAAAAAGGCATTCCATAAGCGACAGTCAATAAGACTCGAACCAGGCCAAGATGAAGTAGCGGATGAAGTAATGTTGCCCTCTTTCTGGCAAACCTCTACACCCCAGTGTAGAAGAGAAATGACTAAGTAAGGTAGAAGACTCTACACCCCAGGGTAGAATTTAATCATCGAGTACCATTCAGAGAGCTCAAGAACATCATCAGGAATCAGTGCATACACCAATGGAGAGAAGACAGAAGCATAAACAGTAGACCAGACCCAATTGACCAACTCAAAAGAAATCAACAAACTACTGTATTTCGCCTGAGAACTGGTCACTGCAAACTACTAGAACATCTGTACCGACTGAAGATCTCACACACCTATGAGTGCTCATGTGGAACAGGAGGCCAGAACCCTGAACACATTCTACAGGAATGCCCAATCTATAGGGAAATGAGTTACCAGACCTGGCCAGAGGTTGCGGAGCTGAGACAAAAGCTTGTAGGGCAGCCGCTCCGACCTGGTGAAGACTACAGACTGACCTGCAGATATAACCTGACCAAAGATCCTGAACGCAAAGAAGGTGGGCGATTAAGTAAGGTAGAAGCCTCTACACCCCAGGATAGAAGAGAAACGACTAAGTTTGGTAGAAGACTACACCACAGGATAGACGAGTAGCGATAACTAAGGTAGGAGACTCTACACCCCAGGGTAGAAAAGAAGCGACTAATTAAGTCGGTTAGTTAAAGACATTAAAGCCATTCAAATTAACAATATCATCGTACGCCTTTTATTTTTTAAACTGTCTGTGCCCCCGATTTTTACACGGATAAATAATCTTTCTGAAATGTCCACAAACGTTTGTAAATACGAGTAGACAGAATAGAAACCGGACATTTGTCTGGCCAAAGTAGTCAGCTATAAATAGAATCCGGAAATGGTGGCTGTGAGATAGGACAGGGCAGATTATGCGTGTCTGCGCGTGGAAAGTTAATTGTAGCGGATCGAGACGGACATTGTTTGTTTCATGCTACATAGGCACACTTATAGATTGTTATTTCTCAATATGTTGGGGTTTCTTTCTCTTCTATGCATTGTTTACTTATCTTCGTCATTTTCTTGGTTCGTCTTCAGGTCAAGGTTCATGTTTCCCTTACAAATGGCATTGTTGTTTGTAAGGCTGTTTTATCTCCGTCTAACTTTTGTCTCCTGTATGCCTTGAAAGAACAGTATTGTTCTTTCTCTCTCTCTCACTCCTATCTCTCTCCCTCTCTCTCTCCATCTCTGCCTCTATCTCTCCCTCTCTCACTTTCCCTCTACCCCTCTCCCCCTCCCTCTCTCCCTCTCTTCCCCTCTCTCTCCCTCTCTCTCTCTCTTTCTGTTTGAGCTTGTTGTTGAATGTCCACAATGAGTAAGTTTACTTTTGTGTCCGCCCTGAAAAAGAGCATTACGTTGCGGTTTGTAGTAATTTTCCTCACATTCCGAGCGTGCTAATGAAGGTGGACCGCGTTTCTTCTGGAGGTCGTGCTATGCTTGGCTTCATCTGCGTGACGCTCACTACTACGGGGATTACATCGTTCCATATCTCGTCTGCCAGACTACCTTGAGAATAGCCAGTTTCCAGGGAAGTCTTCATGACGAGAGTGTGTGGCCTTGTGCCTGACGAGACGTCCTGGTCAGTATGTTGTGCTTGACCCTGACCAGACGTCCTGGTCAGTATGTTGTGCCGGAACCTGACAAGACGTCCTGGTCAGTATGTTGTGCCGGAACCTGACAAGACGTCCTGGTCAGTATGTTGTGCCGGAACCTGACAAGACGTCCTGGTCAGTATGTTGTGCCGGACCCTGACAAGACGTCCTGGTCAGTATGTTGTGTCTGGCCCTGACGAGACGTCCTGGTCAGTATGTTGTGCCGGTCCCTGACAAGACGTCCTGGTCAGTATGTTGTGCCGGACCCTGACAAGACGTCCTGGTCAGTATGTTGTGTCTGGCCCTGACGAGACGTCCTGGTCAGTATGTTGTGCCTGACCCTTACAAGACGTCCTGGTCAGTATGTTGTGTCTGGCCCTGACGAGACGTCCTGGTCAGTACGTTGTGCCTGAACCTTACAAGACGTCCTGGTCAGTATGTTGTGCCTGAACCTTACAAGACGTCCTGGTCAGTATGTTGTGCCTGACTCGGACAAGACGTCCTGGTCAGTATGTTGTGCCTGGCCCTGACGAGACGTCCTGATCAGTATGTTGTGCCGGACCCTGACGCGACGTCCTGGTCAGTATGTTGTGCCTAACCGGACTAGAGTCTCAGTGCCCCCTGTGAGCATGTAGCTCTGTAGGATGATTCCACGGTCATTGTTTGCCATCCCCATGGACACATGTCCTCTGTCCAATCCTTACTTTATTTACCGATCTGATATTGTGACCAACAAAGTGACCAACACAGTGTCAGATCTCTTTACATCAGATTCTCGTTATGGTAAAGCACTCGTTTTTCACGCCAAAGGTACGGGGTTCAACTCCCATCACCGACACACACCAGTCAATCCAGCTGTAAACGTACACCCTGGCTTACTATTTGCAAGGGAGAGTCAGCGAGGAAGGAACCGCCTACCCGACCTCATAAACAAGAAATTGCATAGTGAAGTCTCCAACACTTTATCCTCTTGTTTGTTTCAATTCTTTATCCCCTCTTTTCTTTGTTTTGTTGCCTTTTTTTTATCGCAAGGTTTGTTGTTTACTTCTAAGCCCGTCACATTCATTGTCGGCAAGTCATTCTTTGGTCGAGTTGAACCGACCTAACTTTTTTATATAGGTGGATACCTGCAAGACATCACGTGATTTAACGCTAGAGGTTTCTTTACATCCCCCGCGTTTAGTGTCGAGCACTTTATAAAACCCTTGGCAGTGGAAGTCGAAAAGAGTTGGGTTAACATTATTTGTACCGTCGCCCTGACCTAAGTTCTAAAATATCTACTACGTATAGCCGAAGTCTTTGACCACCTGAAAACAGACATTAAACATACCTGTTTGAATCAGGTGAGAAAAGGTCAGGTCATCCTGTAACCGGTGAGATCGTTGGGGCACACATGAAGACATCCTCACAACACCACGCCATCCTTCTCTGTCAGCGGCCGCTGCCTGTGCCTCTTCTGGTCGGAGATTGGTCCATTCTTGTATGTTGTACTCCCATCTCTTTTTGGGACGGCCTCTTCGTCGTCTGTCTTGCACCTTTCCGTGGAGGATCGTATTTGCAAGACCATTTGATCTCGATATGGACCGTACCAAGCGAGTTTCCTTCATTTGATAGTTGCCAAGAGGTCTTCAAAAGGCATTATTGCTGTTGTAATTCCATCTCGTATTTCCTCATTTGTATCTTGATCATTGTACGTGACGTTTAAAAGTCTTCGGAAACATCTCATCTCCAAGGCCGGTATCCTTCGCTGAAGGTCAGCTGTAACTGTCCATGTCTCACAAGCATGTTTGAATACCAGTATTCAAAGTATTCTACGTTTTCTTTCTCCTGAATTCTTCTTCTTTCGTTCGCTTGAAAATATTGTCTATATCTACAATGTTGTCTCTTGTATAAACTGCACTGTCTTTTGTAGTAGTATTCGAGGCAGTTCTGTGTTATGTGCTCTGCTGTCTGTGGTGCCTGTCCGCATGTACACATGGCTGAGTTGCCAATCTTCATTTTTGTGTAGGTGTGACTGCGGAGTCGGTTGTGTCCTGTTCTAAGGCGCAACACAACAGTTTGCCCGTGTCTGTTTATCTTATGGTAATCATCTGATTAATTTGAAGATCCTAATCTTCTGCTAAGGGAGCCGCGCAACGCAGTGGTTAGCGCTCTAGCTTCGCATCTTAGTGGTCCTGGGTTCATTCCCCAGTTGAGGCGGTAATGTTTTTTTCAGACCGCAATGGCTCCCGGGTCTACCCAGCCTTAAATGGGTACCGGTTCAGTCCGGGAAGTAAAAGCGGCGAGGGAGAGGAGATGGCTACCGCCCTCATATAGCCGAGCCTTTGAAATGTGAGATCGTTAACATCTCACACCCCTACGGCAGTAATGCTATGGGATACTTTACTTTATCTTCTGTTGGTATGTAACTGGCACATCTGGCTGCTCGTCTGCAGCACCCTCCTCTGGCAGTCAGTCTGCTCTCTCGTTACTCCTGGATGAATTACAACCTACGCCTTACAGACTCCATCTGTCCCAAGCAATGTTGGGTTAATGACGTCAAAGACTCGCACCACGCCCCTTCACCTGTTACTAGGGTCAGTCTTGTAGTGAGAAGACCGGAGCTGACATTCTGTTGTCACGTGTTATGTGTTGCGGAGACGTCATATGATATTGTGACCCCATCTTCAGTTCCACTCCCAGTTATAACAGCACTTCATACTTTTCTTTGTCTTTACATTTCTAGAACTATTTTTAGGCCGAAGATGCAGCAGTGAATGAGCTGACAGAAGCCAGCGACTCGTAGCTGTCTGCTTCCATTTTGGGTCAACGAACCACAGCTGATCAAACCCAAATTACATTTCCAAATTGCGGCCCTGGAAACAGGCTGAACTAGTCACCAGTGCAGTCTGGCCAAGGAATAGAGATGGCATTGGAAAGGCAAACCCGGTGCTTAAAAAAGTCAACCGAAATCAGATATTTTTGGTCGAAAGGCGCAGATGTAGCAGCCTCGCTGTAAACTCTACAACCCAACGTCGCAATGTCCTTTTCAGGATGAACGCCAAAGAAGAAGAAGGAGGAGGAGGAGGAGGAGAAGGACGAGGAGAAGGAGGAGAGAAGGAGGAGGAGGAGGAAAAGCAGGAGAAGGAGGAGGAGGAGAAGGAGGAGGAGAAGAAGGAGGAGGAGGAGAAGAAGAATATTTCGTTAGGGAATATTTCTTCTTCGTTCGTTCTCAATCTCCCGCTATCAAGCAAGTAGCGGGATGTTGTCCTGAGAACGGAATACGCTGTGTCGTAGTTTACAGTTTGACTGCGATATTTGCACCTTTCGGTCCAACACATTCGACTTCAGCAAGCATTTTTTGAGTACCGGGTTAGCATTCCCTCCCTTTCTTAGTTTGAGGATGCAAGTATTTCTGTTCAATCCCGGATACTTCTTGACTTGTGTGCTGACAAGTATCTACAGTCTGGGTGTGATACATTTAGTCATGTGCTAAATGCACGAGCCAAAAGCAGGTCCCTTACACATTAGTGTTCAACAAATAACCCGACTTTGTTCTGAACGATTGCGTCCGAGTTCATGTTGGGCGTACAACTTTATAAACAAATGACTTTGTTAATACTTGGCTCCAACGTCCTGGTCTGTTCTAAACTACCAATCAAGGACCAGAACTCCACCTTTTCCTCGAATACGTACTCTCTTTTGCTTCTTGTTAGGTGGTTGGCACGCCGCGTGATGAGGTGCGGGGAAAGGACTCGTACTCGCTTCCTTGAACTGCATTTTTTCATATTGTTCTCAAAAGAGAAAAGTCATTTGCTTGTACGAGTTTCATGATTAGAAATTCAGCTTCAGTAATATAATTTCTCTCAGTCTCGGTAGAGGGAACGCCACGCGATTGGTTTCGTACGACGGTGGGTGTGAGACAGGGCTCCATACTCTCCCCCACACTCTTCAATATATTCTTGGAGAGAATAATGGAGACGACCTTAGAAGGACATGTTGGCACGGTTAAAATAGGTGACAGGCTTATCACAAATTTCCAATTTGCAGATGGTATTGATGTATTGGCAGGCACAGAAAGGGAACTCCAGGAGTTGATTGATAGATTGGATAGAGCGGCCCAGAGTTTTGGTGTGGAAATAAATGCAGATAAAACAAAGCTCATGACTAATAACATAGAGGGGTTTAAATCTGTAATAGAGGCAAATGGCCAGGAACATGATGTGGTACACCGTTTCAAATATCTGGGACCATTGATCAGTAAAGAGGGATCGCAGCCAGAGGTAATTGTAAGAATAGCACAAAAAACAGAGGCGCTGACTCGGCTGAAACCTATATGGCAAGACAAGCGGCTCACCCTCGGCATAAACGTTAGACTAATGCGCTCTTTGGTGCTATCAATATTTCTGTATGCCTGCGAGACCAGGGCCATTACAGCAGATATCGAGGGCAGAATACAAGCAATGGAAATGAGGTGCTATAGAAAACTCCTAAATGTTACATATAAAGATCGTGTCACGAACGTAGAAACACGACAGAGTTGAAGACGCTATTGGTCCTTTTGAAGATCTGTTCACAACAATTAAAAGACGAAAGATGGCCTGGTATTGGCACGTCGCGAGGTCAACGGAATTACCAACTCGATACTCTTTGGTTCCGTACCGGGACAGAGAGGGCGAGGGCTCCAAGGAAGAGGTTGATGGACAACATCACTGAGTGGTCAAGCCTTCGTCCCGATGAGATACGACAGGCGGAGGCAGACAGAGAAAAATGGCGTGGGCTTTTGGGAGTCTCTTCAATGTTCCCCAACGACTTGATGGGTTACGGGATGAACTGAACTGAATATAATTTCACAAGAGTGTCTTACTCTAAATTCCTGATTATTTAAACACAAATACTGAACTGATGAAAAAAGATATGTCAGCTTCTTCTTCTTCTTCTTCTTCTTCTTCTTCTTCTTTTTCTTCTTTTTCTTCTTCTTCTTCTTTTTCTTCATCTTCTTCTTCTTCTTCTTCTTCTTCTTTTTCTTCTTCTTCTTCTTCTTCTTCTTCTTCTTCTTCTTTTTCTTCTTCTTCTTCTTCTTTTTCTTCTTCTTCTTCTTCTTTTTCTTCTTCTTCTTCTTCTTCTTCTTTTTCTTCTTCTTCTTCTTCTTATTATTCTTCTTCTTTTTCTTCTTCTTCTTCTTCTTCTTCTTCTTCTTCTTCATCGTTCGGTCTAATATAATCGCATAGAGCTTCCTTATAAAACTGGAAGTCCTTCTCAGGTGTGTCTCGACGCCATACAGTTTATCTCACAACTCGTAGATATATATATATGTTGTTGTTGTTGTTGTTTCAAATGGCCACAAGAAGTAGGTCTGCTCTTTTGTGTGTCCTGACGGGTTGCAATAGCTTTCCTCGTATCTCAAGTGTGATGATGTAAATAGACCAGAGTCCTCCAAGCGGTTGTGCTATGCTTGGCTTCATCTGCGTCTCGCTCACTACTACGGGGATCACATCGATCCCTCACCTCGTTAACCAGGCTGCCATGAAAACAGCCCGTTTCCAGGGAGAGCTACGAGGAAGCCGAGGTGATGGTCTTCCTCGGTATATTTTGCCTGACCCTAACTGACATGTCTGATCCGTATATTTTGCCTGACCCTAACTAACATGTCTGATCAGTATATTTTGCCTGACCCTAACTAACATGTCTGATCAGTATATTTTGCCTGACCCTAACTAACATGTCCGATCCGTATATTTTGCCTGACCCTAACTGACATGTCTGATCAGTATATTTTGCCTGACCCTAACTAACATGTCTGATCAGTATATTTTGCCTGACCCTAACTAACATGTCCGATCCGTATATTTTGCCTGACCCTAACTGACATATCTGATCAGTATATTTTGCCTGAGCAGAGGTTAGTCTTCCTCTCCATATATATATATATATATTTATATATATATAAGGAAGGTCTATCCAGAACCAGCATACATGCAATTCGTGAACTTTTGCAGCAAAGCCCACTGAGTGGTCTGATCATCTTGCTCGAATGTCAAGCGAGAGGTTTCAAAAGTGCGTGTGAATAGTGGACTGAGTAAAGGAAGAGGGTCACGGGAAGTCCCAATAAAAGCGATCCAATGACAGTCTGATTGGATTCCTTGAGTCCTACTAAATAAAAATTAGCACTTGGGAAAACATGGCTGACAATCGTCTAACGTGGAAAGATGCTATTTTTAAAAGGGGCGTTTCAAATAGCGATGGCATCCGAGGGCAGACATCCCAAGGTAGGCGCGCAGTCAGGACGTCTAGAACAAAGAGAATACCAGTGCAAGTTGCAGATTACGTTTGCAGAACGGGACATTGTAGACTCAAGGCCCACCTCCACAGAATGGGTCTCAGAGACACAGCCACGTGCGATTGTGGAGCACCCAAGCAACACCAGAACATATTCTGCAGGACTGCCTGACCTACGCAGATCAAAGAGAGGCCTGAGGAAATATTTCTTCTTTGTCAATTATGCCAGAAAAGGATTTTTCAAAAGCAAGTGTGCCTCAGCCATGGAACGTTTACGAGTCCCTGTTCTAGGCAGGACATAAATTAGTAAATTAATGAATAGGTTCTTGAGCTCGTTTCATACCGCAGGTCAGAACAAGTGCTCTTGTGGCTTGTCGTGTGCTCCTCCAGCTAGCAATATAAGTGCCTGATCAATCCTTCCAAGAACGTATACGGCCTTCGCTGTATTCTGCCACTTGAGTCAGTTACTCATTCGTTTGAAAGTGAACTTTACATTGAGAGGATGTTAGCCTGGATAGTTATTCTGTTTACCACTTTGTAGAAGGAAATATATACTTATCTGTCTCCCCTGTTGGGATTTCCCAGGATTAATTTACTTCAGCGTTTTCAGAAGTTAGAATAATGGTAATCTCCATCAGTTATATGAGGTAAAGAATAAATAGTTGTCCATCACAAGTGATGAAGACCACTCTCTTTGTTCAGCCGTGTGGACAGTCGTATCACTTGCTGTGTCCGCTGAAATGGGTGACTTGCGCGGATATTTGGATAAAAGTGAGGAAGAAACTGCGCCTTATGTCAACCTCACTCACAGAGCCTAAGCTACCTTTTGCCAGTGGCAAGACATTCATCGAGACGACTGGAAATAGCATAGGATGCAGATTTTGCCTCAGGGTTACCACCGAAGCCTTTCCGTAAACAGGTAACCCACAGGGTAGAAAGGTGGGATGGCATCTAACGCAGTTTGTCGTGCCTTTTCGATAACCACAAGAGGTCGTATGGACAACACTCAGCGTGTGAGTGGGTCTGGCATCTCTCCCCAGCTGTATTGAACTCATCATAGTAGCATCTAAAATTCCCACACGCCAAATTCGCGAAGGTGAACCGGCAGAATTAACCCGTGAAATACGTCACAGGTATAAGCGTAGTTCCATTCAGCCGGCGTCCAGACCAGGATAAACGGATGGAAAAAAAGAACGAAATAACAAGTCCAGACGGAAAACAACACCACGTTTCAGTGAACACAAGTGTAAGTCGTCGACTAGTGTGAATTCCAGGCAAATCCGTGGTCTAGCGGCATCCATAATGATCCAAAACAGTAGAGAAATGTAGACTCGCGGCCAGTTATGGCGCCATCTTTGCCAGGTAAAGAATAAGCCAGTCCCAATGGTTTGAGGCCTGTTGGAGAGTTGATAAGCTGGTGCCTCAGAACTTTGGTTTCTATTTTTCTTCTTCTTCTTCTGTCGCTTGTTCTTTTTTATTCGCCTGAAAAGATAATTAGTCATTCTTTTATTTCTGTATAGTTTTATTTTTGTTTTGTTTTGTTAGCTTATCGTATCATTGTTTCCAGTTTGTTTGTGTTCGTCTTATTTCTCTAATCCCCAAGGCGGTGTGCGTTGCACTGTGGTTTTTATTTTGCGCCTGTCGGCCCAGAGCATCCGACTTCAGCATGCATTGTATGTAAGGGTCTGCTTCCTCCTGCATTTTCAAAAGGTTTGCTTCCCCGGGGTAATGGCCGGTGCTATGATGGGGATCGAACCCCAGCACCTTCGGGTTGTGAGCCGTGCCACTTAACCACTAGCCCACGCCGTCCCCAAAAGTTTCCAGTTGACGAATTGTCTGTTGCAAACCTTCGCCCCCACCCCCACCCCACCCCAACAACCACACTACGGTCCAGGAATACTGAAGAGGTAGACTTGAGTCATCCTAGCTGTAGTTCAATGTAAGATGTCTCACCAATACTGGGATGACAGGATCGATTCTCTTACGGTTGTTCAGCCTCCGGTAACAGACTGTTTCTATGTGCATGACGCGCACTTGATATAGGGGTCAGGGTCAGTATATTTCATCTGACCCGGATATGAGTCTTGGTTTCCGGTTCCTGTATTATTTATAAGATATGTTTCTAGAGCTTGTTATCTAACTCAAAAGGTTGCCTCACATGTTACATACATTTTGTGTGCGTTAGCTATGGGGTATGCGAGTCATATTGGAGAGTCTTCTATCATAAAGTAGTTGAACTACACTGTTTGTCATCTCGTACGATAAGCTATAAGCTTTTATTGCAGCAGTGGTTCTGTATCTCTCAGTCATAAACAGAACCCCAACACAGGAGAGCTAGTGCAAAAGGGATAAAGGGGGTTGACACTAAAGAATGACAACACATACAGGTAATCGCTCAGTGACAGCACGAGTACAAGAACAAAACGAAACTTTCGTTTCGACCACAAGGCCTTTGTCAGGGACAAAGACCGAACGAAGACAACAAACAAATCACAACAACAACAAAACCCAGCTGAAGTCGGATGTGTCGGAACGAAAGGTACAAATATCGATTGAGAACGTTCAGGGCTTGGTAGCGGGAGATTGAGAACGTTCAGGGCTTGGTAGCGGGAGATTGAGAACGCTCAGGGCTTGGTAGCGGGAGATTGAGAACGTTCAGGTCTTGGTAGCGGGAGATTGAGAACGCTCAGGGCTTGGTAGCGGGAGATTGAGAACGCACAAAGAAAAACAACAGCAACAAAAAACAAGAAATGAGCGGTTTAAGTTCGAAGTCATAACAGGATGTACCAGGAAAGTGTGAGACACGGTATGCCAGTTAAGATATAGAGTGGTCCTAACAAGAAACAAGAAATGGCCTACATGAATGCACACAGAGACAAAAACAGACGAAACATGAAAAATAACAAAAAACAAACAAAACAAATCGAAATAAACCAAACAAATATATTAAAAAAACACTTCTGTACAAAGATATGTTACAAATAGTAACAATAAGAGATATATATAAAGGACATTAAAAGGGAAAAGAGAGTGGGATTTTTAAAAAAGAAAAACTTATTTAATTAATTCAAACCATAAGGTTTTAGGCAACCCATAAGGCATATTAAACGATTATCAAGCTCAAACCGGTGTCGAATATGGGAAGGGCAGGAGACGATGCCAGTAACCCTGGTGTCCACTTTGCCTGATTATCCAGGACTATTGCATGGCTGGATACCAGGGTAAGGAGGACATCACTCAGAAATAAGTGGGTCATATGATTATGTCCTGATGTCCTGATACAACAAGGCAAGTGGAAATGTTCCTTTGCCTACTCAGTACGAAGGATGTCGTTTTAATTCTATACCTACATAATATTTTAAACATAGTCAATTCATCTTTTTTCGTAGTCTTCTTCTTGCTTTAAAGCCACCCACACACCCACCAGAGGCCTAGTTCGGTGAAGTCTCTAACACTTCATCCCTGACATCAGTATTTGCTTAGGGACAACCTTTACTTTCACCATCATCATCGTGTAGAACGTCCTTTGCAGAAAGTTGCGCTCACAAAAAGCCGATCTGTAAGACCTTCGATCTCTAGCCAGAACTTCCGCCTCTGTCGCTGTCATCTTCAGGACCTCGGTGATGTCTTGTGCCCATCTTCTCCTCAGTCTGCCTCTGCCCAATTTTTAGGCACCATGTCCTCCAGTATCGCTCTCTTCTGCTCATTGTGGCGTTTGATGTTGCCCAAATATTGTTTACTAACCAATTTTCTTCAATATCCAGTTCTTTTGTGATATCTGCATTTTTCCTTTTCGCTATCCATGGTATTTTGAGCACCCTCCTGTAGCATTTTAGTTCAAAGATTCAATCCTTTTCTTAAGTGTTTGTGTGGCGGTCCACGTTTTACATCCGTACGTTGCCACCGGGAAGATTGAAGTTCGCATGGATTTTTATGTTCGTCATTTTATTAGTGTTCTGCCATACGTTTCTCATTTTAGTGAACCTCTGCATTGTCATAGCCATTCTCTGTCTGACTTCCTTCAGGCAGTCTCCATTGTTGCTTATAATTGAGCCGAGGTAATCAAAACCTGTGACTTTCTCAATTTATTGTTGTTCTAGAATGACTTTTAACTGTGTCTTGTTTGTGATCATTATCTTGGTTTTGCTTATATTCAGGTATAGACTTTAGTACTTTAGTGTTTTTAAATATAGCTTATTTTACCACCGTCAATCCACATTTTTCTTGGTTTTTCTCTTGCCCTCAAGCAATACCGTCTAGCATTACAACAGGCTAGAATATCGGATATGTGTGCACGGATAGTTAACGTATCTCTAAAACTGTCAGTTAGACGGGAGTGGGACGACAGCTTCGAACTTGATATTTCCAGCTCTCATCCTAATGTACGTTTGACCTGTGGGTTACACGTGACAGGGCCAACCTGTTTCCGGTGTTACACGGGTGGCAGTAACAACACACACCGTCCAATCAGAAACTAGTTAATTATAAACTGTAGCCAACTCCAATAATACCTTTTCACTTCACAATGTACATTTATGTTGTACACGGCGTTTAATATTGACAATGTGTCGATAGTTAAAAAATGTCTCCCATTTTCGTGCGGTTATATTTGTTCTTACAGTAAAGCACACTTGGAGTTGGCTTGAACAGATACACTAGGATACGCCTAAGCTGTAAGAATTAAAGTTCTATTGACATGCCCACCTCCACAACACAAATGCGTGCACTACCTTACTTTTGTAATGCCGCAATGGAAAAGAGATTCCGCCCAAAGAAGGTTCTTTATCATCTCATCCGTCAATTTCAACGGGTGAACACACAAGTATAATGAATCTATTCAAGACGGCTCTACGTGGACGTGGCGGTTGTACTGTAATGCGTAAAGATTTGAGTACATACTCCAAATTTATTTATTTTAACTGTATAATTATTGATTGCAAGTCCACGTTTATTCTTCTTCTTTCCCTATCTCCGTTTTGCTGCCTGGGAAGCTTAGCATCATCCCGGCAGTTGGGCATGCGTCATTGGTCTTTGTGTATTCTTGCAATGGTAGTTCCTGCAGCAGTTTATTGTACATAATGAGACTGCTAGCCCTTGCACAACTCTCGTTGGTGGTCGTTTACATAATGCGGCTGCTAGCTCGTACACAATCTCTTGCCATTGATATTTTTCATGACAATACTAGTCCCGTGTACAGCTCTTGCCAGTGGTAGTTTTCATGATGATTCTAGCCCCATTCTCGACTCTCGTTAGTGGTGTTTTACATAATGATGCTAGCCCCATGCACAACTCTCGTTAGTGGTAGTTTACATAATGATGCTAGCCCCATGCACAACTCTCGTTAGTAGTATTTTACATAATGATGCTAGCCCCATGCACAACTCTCGTTAGTGGTATTTTACATAATGATGCTAGCCCCATGCACAACTCTCGTTAGGGATCTTTTACCTGAAAAATTTATTTCAAGAATTTCATCTTGATCAAAATGATGATGAACGCCGATTGATTTTATGCAATAATTATTCCTGAGTTCCAGCTGCCCAGGCTATATCATTAGCGTGTCTTTCATTGTATATTATTTTTAAGATATTAGGGACTGTCTGAAAGCAGGCATCTCCAGAGCTACAGGTATCACAGATCTGGTAAGCTCCAAAAAGAAAGTCACCCACAAACGTACTGCTATTAGCCAAATGAAAATTTGGGAAGGCAAATAAGCGAGGACGCGGGATGGCACATTCTTAGAGCCGACAAGATTGATTTACAGAACAAAATAATAGTTTTCAACTACTTGCCTTCAGAGATAGATCAGATAGGTTGAATACTAGGACTCCAGTAAATCCAAAGATTCCGATGGTCTCAGTGGTCCCAGTTAATCCAGTAGTTACAATAGATCAAACAGTTCCAAAAGTTCCTATAGATCAAATAGTTCCAGTAGTTCCAGTGGTCTCAGTTCATGCATAAGTTGAAATAGATCAAATAGTTCCAGTAGTTTTAGTAGCTACAATAAATCAAATAGTTCCAAAAGCTCAA
The DNA here is from genome assembly GCA_036924085.1 of Ariolimax columbianus. NCBI lineage: Eukaryota > Metazoa > Mollusca > Gastropoda > Stylommatophora > Arionidae > Ariolimax > Ariolimax columbianus. Next base: position 34,682,828 of record JAVGWX010000021.1, read on the forward strand.
ATAGAACAAATAGATCCAGTAGTTGAAAAATGACCAAATAGTTCTATTAGTTCCAATATATCAAATAGCTCTAGTAGTTCCAATAGATCAAATAGTTCCAATAGTTTCAATAGATCAAATAGTTCCAATGATTTCAATAGAACAAATAGTTCCAATAGTTTCAATAGATCAAATAGTTCCAATAGTTTCAATAGATCAAATAGTTCCAATAGTTTCAATAGATCAAATAGTTCCAATAGTTTCAATAGATCAAATAGTTCCAGTAGTTACAATACATCAAATAGTTCAAATAATTACAATTTATATTAATAGTTTCAACAGTTCCAATAGAACAAATAGTTCCAGTAGTTTTAGTAGTTACAATAGATCAAATAGTTCCAGTAATTCCAATAGATAAAATAGTTCCAATATATCGAATAGTTCCAGTAATTGCAGTAGTTACGATAGATCAAACAGTTTCAGTAGTTTTAATAGATCAAATAATTTCAGTCGTTCCAATAGAACAAATAGTTCCAGTAGTTCCAGTGATTTCAGTTAATTCACTAATTCCAATATTTCAAATTGTTCCAGTAGTTCCAATAGATCAAATAATTTCAGTAGTTCAAGTGGTTCCAATAAATCAAAACAGTTCCAATATATCAAATAGTTCTTGCAGTTGCAGTGGTTCCAAAAGTACAAATAGTTCAGTAGTTTCTGTAGTTCCAATGGATCAAATAGTTCCAGTAGCTCCAGTGATCCCAGTTAATCCAGTAATTCAAATAGATCAAATAGTGTAAGTGGCTCATTAGTTCCAGTATGAGTGATTGTAGTTCCATTAGTTCCAGTATTAGTGACTGTAGTTCCATTAGTTCCAGTATGAGTGACTGTAGTTCCATTAGTTCCAGTATGAGTGACTGTAGTTCCAGTATGAGTGACTGTAGTTCCATTAGTTCCAGTATGAGTGACTGTAGTTCCAGTATGAGTGACTGTAGTTCCATTAGTTCCAGTATGAGTGACTGTAGTTCCAGAATGGGTGATTGTAGCTCCATTATGAGTGACTGTATTTCCATCAGTTCCAATATGAGGGACTGTAGTTCCATTAGGTCCAGTTTGAATGACTGTAGTTCCATTAGTTCCAGTATGAGTGACTGTAGTTCCAGTATGAGTGACTGTAGTTCCATTAGTTCCAGTATGAGTGACTGTAGTTCCAGTATAGGTGATTGTAGCTCCATTATGAGGGACTGTAGTTCCATCAGTTCCATTATTAGTGACTGTAGTTCCATTAGGTCCAGTTTGAGTGACTGTAGTTCCATTAGTTCCAATTTGAGTCACTGTAGTTCCATTAGTTCCAGTATGAGTGACTGTAGTTCCATCAGTTCAAGTATGAGGGACTGTAGTTCCCTTAGTTCCAATTTGAGTCACTAGTTCCATTAGTTCCAGTTTGGGTGAGTGTAGTCAAACCCAACAGAAAAATTGACTAGAACACAAACAAGGCTGTAAGCCTCTCCTGCTCGGGAGGTAACTCTTGACGGCGTTTCTTCGGTAACAATCTACATTATCTTTTCTTGCATCCCAATTCGTACCTGAGAAGTTGGGCCGGGGTCATCCTGGCTGTGGTGCAATTCGTGGCAGCTAAGTAAGCACGCAACTATGACGATTAAAGTGCCGATCCCTTCCTCGTTGGTCAGACTGCTTTGATACAGTATGTTTTCAGGGAGCATGTGACTTGATCAAAATGTTTCACCTGACCATGGCTGCACTTAGCTCCCTTTAAATTACAGTTATTAAGGAAGACAAACCAATTGAGACTGGAACTGTCCACCCACCCACCTTAGTAAAAGCTGAGATCTAGGATGTTTCTAACACTTCATCTCCGAAGACAGTTTCTGGTACATGATAACTTTTAATCAAAAAGGTATGATTCATCTTCTAAATATAATTATTTATTCTGATACTCCCCGACAACGAATTGTCCATTCCGTCATGTCTCAATGACATGTAAGAGTTATTGCTTCTAGAGTTTTAATTCACACCTGGAAGGTAAAGTTCCCAACTTTTCGCCTTTGTCTGTGACGGACTGTGCTTACCGTAAGTTGAGAAGCCTTCTATCCTAGTAAAGTTAAGCCACGCCGTAAATTTCCTCTGACCTCAGCGTGGAAGTTGGCCTGTTCTCGCCTACACCGCACACAGATAGTCGTAATCACTCGGGTAGATCTATCTATCCATCCATCCATCCATCCATCCATCTATCCATCTATCTATCTATCTATCAATCTATCTATATATCTATCTATCTATCTATCTATCTATCTATCTATCTATCTATCTATATATATATATATCTATTTATCTATCTATCTATCTATCTATCTATCTATTTATCCATCCATCCATCCATCTTTCTATCTTTCTTTCTATATATATATATATATATATATATATATATATATATATATATATATCTCTCTCTCTCTCTCTATATATATATATATATATATATATATATATATATATATATATATATATATCTATCTATCTATATATATCCATCCATCCATCTTTCCATTTATCTATTTATTTATCTATCCATCTATCTATCTATCTATCTATCTATCTATCTATCTATCTATCTATCTATCTATCTATATATATCTTCAGTCCACTGATGTCGTTAGACGTCTTGGTGAGGTGCAACCTCCTTTGTTTCATATTTTTTGGCAGGTGAAATTCCACTTGTGACTTGCCAGGTCAATCCTATCATCTGTTAGCCCCTGGAATATACGATCGTCTATTTTTTTAGACTGGTGGAGGTGAAAGCGTAAATTAGAGCAAGGTAGACCTGCAGCCTATCAGGCGCCATCTAAGCCGCTCCGCTAGCTACATAACCAAGTCCTGTTGTTATGGCCACATAGCCCCCCCCCCCCCCCCCCCAACCTTTGTTTTTAGCAACATATTCTCTGTGGGGCGAGAATCCCTAGAATAATTTGAGTAGATTTTTAAGTTGAATTGTGTCCGAGCAGCGGCCGTTAGGCGTACTCTTTTCAATTTCCAACTGCTAAGGTATTTTTAACGTGCGCGCCACTACACACGGGTGTCTGATCTCAGTACTCAGACATCATGGGAAATATTGATCGGATGATCCACGGGGAAAAAAATCCCAGTGATTTGAACCCGCAATCTCCAGCACCACTGGGTCTATCAGTTAGCTTGCTCAATATGCCCTGGTCATTCTTTCTTCTTTTTCTTATGGTTGTACTTCTCCTTACACTTCCCTTAAACTTCTTCTCTTTACACTAAATCCCCTTCTCTTTACACTTTCCTTAAACTTCTTATCTTTACACTAAATCCCCTTCTCTTTACACTTTCCTTAAACTTCTTCTCTTTACACTAAATCCCCTTCTCTTTACACTTTCCTTAAACTTCTTATCTTTACACTAAATCCCCTTCTCTTTACATTTTGCTTAAACTTCTTCTCTTTACACTAAATCCCCTTCTCTTTACATTTTGCTTAAACTTCTTCTCTTTACACTAAATCCCCTTCTCTTTACATTTTGCTTAAACTTCTTCTCTTTACACTAAATCCCCTTCTCTTTACATTTTGCTTAAACTTCTTCTCTTTACACTAAATCCCCTTCTCTTTACATTTTGCTTAAACTTCTTCTCTTTACACTAAATCCCCTTCTCTTTACATTTTGCTTAAACTTCTTCTCTTTACACTAAATCCCCTTCTCTTTACACTTTCCTTAAACTTCTTCTCTTTACACTAAATCCCCTTCTCTTTACACTTTCCTTAAACTTCTTATCTTTACACTAAATCCCCTTCTCTTTACATTTTGCTTAAACTTCTTCTCTTTACACTAAATCCCTTTCTCTTTACATTTTGCTTAAACTTCTTCTCTTTACACTAAATCCCCTTCTCTTTACATTTTGCTTAAACTTCTTCTCTTTACACTAAATCCCCTTCTCTTTACACTTTCCTTAAACTTCTTCTCTTTACATTAAATCTCCTTCTTACACTTCTCTCCCTTCCCATTTTTCTTCATCGTTTCTCAAACTGTTTCTTTTTTTCTTCTTCTTCACTTTCTGTAATCCTTTTATCCTCCTTTTTACGGTACTTTTATTTCTTTTTCTTCTTTTATACGTCTTCTTTTCATTCGACTTCCTCTTCATCTTCTACTATTTCTCCTTCTTATTCACATTCGTATTCTTCTTATTATTATTCCTCTCTCGTACATTTTTTTTTCTATACACCGTTTTCTTCTTATTTTTATTTTTTTTATTTTATTATCTTATTTTTATTGTCCGTCTATTCCTCGTGCTTTGTCTTCTTGTGAGATATGGAAGTGCCTTTACCTGACCTGGACTGATCTGATTGAGCTGAATGAGTAATCAATCAATTTGGCTTGACAAAGTCTGCGCGCCCACTCACCCGAAACGCGTTACGCTCAGCTGATCTTTGGTTGCCTAGCCTCTTTGACAAACATACCGCAGGATCCAACTAAACCAACTTGTTACATAAATGATCACGAAATTGGTAGTGCGCGAACATAGCAAGAAACTATATAGAAATGAGTAGTCTCGCTCTGAAACCTTCCACGCCGGTTGTTTTATAGAAGTTCGCCTTTCTTTTATAAAAGGCACAGGAATTTCCACCACAAAAAGTGTTTTCTGGTTATATTTGAACACCAAAATCTACCACACCCAACCCATTGACAATTTAAGAAATATTTAAAGTCACGTGGTAACTTCGAAGCAGGATTGAGCCCACAGACAAGTGGGCTGAACAATTATATCACCTGACGCTGCCAAGAGCACACAGGTAGTTGTGGAAAATGTTTTGGAATGGAATCAACTTTGAAAAGGAAACAGATCTGGATATGTTTGACAGGTAAAGCATTATTTATCTGAACTAACTCGAGAAAATAAAAACGTTCACAGATGCTGTATTTCTGTTTTGTTTATCTTGAAACCAACTAGTTAAATAGTGTATTCTTTTGAGTGTTCGCTGCGATATTAATGCATTGTTTGCAGAAACTTTGGCATCGATAATTTGTAATAGTTATCTTGAAACTATGTATCCCGTATTGTTACAATTGCATTTGGCGATTGCCATATCATTAGAAAAAAGAATGTAGTGAAACGGGGAATTGGTCAACCAGTTTAAGAAAAAACTGAGACATAGAACATTGAAGAATGTACTACTTCAACTTCCACGGCAGTATTTGTTTCTGGGACTAAGTTTTCTTTTTCATTTTACCTGAGATTAAGTACTGGTATATTGTTATTCTAATAACGTCACGGAAATTTGGGTTGAGAATATACACATAGGAAAAACCAAGAATAAGGAGACTAAATGTAATTAACCTCAATCATATTGCGTTGGGGGGATAAACTACAAGATATGATTTAATTCATATATCTTGGAAGCAATATAGAGAAGGTATATATGAAGATATCAACATAAGAATATAAGAGACGAGAGAAGTTTCGTTGCGGTTGGGGAAGATACGGAATGAACAGAAATTTAATTTTAATTAAAAGCATGTTCTTTTGTAGTGGAGGCAGGGACAGTTAATGCATTTAAGAATAAATTGGATGCGCATATCTTTTAGAGCAAGGGGATGTAAATGAAACTGGTTGTATACAGACTCTGTAGGGTCTTCTAAACCAGTATAAAGACGTTAAGTTAAGTTAAGTAAGACCCTGAAATGTGGAGACATCAACGAAATAGCTACAGGCTTTCATGAATGGCTGCCTGTTGAGGATAGAGAGATGGATGTGACACGATAAGATCAAACATGTGGGATTGCTGGAAAGAGATATATAGATGTCAGTGGAACGTGATGGGAGAAGATTGCGAGGGTGTTGGGTAGGACACATATTAGGGAAACCAGTTGATAGTATTACAAGACAATGTTTGTTCTTGAAACCGCAAGGCAAGAGAAATAGAGGCAAGTCAAAACACGCATGGAGAGGGGAGACCAGACAGACATAAAGAAAACGGAAGACTTGAAACGGATGGTCCATGACAAGAGGATGTGCAGTGTTTGTTGAAGACCTGTGCCCCACGAGGAGCGGAGAAAGTTTTTATTTGATTGCATATCTGAATTAGGTTATTCAGTCATATAAATCAATCTCTTATGCAAGGAAGCCATAATCTGTGGTTTTGTTTCCAAATCTATCTGGTCTCCTGGTTTGCCTTTCGAACTTGTATTCGGCTATTAGTAGTAGCTGTTTGGGTGGCTTCTTTTCTGTAGTTTACTTGACTTGTAGAAGAAGTATATACCAGTTATTATTGAACATGTTATTCTTGACGTGTGGCCTAGCAGTTATAACTTAACTTAACGTCTTTATACTGGTTTAAAAGACTCTACAGAGTCTGTATACAACCAGTTTCATTTACATTTCCTTGCTCTAAAAGCTATACGCACCCAATCTATTCTTAAATGCACTAATTGTCCCTGCCTCTACTTCTTCCTGTGCCCAATGCATTACAAGCATTCACAACTCTCTGACTAAAAATCAAAACAGGCTGCTTTGCCGTTTAAAACCCCGGGTAGACCTGTGGTTTTTCTATCTGTAACTAACATGTCCTTTGCAGAACGTTGCTTCTTAAAACTGCCAACCTATTTGGCTGGTATACGTTTCTTGGCAAGTGTGCATGCAGTACGGTAGGTTGCCATTACTTTCCGTACGTGGAGGAGTAAAAAAAAAACCATGTCTGTCAAACTGGACACAATCGTGATTTCTATCAATATACAAATCTTGCCTGTAAAACGTCGCGACTGCATGGGTAAACGATCTGTATTCCTCACCCCTAATAATCTCTCCAGCAATTACAAACGCCAAAATAATAGGACCTTTATTTCTTCCTTTCTATGTAGTTCTGCAACAGTTTGGACATTTATAAAATGGCATAACCATTTCGTAAATATATCAGTCATTGCATTACTAGGATCAACTACTAACCTTTACTGTAGTCGGGTAGACATTTAAGTCGCTAAGTTCGAATGCTGCCTAACGACATTTCTTTAAGCTGGCAACACAAAGGTGCTTGGAATGTCGATCGCTAAGTATCCATGGTATGTTGTTAGGTAGACAATGTGTTTCTACGTTGTTTGCATGACTGACTTCCGTAAAGTGTGTGTCTGAAAATATCAGTTCCATAACTGTAAATTAAGCCTTACAAAATACACATTTCACAATACAAACTTGACATTGCCTTTTTGTCACGGCCCTGCTGTTTGAGGAAACCATTTCCTGTGTTAGGGAACACGGAACCTAGCGTGTTGTCATTTGTCAAAGCTCTGCGCTCAATACTAGGAGACGTTTACATGTTTGTGAAGAGTAAAGTTGAATGGGATCCAACAGCCGACATTGATGTCGGGGATGAAGTGTAAGAGAGGTTATTGTACAAGGCTTCGGCTTGGAGAGGAAGACTAACGTTTGGAAATATACTGATCAGACATGTTGGTCAGGGTCAGGCAAAACATACTGGTCAGACATGTTGGTCAGGGTCAGGCAAAACATACTGGTCAGACATGTTGGTCAGGGTCAGGCAAAACATACTGGTCAGACATGTTGGTCAGGGTCAGGCAAAACATACTGGTCAGACATGTTGGTCAGGGTCAGGCAAAACATACTGACCCTCACATCGGCTTCCTAGTATCCCTCTCTAGAAACAGGCTGTGTTCATGGCAGACTGGCTAACGAGGTGAGAGATCGACGTGATCCTCGTAGTAGCGAGTGACACGCAGACGAAGCCAATCATATCACAATCGCCTAGAAGATCCGGTCCACCTTCATCAGCACACTCGGGATGTGAAGAAAGCTACTGCAACCCGCCACTTAACGTCCTTTTCAGGACGCACAAAAGAGTAACCCACTCATTGTGGACATTCGCAAACAACAAAGCTTCGGTTTTTTTAATGAGATGGTATGACCAATTTCGTTTCTTGCTGATATCCCTTTGCTAACAGTGAGCTAGGTTCCAATTCACAGCTAGGTCCACTGGAGTGTCGATATCGAGAAGCAAACCTGGTACCTTTGCCGCGATAAACTAGCGCTCTACCACTCAGACCTGTCTTGTCCAGGAATCCGTTTCAAACTTGGCGTGGAATGTTAGATTACTGACCTCCCTGTTATGTTTTTGTAGCTACGTGTGGTCTAGAGCTTGTTCTGGGCTTCCATGAAGGTGTCTACCAGTTCGTTCTATCTATATCAGTCCACTTATGTCGTTTGACGTCGTGGGGAGGTGTGACCTTCTTTGTTTCATATTGTTTTGGGAGGTGAAAATCCACTGGTGACTTGCCAGGTCAATCCCAGCACCTGTTAGCCTCTGGTATATACGATCACCTATTTTTAAGACTGGTGGAGGTAGATGCGTAAATCAGAGCAAGATAGACTGGCAGCCTGTCAGGCGCCATCTAAGCTGCTCCGCTAACCACATAACCAAGACCTGAAGTTATAGCCCCACAGTACACATTTTTTGCGACATATTCTCGGATTTAACCAGATTACTATATATGTCCGGATTACTATTTTTGTCCGAACCGCCATATTTACCCAAATTACCTTCTTTGCTACATTATCTGTCCGGATTAACCTATTTCCTCAGATTAGCTTATTTCAATTTTGTCTGTAATTGGTTTTTCTGAAGAAGTTTTGAACACGAAAAAATGTACACCAGTTTGTGAATGTGTCTGAGTGTGGGCGTACATATGCTTGCGCGTGTGTGGGTACTATAAACAAATGTCTATATTTCCATCTTATCAAGACATAGCCAGTCTAAATAAAGGCGGGTAGTATCATTAGAATCTACGAGTGTGTACAGTATTCGAACTTTGGGGTGGACTTCAGGGGTCCGGAGTTTGAAGTGAATGTAGTGTTTAGAATATTGGAGTGTGATTGTGTATATATAAATAATTGCAGTTTAAGACGTTTTTACAGTATTCACGCCTACATAACTATTCTATTTATAGTAGCACCTATTTTTAGATCGTGTGTCAATATTTGGGAAATGGGACTTTGCCGAAAATAGGATTGGGTGACTGGGCGGATTGAGATTCCAGGGAAGTAGTCTGAAGAAACGGGTTTCAACCCCGACAATACATATATTATTTGTTAAATTGGGGTTAACATAGAAGGCGGTCATAGCTGCGTACTGTGGGGTGAATGCTGGGCAATGCGCCTTTATTCTTCAGTCATTTATAGTCTCTCCCTCCCCCTCACCAGACTGCTGTCGAATACCAGCATTGTGAAGGACATCACAGGATTGATAGGGACCAGCCTCAAACAAAGGACATAGGGTCAAGAAGCAGCACTGCATGGGCTGGCAGCAGCCAGTGACCCATGATTGACTGCTTGCACCAGGGTCAGCGAACCATAGCTGACCAAGACCCTAAACCACTTCCACGTGGGGACCCTGGAAGCAGACTGCACTAGTTATTAGCCTTGTCGGACCGAGTTATAGGGATCGCAGTGGGAAGGCAAACTCGGAACTAAATAAGGGCAGCTGAAATTGGATGTTTAGGGCAGAAAGTTGAAGATAGGGCAGCCTCGCTGTAAACTATGCCACAACGTCCTTTTCAGGACGAACGCCAAAGGCGAAGAAGAAGATGGAGAAAGTGGGAGAAGAAAAAGACGACGAAGACGGAGGAGGAAGAAGAAGATGATGATGAAGACGGAGGGGGAAGAAGAAGAATAAGATGATGAAGACGGAAGAGGAAGAAGAAGAAGATAATGAAGACGGAGGAAGAAGAAGAAGAAGAAGAAAAAGAAGATGATGATGAAGACGGAGGAGGAGGAAGAAGAAGAAGATGATGAAGACGGAGGGGGAAGTATCAGAAGAAGATGATGAAGACGGAGGAGGAGGAGAAGAAGAAGAAGAAAACAAAACCATAGGCTGCCAACAAAAGTAGACCAATTGTTTCCGTATATATGAAAGTTTTCTCATTAAACGTCTGTACATGATGGAGTAACGAGCCATCCACCCCACCTTTTCACATCCACATTTACGACATAATTGACAGGTTACAGTGTTATTTTCTATGCTCCCAATTCGAGCCCCAATAACACGCTGATTGTCCCTACTTTATGTTATCAATGTCAGACTTGGGCCCAATTAGATAGACATAAACGACAGACCCAGGCCTGTGAGATGCGCTGTGTACAAAGTCCAGCAGGAGAGACAATTCGCGCCAACATTCACAACACACTGAGGAATGTGGTGGAGGACTACATTTGTTAGCTACTCCAATGACACACAGATGATAAAGTGGTTTGGTCAATTGACAAGGATATAGTATGGCCAACTTGCAGCGAGGTAATACTGCATGGAGGTTTCAGGGACACGAATAAGAGGATGACCCCCGACTTCGATGGATAGAAACACTACAAAAGTGCTACATCTCGGCTACACGTCTCCCACCTAGCACAAACCAAAAGTCTAGGCATACTTCCTCTATGCGACAGGACAGAGCAGTAGGACAGAAGAAGAAGAAGAAGAAGAAGAAGAAGAAGAAGAAGAAGGAAGGAGAAAGGAAAGAAAGAAAGAAAAAAAGAAAGAAAGAAAGAAAGAAAGAAAGAAAGAAAGAAAGAATAACACTGGAGCAGTTTGGGTTCAACTGTCTTACTCTTGTTCGCCATCTTTGAGCTTGTTACGTCTACACGTGAAGTCCTTCAACTGAGGCGTCTTCTTGTTCGCCATGCTTGATCTTGCTACGTCTACACTCTCTTGTTCGCCATGCTTGATCTTGCTACGTCTACACTCTCTTGTTCGCCATGCTTGATCTTGCTACGTCTACACTCTCTTGTTCGCCATGCTTGATCTTGTTACGTCTACACTCTCTTGTTCGCCATGCTTGATCTTGTCACGTCTACACTCTCTTGTTCGCCATGCTTGATCTTGTCACGTCTACACTCTCTTGTTCGCCATGTTGATCTTGCTACGTCTACACTCTCTTGTTCGCCATGCTTGATCTTGTCACGTCTACACTCTCTTGTTCGCCATGCTTGATCTTGTTACGTCTACACTCTCTTGTTCGCCATGCTTGATCTTGTTACGTCTACACTCTCTTGTTCGCCATGCTTGATCTTGTTACGTCTACACTCTCTTGTTCGCCATGCTTGATCTTGTCACGTCTACACTCTCTTGTTCGCCATGCTTGATCTTGTCACGTCTACACTCTCTTGTTCGCCATGCTTGATCTTGTCACGTCTACACTCTCTTGTTCGCCATGCTTGATCTTGTTACGTCTACACTCTCTTGTTCGCCATGCTTGATCTTGTCACGTCTACACTCTCTTGTTCGCCATGCTTGATCTTGTCACGTCTACACTCTCTTGTTCGCCATGCTTGATCTTGTCACGTCTACACTCTCTTGTTCGCCATGCTTGATCTTGTTACGTCTACACTCTCTTGTTCGCCATGCTTGATCTTGTCACGTCTACACTCTCTTGTTCGCCATGCTTGATCTTGTCACGTCTACACTCTCTTGTTCGCCATGCTTGATCTTGTCACGTCTACACTCTCTTGTTCGCCATGCTTGATCTTGTTACGTCTACACTCTCTTGTTCGCCATGCTTGATCTTGTTACTTCTACACTCTCTTGTTCGCCATGCTTGATCTTGTCACGTCTACACTCTCTTGTTCGCCATGCTTGATCTTGTCACGTCTACACTCTCTTGTTCGCCATGCTTGATCTTGTCACGTCTACACTCTCTTGTTCGCCATGCTTGATCTTGTCACGTCTACACTCTCTTGTTCGCCATGCTTGATCTTGTTACGTCTACACTCTCTTGTTCGCCATGCTTGATCTTGTTACTTCTACACTCTCTTGTTCGCCATGCTTGATCTTGTCACGTCTACACTCTCTTGTTCGCCATGCTTGATCTTGTCACGTCTACACTCTCTTGTTCGCCATGCTTGATCTTGTCACGTCTACACTCTCTTGTTCGCCATGCTTGATCTTGTTACGTCTACACTCTCTTGTCTTGTTCGCCATGCTTGATCTTGTCACGTCTACACTCTCTTGTTCGCCATGCTTGATCTTGTTACGTCTACACGTGGAGACCTTCAACTAAGTAGTAAGAGAAGAGCCACGTTTCGACCAAGTGGTCGTTTCTAATGTCCACAATGAGTAAGTTTCTGTTATGTGCGCCCTGAAAAGGGAGTTAAGTTGCGGGTTGCAGTAGCTTTCCTCACAAACGGCGTATCATGTTCTACGAGTCTACCGGCTCCACGAGAGGATCAGAGTGACAACATGGCCATCCTCAGTCCAATTGCGAAATAAAATGTATGGGGACGAAACTGATTGGTATTCCGGAATGATATTTATGAGGAAAGACTCAGAAAAACCGGCCTACAGTGTCTAGACAAGAGAAGAACTCGAGGTAACTTAATACAGGTTTATAAGATAACCAAAGGAACGGGTAAATTAGACACGTTCTTTTTCAAAATACAAGAACAAGAGGGCACATCCATAAATTAATTAAAGAAAGGTCCAGTTTAGATACTTTTAAATATTTGTTTAGTAAGAGAGCTTGGAATGCTTGGAATGTATTGCCACGGGAAATAGTGGAAGTATGAACAATTAAAAATGCATTCAAGAATACGTTGATTGGATTTCCAAATAAATTTTTAGATCAAGTTAATGTGGAAACAAACTGGCCGTATACAGACTGTGCAGAGTCTTCTAAACCAGTAGAAAGAAGTTAAATTAAGTTAAGAGAGAAGCCTTAGAATAGCCACAAGATGTATTATGATCGATTTAGATGCGATTAATTGAGAGCTAATAATGAAGAAGAACTCATCACATAAAGTGCTACTGGCCGCAGACTTACCGCGAATGTCTTCTTCTTCTTCTTCGTACGCTGTCAGACGTCAACTTGAATTTTTTCGAAGAAAGCAGCTGTCATCCTGAGGCTGTCGACACTGCCATAGAGCTTGTCTAGTGTTGCCACTGGTGATGGCCACATGTGCTTTCATTGGTTCTCGTATATCGGGCAATCTTGCAGCAGATATTCAGTGGTCATTTTCCCTGTACCACAGGTGCATTCGTCAGTGCCACATATCTTCAGTTTATTGAATAGATGGTACCTCAGTCTGTTGTGGCCTGTGCGGAGTCTGAAGACCACGACCTGCTCTCTTCTGCTCAACTGGTGAAAGGCATCATTTTTTGTGTAGCCAGTATGCTCTGTTTCCCATTTGGCCATGTATCTGGCCCTAATAAACCTTTTGGACTCTTCGTATGTCAAACTAGAATCTGGTTGTGGTAGTCTTGCACCTTCTTTTGCCAGTCTGTCTGCCTCCTCGTTGCCTTGGATGTTACAGTGGGATGGAACCCACTGTACCACTACTCTTTTTGGTGCGGACTGCTGGCATAGTTGACAGAGTACTGCTCTTAAATCATTGTTCTGTATTTTTCTGGCTTTTTAGTGCTGTGACTACGGACAGGGCATCTGTAAACAGGACTATCTGGCTTTCTTTGCTTTCGCCTGTCAGCATTGCTTCTACTGTCGCCTTCAATGCCTCTGCCTCCGCTCTGAAATTGCTACCGCGAATTTGAATCGCCCCTCATGTCTCCCTTCCCTCCTCCCTCCCAGTCTGACCACCGGACAAAACACTTAACGCTTAGGAAGGAGGCCATTGATGACAATTGGTTTCTGAAGCTGTGTCACCATTCTTGTGTTGTACGTCACAGAGGCCAAACTAGGTCAAGCAACACAAAGTTCAAGAGACCAGCACAGTCGCGTGACGATTTATTTCCATCGAAACCTTTCAGCTCTCAGTGGAGCATATGTCTTCAACAAAACACGCCAAGTCTTCCTGCCCTCAACCATCCCTTTCAACTGTTTTGTTTATCTTTGTCTCGAGCTCTCTTCTCTTGTAGTCGGCCTCTATTTCTATTGCGTTGTGAATTCCAGAACAGAAACTGTCTTGCAGTGCTTTGAGCTGGTTGTCTCAGTTTGTGTTTTACCCAACTCCATCGTCTTCTCCCCCCGTAACGTTCTTCTTCTTCTTCCTGTTCTTTTTCTTCTTCTTCTTCATCTTTGTTGGTTCTCAAACTCACACTACCAATCCCTGAAAAGGGCTTTTCAAGTAGTAGGATTTAGTCCGGAGAACGGAATGGGTTGTGTCGAAGTTTACAGCTATTTACACCTATCGGTCCAACACATCCGACTTCAGCAGGCATTTTTTTGGTACCGGACTAGTCTTCCCTTTCGATCCCTTCTCATTTGCCAGTTTGCCCTGCTGTAGTCTGTTATCCAGGATCAACACTAGGCAGCCCTGACTCGCTGACCCTAACGATAGCAGTCAGATTTTGGTCACTGACCACTGTAGCTCATGAACTGCTCAGTATCTTGAACCCACGTCACATTCAACTGATAAATGTCCATTCTTCCAAACAATTCCACATTACTAATCTTGTTATGCAATTTGTATCTTTCTGTTTTCCAGGGGACACTCATTTATTTTGTTTTTATTAATATTATTTGCGCTCGCCTTATTTAACCATTCCCAAAGGCGGTGTGCGTTGCACTGTAGTTTTTATTTTGCGACAAAACAGCCTGGTTAGAACAACCTGTATAGAACAGCCTGCATAGAACAGCCTGCTGTTAGAAGAAGTTATTTTGTTGTGTGGTGGTGGAGGACAAGTTGGCTTTACGTAATGATTATTCATAGGGAAATGCTTGCTGTTTACGGCGTAAAGTGTTTTGTAGCGTAAACCAGTGCATACCTGGGTCGTTTCATGTTCTCAAGGACGCTCAAAAATTGTTGATGAAGTCAGACGTGGTCATCCTGTTCAAAATGCAACAGAAGCATTTGTGTGGGGTGAATGGGGAGATGGTTCGAGCTGTCAGGCAAGTAACGATAGACAGTGCAGCAACTGTAATAGGGCGTTCGCATGGTTTATCTGACAGCTTCATGCTTGATCCCACCTTGACATGAGACGTTTGGAGAATGACGAAGAGTTTCAACGTGAAGTGCTAATGTGGCTGAGACAGCAGACCGACCAAAGACTTCTGTGCTGCATGTTTTGGTGCGCTGATACTTACTTCCCCTTGCCCAAGAACTACGTCATACAGCATGCATCCAGTGTTCAGCGACATGGATTGCCTTGTCGTTTGCCTCCAGCATGTTACACCTATTGCATGTTTCCTTGAGGTTGGAGCAGGTCATCAGGTGGTCTAGGTCCTGTATTGCGTTACATGTGTCATCCTCTATGTATCCCCATCGTGTCATATTCCTCTTACACCGTGATACACCAGTTCGGAGTCTGTTCAGCGACTTCCATTTTGTGTATAGTAGATAATGTCCGGGGGCAAGTTCCTCCCAAAATTCCATCCCTTGGGCCTGCATCAATTCTCGATACGGCGAATTTTAGGGTTTGTCTGTATGGGTTGTGTTGATTTTAGGATTTGAGTATTGTGCTCTGTACATGATGACCAAACATTGGGTCATGCTCTTGTTTTTCTCGTTCTTCTTCTTCTTCTTCTTCTTCTTCTTCTTCTTCTTCTTCTTCTTCTTCTTCTTCTTCTTCGTCTTCTTCTGTTTTCGTTCTCAATCTCCCGCTACCAAACCCTGAAAGGGATTAAGTAGCAGAATGTAGTCCAGAGAACGGAATGCGTTGTGTCGTAGTTTACAGCTTGACTGTGATATTTGCACCTTTCGGTCCAACACATCCGACTTCAGCAATAATTTTTTGAGTACCGGGTTAGCATTCCCTCTTCGATCCCTTCTCCTTAGCCATCTGCCCTGCTGCAGCCTGTTAACCAGGATCACCGCGTGGAGGTGTAGAAGAGGTCTTAGCAGCTCTGGTTCGCTGGCCCTGACGCTTGCAGTCAGCTATGGGTCGCTGAATACTGCAGCTCATGCGCTGCTCAGCGTCTTGATCCATTTTTCTCGTTCGATTTCTGTTGCAGCGCTTCTTAGAAGTATCATGGGGTGGAGATAAGTGTATCAATGTTGGTGGAGATGGGATAAGTGTATCAATGTTGGTGGAGATAAGTGTATCAATGTTGGTGGAGATGGGATAAGTGTATCAATGTTGGTGGAGATGGGATATGTGTATCAATGTTGGTGGAGATGGGATAAGTGTATCAATGTTGGTGGAGATAAGTGTATCAATGTTGGTGGAGATAAGTGTATCAATGTTGGTGGAGATGGGATAAGTGTTTCAATGTTGGTGGAGATGGGATAAGTGTATCAATGTTGGTGGAGATGGGATAAGTGTGTCAATGTTGGTGGAGATAAGTGTATCAATGTTGGTGGAGATAAGTGTATCAATGTTGGTGGAGATAAGTGTATCAATGTTGGTGGAGATGGGATGAGTGTGTCAATGTTGGTGGAGATGGGATAAGTGTATCAATGTTGGTGGAGATGGGATAAGTGTGTCAATGTTGGTGGAGATGGGATAAGTGTATCAATGTTGGTGGAGATAAGTGTATCAATGTTGGTGGAGATGGGATAAGTGTGTCAATGTTGGTGGAGATGTGATAAGTGTGTCAATGTTGGTGGAGATAAGTGTATCAATGTTGGTGGAGATAAGTGTATCAATGTTGGTGGAGATGGGATAAGTGTATCAATGTTGGTGGAGATGGGATAAGTGTGTCAATGTTGGTGGAGATGGGATAAGTGTATCAATGTTGGTGGAGATGGGATAAGTGTATCAATGTTGGTGGAGATAAGTGTATCAATGTTGGTGGAGATGGGATAAGTGTATCAATGTTGGTGGAGATGGGATAAGTGTATCAATGTTGGTGGAGATGGGATAAGTGTATCAATGTTGGTGGAGATGGGATAAGTGTATCAATGTTGGTGGAGATGGGATAAGTGTATCAATGTTGGTGGAGATAAGTGTATCAATGTTGGTGGAGATGGGATAAGTGTATCAATGTTGGTGGAGATGGGATAAGTGTATCAATGTTGGTGGAGATGGGATAAGTGTATCAATGTTGGTGGAGATGGGATACTTGTATCAATGTTGGTGGAGATGGGATAAGTGTATCAATGTTGGTGGAGATGGGATACTTGTATCAATGTTGGTGGAGATGGGATAAGTGTATCAATGTTGGTGGAGATGGGATAAGTGTATCAATGTTGGTGGAGATGGGATAAGTGTATCAATGTTGGTGGAGATGGGATAAGTGTATCAATGTTGGTGGAGATGGGATAAGTGTATCAATGTTGGTGGAGATGGGATAAGTGTATCAATGTTGGTGGAGATGGGATAAGTGTATCAATGTTGGTGGAGATGGGATAAGTGTATCAATGTTGGTGGAGATGGGATAAGTGTATCAATGCTGGTGAAGATGGGATAAGTGTATCAATGTTGGTGGAGATAAGATAAGTGTATCAATGTTGGTGGAGATGGGATAAGTGTATCAATGTTGGTGGAGATGGGATAAGTGTATCAATGTTGGTGGAGATGGGATAAGTGTATCAATGTTGGTGGAGATAAGTGTATCAATGTTGGTGGAGATGGGATAAGTGTATCAATGTTGGTGGAGATAAGTGTATCAATGTTGGTGGAGATGGGATAAGTGTATCAATGTTGGTGGAGATGGGATAAGTGTGTCAATGTTGGTAGAGATGGGATAAGTGTATCAATGTTGGTGGAGATAAGATAAGTGTATCAATGTTGGTGGAGATGGGATAAGTGTATCAATGTTGGTGGAGATGGGATAAGTGTATCAATGTTGGTGGAGATGGGATAAGTGTATCAATGTTGGTGGAGATAAGATAAGTGTATCAATGTTGGTGGAGATGGGATAAGTGTATCAATGTTGGTGGAGATGGGATAAGTGTATCAATGTTGGTGGAGATAAGTGTATCAATGTTGGTGGAGATGGGATAAGTGTTTCAATGTTGGTGGAGATGGGATAAGTGTATCAATGTTGGTGGAGATGGGATATGTGTATCAATGCTGGTGAAGATAAGTGTATCAATGTTGGTGGAGATGGGATAAGTGTATCAATGTTGGTGGAGATAAGTGTATCAATGTTGGTGGAGATGGGATAAGTGTATCAATGTTGGTGGAGATAAGTGTATCAATGTTGGTGGAGATGGGATAAGTGTATCAATGCTGGTGAAGATGGGATAAGTGTATCAATGTTGGTGGAGATGGGATAAGTGTATCAATGTTGGTGGAGATGGGATAAGTGTATCAATGTTGGTGGAGATGGGATAAGTGTATCAATGCTGGTGAAGATGGGATAAGTGTATCAATGTTGGTGGAGATAAGTGTATCAATGTTGGTGGAGATGGGATAAGTGTATCAATGTTGGTGGAGATGGGATAAGTGTATCAATGTTGGTGGAGATGGGATAAGTGTATCAATGTTGGTGGAGATAAGTGTATCAATGTTGGTGGAGATGGGATAAGTGTATCAATGCTGGTGAAGATGGGATAAGTGTATCAATGTTGGTGGAGATGGGATAAGTGTATCAATGTTGGTGGAGATAAGTGTATCAATGTTGGTGGTGATGGGATAAGTGTATCAATGTTGGTGGAGATAAGTGTATCAATGTTGGTGAAGATGGGATAAGTGTATCAATGTTGGTGGAGATGGGATAAGTGTATCAATGTTGGTGGAGATGGGATAAGTGTATCAATGTTGTTGGAAATTATGTTGCGAAAAAAGGGACGATGTAAGTGTAATAACAAATGGTTTTCAAGCTTTTATCTTATTTAGTTTTTTAGTTGTTTTTTTTTTTTAAATAGCTATGTATGACCTATTTACTGATTTTCCCTCGAATAATTAATTATCATAAAAAACTGAACATGTATGACTTCCTACGAAAATGGACTGATTTACAGATATTATTAGCTTTCGCGGCGTCTGGTGTACACGTATGGATCTTTCCGTCTTTTAATGGACAAGAAAGAATATGTACACTACACCTTTATGTATGTCCTAAAGATAACTGTAGAGGGTTGTGCAGGAGGCTGATAACATTTGTGTTTTTTTTACAAAAAATGTGGGGTTTTTTTTCTTTGTAGCAGACACCAACACGTTAGTGGACAAAGTGTGTTCCCAGGCTTGGTAACTGTGTCGAAGGGACACCCACGTATCAGTGGACAAAGTGTGTTCCCAGGCTCGGTGACTGTGTCGAAAAATAAGATACACAAAATATCTGGTTCGCACTCTCATAAAATTGTTATTAATAAAATGTATGTTACTTAATTACTGGCCCTCGTATATTTCATAAACATTGAATTTGCATTTCTTGGAAATGTTTAAAGACATAGCAGACTCGTGAAGAAATCTGTCCTGTACAATATGACGGAAACAGCAGCAGTTTAACAATTAAATGTATCTTTCTCTTTCTGGACGGCGTGGACTAGTGGTTAAGTGACACGGCTCGCAACCCGAAGGTGCTGGGTTCTTCTTCTTCTTCTTCTTCTTCTGCGTACGCAGTCAGACAGTAACCATTATTTTTTCGAGAAAAGCGGCGGTCATCCTGAGGCTGTAGCCACTGCCATAGAGCTTGTCTTGCAGTTCCACTGGTAATGGCCACATCTGCTCTCTCTGATCCTCGTATGTCGGGCAGTTCTGCAGCAGATGTTCAGCGGTCATTTTACCAGTACCGCACGGGCATTCGTCGGTACACCCTATCTTCAATTTGTTGAATAGGTGGTACCTCAGTCTGTTGTGGCCAGTGCGAAGTCTGAAGACAACGACCGGCTCTCTTCGGTTCAACTGGTAATAGGCATCGTTTTTGGTGTAACCAGTATGTTCGGTTTCCCATTTGGTCATGTATCTGGCTTTGATAAGCCGTTTTGACTCTTCGTACGTCATACTGGTATCTGTTTGTGGTAGTCTTGCACCTTCTTTTGCCAGTCTGTCTGCCTCCTCGTTGCCTTGGATGTTGCAGTGTGACGGAACCCACTGTACCACTACCCTTTTTGGTGCGGACTGCTGGCACAGTTTGCAGAGTGCTGCTCTTAAGTCATTAAGCTCAGCGTTTTTCTGGCTTTTTAGCGCTGTGACTACGGCGAGAGCATCTGTCAGCAGGACTATATGGCTCTCATTTTCACTGTGTGTCACCATTTCTTCCACTGCCGCCCTCAGTGCCTCTGCCTCCGCTCTGAAATTGCTTGTGTACTTACCAGTAGCGAATGACAGTGTTATTTTTCTGCCATTTGGTAGGTTCAGGAATGCTCCTGCCCCTCCGTTCTGTGTTGTGTTTGTTACAGAACCGTCGGTGTATGCATGGGTCCAGTCCATGCTTGGGTAGCTTTTCGTTATGAAGCTTAGGGTAGTATCTCTCCTTTCTTTTTCAGTCTGGCAGTTTTTGTTTGCAATACCTGGCATATTTTCTACCACCTCTGGAAATATATCCTGCCTCCAGGTAGGTTTTCGTACAGTAGTGATGGGTTTTGGTGTTGTTAGTGCGTTTATGGGATTTTCGTGCATCTTTGCTTTGGCTATTTCTGCAAAGTTTCTCCGCTTTAGTTTCCCATTTCCCAAATTGTTTAGTCTCTGGTGAATTGGATGGTCGGTCAGTCTTCGGAGTTTCTCTGACTGCAGCTGGGCTCTGCAGTCTCTTCTATCGGTCATGGATTGCAGTTTTGTAATCGTTTCAAGTTCTACAATTGGCGTTGACTTCATGCCACCTGTTATAATTCTCATGGCTTGGTTTTGAAGTTTGTTAACTTTATCGAAGTTTGCCTTCGCTGCTGTTGTCCATGCCGCAATGCCATACTCGAGAACTGGCCTCACTCTTCCAGTGTACAGTTTCTTTAGTATGCCTTCGTCTGCTCCCCAGCTTGTGCCAGCAAGTTTCCTCATGATTGCCATTCTTTCTCTGGCTTTCATTCGGTTTCTCTCAATCTGACTTTTCCATGTCATGCGCCGATCAAATGTGACTCCCAGATAGGTTGGGTTGTCGTTTGGCTGCAGGATTTTGCCATTTAGACTTAATTTGGTACTTTTGGGTTTTAATGAAAGCGAGAATATTGTGCATGTGGTTTTCTCCTCGTTTATTTTGACCAGCCATGAGTTCGCCCACTCTTCCAGCGATGTTAGGGCCGTCTGCATCCGATTTCTTGCTATGGTGAGATTCTTTTCAGAGGTCCACATAGCCAGATCGTCTGCAAACATTGAGCTATGGACTCTTCTTCGTATATTCTCTGTAATATCGTTTATATATACCAGGAAGAGTGTGGGTGACAATACTCCCCCTTGGGGTACTCCCTGCTCGAGTGTCACCTTTTTGCTCATCTGCCCTTGTACTTGGACTCTGGCCGTTCTTTGTTTGAGGTAGTGGTTGATCCACTTGTACATCTTCCCACAGACATCACTTCTTCTTAGCTTGACTCTAAGTCCATCTTTCCAGACTTTGTCAAATGCCTTTTCCAGATCCACCCAAACAGCTACTGTGTGTTTCTGTGCCTGGTAGGCATCTTCTATCTCCTGGGCTATGAGGATAACCTGGTCCTCAGTGGATCTGTGCTGTCTAAAGCCGGCCTGCTGTGGAATTAGTATTCGTTTTTCTTCCAGATGCCACATCAGTCTGGTGTTTATCATCCGTTCCATCAGCTTGCCGACACAGCTCAGTAGGCTTATGGGCCTGTATCCATTTGGATCTGCTTTGTCCTTTCCTGTTTTTGGTACTGGTACCAGTATTGCGTCTTTCCATGCCTGTGGTACAATTCCCCTTTTCCAGCTTTGGTTCAGGACCGATAGCAGTTTCTTCTTCGCTGTTTGGCCCAGTCCCATCAGCATTTCGTTTGTTATCCCGTCTTTTCCGGGAGATTTCCTTTTCTTTAGTGTTCTCATAGCCTCTTCCATTTCGCGCATTGTTAGTTTGGCCATCATGTGCTCTTCAGGAGCCGTATTCATGTTTTCGTGTCCCTTTAGCTCTTCGCTAATGTCTGTATGCTTATCTGCAGGGACCTCGATGTGGTTTGCTCTGGCATAGTGATCGACAAAGGCGTTTGCGGCTTTCTTACCTGTGATCAAGTGCTCGCCCTGCTTGATAGTAATTTGTTTATTTGACGGGGTTTCGTCGTTCATGGCTCTGACTAGCTTCCATAGCTTGTTCCCGTCTTTGTCCAGGTTTAGACTTTCCGTTTTATTTTTCCAGCTTTCTCTTGCTGTTTGCTTGAGAGTGTGTTTGTACTTCGCCGCGGCGGCTTTGAGGGCGATGTTTGCCTCCATGGATTTTTCTCGCTCTGCCATGTTCCTAGCATTTGTTACTGCATCTTCCACTTTCTGCAACTCATCATTCCAGTAGGGCTTATAGTTTTTCCTAGCTCCTCTTGGGATGGTTTCAGTGGCGGCTTGCATTATTGCCTTGCTTAGGCTCTCTACCATGGGCTTCATTTTGGTGTTTCGTGTGTTGATGGTTTCACACAGCCCATCTGTCAGGATTGCAAATCTGTCCCAGTCGGCTCGTTTGTAGTTCCAACGTGGGAGCGGTTTGGTTTCCTGTGGGCCTACTTCCATGTCAATGGTTAGCCTGATCGGCCTGTGGTCGCTACCTGCCAGTTGGTTTAGCACCTGGCGGTCTATTTTATGGTGTATGTCCTGTGTGGAGAAGGCCAAATCTGGAGTCGAGGTGGTATGCCATGTTCTTGAATAGAAGCTAGGGCTATCCTCCGGCCTATTGATTAGGGAGAGATTTGCATCTATCTCCCAATCTTCCACTTCGTCACCTCTGCTGTCTGTGTCAGAGTATCCCCATATCTCCGAGTGGCTGTTTAAATATCCAACTACTATGCAGTTGGAGTCTCTGACCTCCATACTCGAGAGCGATAGGTCTCTATTTGGTGGTCCGTACAGATTGAAAATGCGGAGCTTCGTCTCTTGAGCCATTATGTCAACTCCTACAATTTCTGCTTGTCCGGTGTGATTGACAGATACCGCGCTACTCGGTATGCAGTTTCTGGTCAGTATCAGGACCCCTCCTTTGTGGCCTTCTCTATCTAGACGGAAGGTCTGGTATCCTCTGATTGAGAATTTATGGTTATTGTTGAGGTGCGTTTCCTGGATACATGCCACGTCAATCTTACCTTCATGCAGGTGATGTGTTAGGGAAAGTTTTTTGTTAATGACTCCCTCCGCATTCCACTGTAGTATTTTGGGTGCTGGGTTCGATCCTCATCACAGCACCGGCCGTTACTCCGGGGAAGCAAACCTTTAGAAAATGCAGGAGGAAGCAGACCCTTACATAAAATGTATTATGAAGTCGGATGCATTGGGCGAACAGGCGCAAAATAAAAATAACAGTGCAACGCACACCGCCTTGTGGATTAAAGAAATAATTCGAGAGCAACAAAAAAAAACCAACAAAAAATTTTCCTCATCCTATACTTTTCCAATACACTGTTTCCTCACACTCCAACCAGCACATCTCTCATCCCACGTCTTCCCTCTCAGCCTATCCGTCTCTTTCTCCTTCAAACGACTCATCAACTGCTCATCTTCTCTCCGCTTCAACCCACCCATCTCTTCCGTCCCCTAAATCAACAATCCTTTTTGCCTCGCGTCAAATGTCATTTTGACCCCCTGATAATGACATATTGTGATTCGACAAAACAATAAAATCTCTCCCACGAACATTAGGAAAACAGACGCATACTTGAGAAATAATTAGATATAAATTATTATTCTTTTTCTTCTTCTTCTTCTTCTTCTTCTTCTTCTTCTTCTTCTTTTTCTTCTTCTTCTTCTTCTTCTTCTTCTTCTTCTGTGTTTGTTCTCAGTCACCTACTACCAAGCCATGAACAGAGTTTTGCAAGTAGCAGGATGTAGTCCGGAGAGGGAAATTCGTTGTGTCGTTAGTTTACAGCTTGATTGCGATATTTGCACCTTTCGGTCCGACACATCCGTCTTCGGCAGCAGATAAATATTAACCAACTTTTTCAATTATAAACATTATCATCAAAACTGTTCAGCTCCCTGTGGGGCATAGGTCTTCAGAAATAATTCCTTGTGACCTTCTCTGCATGACGACTTCATCTGGACCTGTTTCTGTCATTGATACATGAATTGAATTGTTATTTTTAGTTGACTTGTCCATATTTGTTTTAAGTTTTTGGGGTTTAAAGATAGTACAGGATGAGGTAGCCGGATCCATGTACAAGCTTCCTTAATTGTCTTTTGGGACATACTCGGCAGTTTACAATGTAACTATTCTTTACTCATCTTTTTGTTGGAACCGTACCCCACACAATCTCCATACATACCCAACACAATCTCCACACATACCCAACACAATCTCCACACATACCCAACACAATCTCCACACATACCCAACACAATCTCCACACATACCCAACACAATCTCCACACATACCCAACACAATCTCCACACATACCCAACACAATCTCCACACATACCCAACACAATCTCCACACATACCCAACACAATCTCCACACATACCAAACACAATCCCCACACATACTCAACACAATCCCCACACATACTCAACACAATCCCCACACATACCTCACACAATCCCCACACATACCTAACACAATCTCCACACATACTCAACACAATCCCCACACATACCCAACACAATCCCCACACAAACCCAACACAATCCCCCACAATACCTCACACAATCCCCCACACACACACCCGTTTGACCGACATATTTCTTGACGTATCCACGACCAACGCTTCACTTTTCTCCATCAGCGCCATCTTAATTCGTTCTACTGTTTATAGAAATGTGTCGTTGTGCGCCTTTTTTTTAAATTTCTGGAACATTCTGGTTAAGTTTGCTTAAAGGTTTGCCTTTCTGAATTCTACTGGCGAACCCACGCACCGTTCCACTCTAGGCCGAGTCCTTTTGGCGATATCAGGACGTATTGGTCAGTGTGTGTAACTGTTTGTAATGTGGACGTATTGACGAGTGTTTGGGTGCGTGTCTGTGAGGTATTCCACTGTCAGTTTTGCAGTACAGTAGCTTTGTCAATCCTTTTTGTACGTAGAGAAGAGGTCATACTGAGAAAAATCCCCGACATGCTCAGTCAAACTTGTCGCGAAGTAATTTCGATCCCAGTATGTTGGAATTTCCTTGCTCACACACTGTGGAAGACGCTTATATATTCTTATTGGTTTAAGGAGTCACATTCGCTACCACCATGGACTGTAGTTAATTCCCATTTTTCAAAGTACATCGTCTGACAAGACGGAAAGGCCAATGATGCTGGGATTGTAAACCAAGCTATCGCTCTATTTACACACCCCACACCACGTACTCCCCCTTGCGTCAGTGCATCATATATGTAAATAGTGCGTCACTTAACTTGTTCTCGACTTCACAAGTGCTTTATTTACGTTTTTCAGTGACCAAAATGCATTCACTAACTAAATAGAGGCAGTACATCGCTCTATTCAGTGTGTTCGCTAATCAACAGTGCTCTTGTCCCTAGCCTGTCCGATAAGCGTGGCATGTTTCTAAATAAGATTTGTGAGTTAGTTACATTAATCAATCTTTTGTGGGTTAGTCACATTAATAAATTTGTTGTGGGTTAGTCACATTAATCAATCTTTTGTGGGTTAGTCACATTAATCAATCTTTTGTGGGTTAGTCACATTAATAAATTTGTTGTGGGTTAGTCACATTAATCAATCTTTTGTGGGTTATTCACATTAATAAATTTGTTGTGGGTAGTCACATTAATCAATCTGTTGTGGGTTAGTCATATTGATCAATCTTTTGTGGGTTAGTCACATTAATCAATCTTTTGTGGGTCAGTCACATTAATCAATCTTTTGTGGTATAGTCACATTAATCAATCTTTTGTGGGTTAGTCACATTAATCAATCTTTTTAATTTGTGTCACGGAAGGGTACAAAGGCAATACGTGCAACCAGTTAGTCTACCAGCTACAACATCCTTCAGCACACTACCAATAACTACAACAACTACCTTTGAACCACCTCCTTCTATTACCAACTACAACTACCTACATAACGCTCCACCAACCTACAGCAACAAACGTCCCAAAGACCCCACCTCATCTACCAATAACAACTACCTCAGAGTCCCCTCCTCATCTACCAACAACAACCACCCCAAAGTCCCCTCCTCCCCTACTAACTACCACTTAAGGCCCCCTCCTCATCTACCAACAACAACTACCCCAGAGTCCCCTCCTTATCTACCAATAACAACAACATCCGAACATAATCGTCCCCAACCGTAACAATGCAACGCCTCCACCCATACCATTTATACCAGTGGTCCTCAAACTATAAGACTCCCTGAACACAAAGACAATTTCCTGCGGCCAGTCACTCACACCCCCCCCCCCTCCCGTTCTCTTCCCTGTACTAAAACTATTGTTACCGCATTGATAGGTTCCGTCGAGAGCATTTATAGAACTGAGACGTAAAGGCCGCTTGTGGATGCAGTTGTCATGTTCAGTCCAAACTAGTGTTTTATTTCTCTCGGGAAAGAAAAAGAAATGATTCCGTACTAGGGTTTTGAAACTAATTTTAAGATCTTGAATTTGATTCGCAGACCCCTCCCCCGGGGTCATTCGCGGAACCCCACAGGACAATACACAGACCCCATTCCACCAGGACCCCTCGCGGAACCCCATTAGGACCATTTGCAAACCCGTAAAAGGACCATTTGCTGATCTCCTAAAGGACCATTCGCTGATCTTCCACAGGACCATTCGTTGATCTCCAACAGGACCATTCGTTGATCTCCCAAAGGACTATTCGCTGATCTCTCAAAGAACCATTTGTTGATCTCCCAAAGGAACATTCGTTAATCTCCCAAAGGAACATTCGTTGATCTTCCAAAGGAAAATTCGTTGATCTACCAAAGGAACATTCGTTGATCTTCCAAAGGAACATTCGTTGATCTCCCACAGGTCCATCGCGGAACCCTGAAAGGATCATTTTATACTGGTTTAGAAGACTCATCAGAGTCTGTAGACAATCAGTCACATCTGCATTACCCTGGTCTAAAAACTGTGCACATTCAATCTATTCTTAAATGCATTAACTATCTCTGCCTCCACACCTCCTGGAGTAATGCATTCCAAGCATTCACTACTCTCTGACTAAAAAGTGTATTTCCTAATATCCAATCTGGACCTTTCTTTAGTTAATTTGCATTTGTGCCCTCTTGTTCTCGTTGGTGGTTGTATTTTGAAAAACTTTGTATAGTCTAATTTTACCTTTCCTGTGATTATCTTGTAACCTGTATTAAGTCACCTCCAATTCTTCTCTTTTCTAGACACTGTATTCCGTTTTTCTTTCTCTCGTAACTGTAATTCTGGAATTCCACTATCAGCTTTGTCGCTCTTCTTTGTATCCTTTCTAGCATATGTATATCTCCTCTACGATAAAGACTCCACGCCTGTACACATCTAGGTCTAACGAATGCTTTATACAGTTTGACAATCACCTTCTTACTCCTATGTTTAATATTTCTTGTTATTATACCTAACATTACATTTGCCTTATTCACTGCTACCTGGACTTGTTCATTCAATTTTCATGTGTGCTCTATTTTAACCCCTAGGTCCCTTTCCTTATCTATCTTTCTAATATTGTTTTCGCCCATTCTGTAATTATGTTCCATATTGGATCTACCCACCCAGATGACTGTACATTTATCTATATTAAACTCCATTTCCCATTTCACAGGACCAGTCTCGAATTTGATCTAAATCCGACCTCAATATGTCCACGTCTGCTATAGATCAGACACTTCTACAGAAGTTTGTGTCGTCTGCAAATTAGTCAATCACAGTTGCGCTGTGTTATCTTTTCCTTTCCCCGTTACTTACAACTGTGTATGGTCTCACGCAGCCATCTCTTCGTGTATCTGCGCTATTCTTTCCCTACATCCTATCCATTTCATATATTCAGTTTCGGACATCATTGTCAGGCCCACTTGACCTGGTCTTCAATGAATCAGCTGTCAGTTTCCGTGATCCCACCGCCATACCATTCACCACTACATTAGAACTTCCTGAGAGAACACACAATCAACTCCAGCAACTTCGCCATTTTGTTGACTCATCCTTGTGTACGATGACTACATCAAACATCTTGTCATACAAATTACTGAATATATCCGCGACAATCCCTCGGCCCATTGGAGTTAAAGTTGTTATTTAAAGTTGTTCTTTGAAGTTGGTCATGGAAGTTATTGTTTTTTTTAACCTGCTCTTGCAACTCGTGATGAGTTTTCTTTGGTAGCCAATTTGTTTTTAAGGTGAGCCATTCTTTTGGTAAAGGGTACTCTGTTTTAAGTGGTCTGTTTAGTTATATTAGGGCGTGATTAAAAACAACTTTGCTACAAAACCGGTGCACATAATCATCTATAGTAACCAGTTGCAGTTGTCTGTTATGTTAAAAGTTAAAGGCTAGAGATCGACTTCGTTGTCTCGGGTATAAGAGGGTATGGTTCAGTTTCTCTCAGCAGAAAGGTATCCCCGCCTGCTGAGAACATCGCACAGAGGACAGCACGAAAAGGACGAAAGGTAAAATTTACATCATTAACCGAAAGTCGCAGCTCGAATTCGAACCTCGACCGTCTGAACACGGGGCAAACGACTTGGCCACTTCGCCACAGAGACCCCCCGGCCTTTTTTTTTATATCCCAGGCTAGCTGAAGAAAATAGATCTTAACACTCCTGGATGTAGTACAATTCCAGACATCTTCTCAGTTACAGCACTACCTAGATTACAATTGTTCCTCACCTCGTTGGCAAGTCTGCTGCGTACAACTTGTTTTCAGGGACACGTCGTGACTGTGAGTTGGTGTCCTGATATAGTTTTTTAGTTGTCCATCGCAAACCATGACGGCTACATCATTAGACAATTGTATCTTGATGATGTAACTTGCGCTGTATTTGGATTATAGTGAGCAAGAGGCTGACTTGGTCATCAACCTCACCCTCTCGTCTCGAGCTGTCTTGGGCCAGTGGCAAGACATAAGTCATAAGGCAAGTGGAGGTAATTATCGTGCTGACGATGAAGAGCTCTTGTTTCTCACCATAAATTATTGAAAAAACAATGACAAATAAGAAAGATAACGATAACATGGAGAAACGAGCACTTTAAACAGAATCGGAAAGTTTATTATGCGTCATCATGAGGATTATGGGGGGCGGGGAGGGGAAGGGCAATATGAACGCAACTATTTTGTTACATCTTAAAGTACCAGCCGCTCGACAGTTCAGTTCATCTCGTGACCTCTTGAGATCGTTGGGGCACCCCTGCTGACACCTCCACAACCCTGCTCCATCATTTTCTGTCTGCTGTTGCTTTGCTCGCCTCCTCGGGTTGTACATTAGTGTATTCATGGACGTTGTCGTCCCATCGATATCTCGGGCGTCTTCGTCTTCGTTCCCCTTTTACTGTGCCCTCTAGTATGGTATTTTCAAGGCCCTTGGATCTCGAGACGTGGTCATACCAAGTCAGCTGTCACCTTTTGATCATTGTGAGGAGGTTGTCGTACAGTCCACTAGCATTCTCGCTTCTAAGTCGTAGTTCATCATTTGTGATACGGTCTTTGTATGTGATATTTAGGAGTCTTCTAAAATATCTCATCTCTATTGCCTGGATTCTTCTCTGGAGGTCGGCTGTAATATTCCATGTTTCGCAGGCGTAGATAAACATCGAAAGTACCAGTGAGTGCATTAGTCTGACCTTTAGGGCAAAGGAGAGTCGTTTATCTTTCCACATACAAGTATGTTTTAATTTTGCAATAGCTGATGTTGTTTGCGCTTTTCTGGACAGGACCTCTGGTTTTGATCCCTCATCACTGATTATTGATCCCAGGTATTTGAAACAGTTCACTGCTTCAACGGCCCCTATATATTTGAAACGATTCACTGTTTCAACAGCCTATATATTTGAAACGATTCACTGTTTCAACAGCCCATATATTTGAAACGATTCACTGTTTCAACAGCCTATATATTTGAAACAGTTCTCTGTTTCAACAGCCCATATATTTGAAACAATTCACTGTTTCAACAGCCTAAATATTTGAAACAATTCACTGTTTCAACAGCCCATATATTTGAAACGGTTCTCTGTTTCAACAGCCCATATATTTGAAACGGTTCACTGTTTCAACAGCCCATATATTTGAAACGGTTCTCTGTTTAAACAGTCCATATATTTGAAACGGTTCACTGTTTCAACAGCCTATATATTTGAAACGGTTCACTGTTTCAACAGCCTATATATTTGAAACGATTCACTGTTTCAACAGCCCATATATTTGAAACGGTTCACTGTTTCAACAATGATGGAGAAATGCGTATTACTTCAAAACGAGATAAATGTTTCCTTTAGCATAAAACTCAAAATTGTTGTTTGAAATTAGAGATCAGCTAGCAAAAACATTGGCTATTTTATATTCTCGTTCACTTTCTAAGGGGAATAGAACGATGAAGGAGTGATTCCTTTTTTTCCAAAAAGGGCAAAAAATAAGATTCTAGAAATTATAGACTGGCGGGTCTTTATAAGCATAGTCTGTACAATTTTTGAGTTAATAATCAAAGAAAACTTTGTAATGCATTTGGACAAATTTAATATCATCAGTAATATCCAGCATAGGTTTACTAAAGGGAGATCGTGCTTAACAAATCATGTCGAATTCGCGGAGGAGGTTACCAGAATGAAAACGTGAATTACGTCTATTACTGAGATTCGACATGAGTTAAGGCTGCTAGGTAAGGGGAGACTAACGTCTGGTCAGGCAAAACTCGCTGATCGGACTTTGTTAGTCAGGGTCAGGCAAAACATATTGATCGGACTATGTTAGTCAGTGTCAGGCAAAACATGCTGATAGGACTTTGTTAGTCAGGGTCAGGCAAAACATGCTGATCGGACTATGTTAGTCAGTGTCAGGCAAAACATGCTGATAGGACTTTGTTAGTCAGTGTCAGGCAAAACATACTGATTAATGTTAGTCAGAGTCAGGCAAAACATACTGATTAATGTTAGTCAGAGTCAGGCAAAACATACTGATTAATGTTAGTCAGAGTCAGGCAAAACATACTGATTAATGTTAGTCAGAGTCAGGCAAAACATACTGATTAATGTTAGTCAGAGTCAGGCAAAACATACTGATTAATGTTAGTCAGAGTCAGGCAAAACATACTGATTTATGTTAGTCAGAGTCAGGCAGAACATACTGATTAATGTTAGTCAGAGTCAGGCAAAACATACTGATTAATGTTAGTCAGGGTCGGGTAAAACATTCTGATCCAAACCACACATCCCCCCTCCCCACCCCTTCACTTCCATTTGGTTCTCCCTGGAAACAGGCTGTTTCGTGGCAGCATGGCTAACGAGGTGGTGGGGGTGGGGAGGAGGGGCCGGGTCGACATGATCCCTGTAGTTGTCACGCAGAAATGGCCAAGAATAGCACAACAGCCTGGAGGACTCTGGTTCAACTTCATTAGCACGCTCGGGATGTGAGGAAAGCTACTGCACTCGCCACTTAACGTCCTTTTCAGAGCGCTCAAAAGAGTACACATACTTATTGTGGGTAATCAACAACAAACAAACATACAGTTAGGTAAATTCGGCATCAGCTACAACTAATAGCTAAATCCGGCATCAGCTACAACTAATAGCTAAATCCGGCATCAGCTATGACTAATAGCTAATTCCGGCATGAGTTACAACTAATAGCTAAATCCGGCATGAGCTACGACTAATAGCTAATTCCGGCATGAGTTACAACTAATAGCTAAATCCGGCATGAGCTACGACAAATAGCTAATTCCGGCATGAGTTACAACTAATAGCTAAACCGGCATGAATTACGACTAATACGTTGATGTTGTTAATGTTTGCGAATACCCACAATGTGTAGGTTACTCTACGCTAATGAAGGTAGACCGGGGTCCTCCAGGTGGTTGTGCTATAGTTAGCTTCATCTGCACGTCACTCACAACTACGAGGACCACGTCGATCCCTCACCTCGTTAGCCAGGATGCCATGAAACCAGCCCGTTCCTAGGGAGGACTACTAGGAAGCCGATGTGAGGGTCTTGGTCAGAATGTTTTGCCTGACCAGACGTTAATCTTCCTCCCCGACTTATAGATAAATCCGGCATGAGTTACAACTATTAGACCAATCCGGTATGAGTTACAACTGTTAGGCCAATCCAGTATGAGTTACAACTAATAGGCCAATCCGGCATGAGTTATAACTAATATGCCAATCCGGCATGAGTTACAACTATTAGGCCAATCCGGCATGAGTTTCAACTGTAAGGCCAATCGGCATGAGTTACAACTGTTTCGCCAATCCGGCATGAGTTACAACTAATATGCCAATCCGGCATGAGTTACAACTGTTAGATAAATCCAATTTTCCTTGTAGTTGTATGGCCAAAATCATGGCCAACAACATGTTGTGTCGCTCGCTGAACACAATTGTTCTCGATTTTCTAATCCTACGAAGCTTGTATAGCCTTCCCTACCAAATCCCAACAATTGTCTTTCTGTGACCCTCGCGCTAAGACAATAAGAAGAAAACTAGTAGAAATTCAGTGCCTTGTAAATGTATCAATAAAGTACTGACAACGCTTGCACATACATATGTGTTTATCTGCATTGTTGGAAGATCAGCAATCCCATGCAGGTTGCAAGCGTCATAGGGTAGGTAGGTAATTGCAAATGTCTTATGTTCCCGCGAGTCAAAATACGTGATTGCTCACACGTGAGTGTGTCAGGTTGTTATACGATTCTGCCCGACTCACAGAACTTGCTGCTTGTGGTGAGCAAAGATGGAGGTTGTTTCTGATTGGTAGGGAACTCACACGTGACTAGTGGCGCGTTGTCGGTGCGTGCGGGGCCTACCCGCCTTTTTCCTTTACTCCTTATTCGGTTCTGGTTCGTTCTGTTCACCCAGTGTAGAACGTGTTTTAGTTAGAGCGTGAGAACGAGATGGATAGTGAGGGGTAGAGTGTAAGTGAGAGAAATGGGAATGAGAGAGTGAGTTATGAGAAAGAGAGAGATGTGAGAGAGTGACGGAATGGGAGAGAGGGTGCTGGACAGAATTGGTTAGTGGAAGAAAGTTGACGAGAGAGTAAGTGAATATATGAGTGAGAGTGAGAGAAAGAGAGGACAGGAAATACCGAGAGAGAGAGAGAACGAGAAAGAAGCAGCGGGAGAGATAAGGAGTAAATAAGAGAGAGTGAGTAAGTGAGAGAAAAGGAATTAGTAAGAGAGAAAGAAAGAATGATAGACACGAAGTGTGTGAATGAGAAAAAGAGAGAGACACAGAGATAGATAGAAGGAGAGGGTAAGTGAAATACACAGAGGGACCGGGGATTGAATGAATTAGAGGGAGAGAGGGGAAAAAAGAGTAATACAGAGTAATGCACGGATAAAAGTGAGTGAGAAAGCGAGTGATTCAGACAGTGTGAAAGACAGGAATGAATGAGAGAAACAAAGAGAGAGAGAGAGAGAGAGAGAGAGAGACTGAATGAAGTTTATGTGAAAACAGAAACCCGGATCTGGATAATCCAGAGACGGTACAGGGCAACGCTTCCTGGGTTCAAACCTTATGAGTAATATTATGTGAGTAGATATTTTCCGGAATGCATTCGGTCTCCACAGACCGGAACTATAAGTGAACCTCGCCTAATCTTGTGTCAGTTCCGGGACTGTTCTGGTGTTGTGGTGCCTGGAGTAAACTGGGATCCGTATATCCCTTAAAGGCAGGGTGAGCCAAACATGTTAAACCTAAGAACGATCTGCAATTAAACGCGAGATGCCTGGAAGCCGCAAGACATGAACTAATCTTGCAACTTGTTTTTATTGTATGTTATTGTATGTACAAAAATGTTATATATTCATTTTAATAAATGTATGTGCTTGGCTTGGCTTGGCTTCGTTCGTTCTCAATCTCCCGCTACCAAACCCTGAAAGGGCTTAAGTAGCAGAATGTAGTCCAGAGAAAGGAATGCGTTGTGTCGTAGTTTACAGCTTGACTGCGATATTTGCACCTTTCGGTCCAACACATCGAACTTCAGCAAGCATTTTTTGAGTACCAGGTTAGCATTCCCTCTTCGATCCCTTCTCCTTAGCCAGTCTGCCCTGCTGCAGTCTGTTATCCAGGATCAACGCGTGGAGGTGTAGAAGGGTCTTGGCAGCTCTGGTTCGCTGGCCCTGACGTTAGCAGTCAGCTATGGGTCGCTGACCACTGCAGCTCGTGCGCTGCTCAGCATCTTGATCCATATGTACATAATAATATATATTCTTGTACTGTAATAGTTTCATTCTTTTTCTTCTTCTTCGTTCATTCTCAAACTCCCGTCTACCGAGTTCTGAAAAGGGCTTTGCAGCAGGATGTCGTGTCGTAGTTTACAGTTTGACTGCGATATTTGCGCCTTTCGGTTCGACACATCCGACTTCAGCGTGACATTTTCGTGTTCCGTATTAGCCGTCCCCTTTCATTCCCTTCTCCTTAGGCAGTCTGCCATGTTACAGCCTGTTATCCAAGATCACCACGTGGAGATGAGTCTTGTCACCTTTTGGTCGCTGACCCTCAAGCTAGCAGTCACCTTTAGGTCGCTGACCATCAAGCTAGCAGTCACCTTTAGATCGCTGACCCTCAAGCTAGCAGTCACCTTTGGGTCGCTGACCGCTACAGATTATGCACTGCTCAGCATCTTGATCCCGCTTTCAGTTATTATAATTACACATGTACACACACAAACATGTACACACATGAACATGTACACACACAAACATGTACACATACACACATGTACACACACAAACATCTAGATACACAAACATTTATACACACAAACATGTACACACATAAAAATGTACACACAAATATGTACACACACAAATATGTACACACACAAAGATGTACACACAAACATTTATACACACGAACTTGTACACACACAAACATGTACACACACAAACATGTACACACACAAACATGTACACACACAAACATTTATACACACAAACACGCACATACACAAACACGCACATACACACACACAAACACGCACATACACAAACACGCACATACACAAACACGCACACACGCAAACACACACACAAACACACACGTACAACACGTACACAATCACGCACACACACAAACACACAAACACGCACACACACAAACACGCACAAACACGCACACAAACACATACAAACTCACATATATACACATACGCATTAAAGTGAGTTTCCCATCGCAAGCGATGAAGGCGACAAATCAGACGGAGCTTGTCTGGATGATGTAACTTGCGCTGGAATTATAGTGAGTAAGAACTGCGCTGGTCATCAACCTCACTCTCTGGTCCCGGGCTACCTTTGAACAGTGGTAAGACGATCAGTCGAAGCGACTGGAAGTAACTCAAGATGCATATACTCTGGTTATGCTTCCCTCGAGACCAGGGGTCGCTTGAAACGTCCGGGATTCGATTGCCCACCGATTACGTCACATATAAATAGATATATTTACATACACACATATATATACTGGCATACGCACACTTGTATATTATATACATATGTACATACACGCATACATATACCTACACACATATACATACATATATACACACGTCTACATACACACGTATTCACACATGTATATCGCATAATCACTGATATTTGCAAGCCGGAAAAATGCGTGTGTCATTATTTTCTTCTGACATTTAATATGAACATAGCGATGGTGTGGATTTGAGGGACGTCTGCCGTAACGCTGGTGATCTTGTCTGTGATACTTATCGTTTATTCATTGTGGGACGTCACATACTCGAGGTGTGCAATGGTTGACCGACTAGTTCTTCATTCGTCGCTACCATTGGTGAAATTGTTACGGTTTCTATCTTTGATTCACGTACGTCATCACAATTTGGCGGGACTACCTCCGCTACCTTCTGCGGCTGCAGGCAACTTTTATAACTATGTGGGTTGTTTTGACTCTCGCCTTGTGATAACACTTTGTGAATATCTGGAACATTATTTCTGGCCTTTTGTTATGAACATAGAAATTTGGACCTGGTCATGCCACTTCCCCAACCTATTAGAGAATATTTTTTTTTAAACGGCAAATGGACAGTAAAGGTCGTCGGCTGTCTAACGTCTGGGAAGGTCGTCGACTGTCCAACATCTGGGAAGGTCGTAGACTGTCCAACATCTGGGAAGGTCGTCGACTGTCAAACATCTGGGAAGGTCGTCGACTGTTCAACATTATATTCAAGTGGACAGGGAAGGTCGTCGACTGTCCAACATTACATTCAAGTGGACAGTAAAGGTCGTCGGCTGTCCAACATCTGGGAAGGTCGTCGGCTGTCCAACATCTGGGAAGGTCGTCGACTGTCCAACTTTACATTCAAGTGGACAGTAAAGGTCGTCGACTGTCCAACATCTGGGAAGGTCGTCGACTTCCAACATTACATTCAAGTGGACAGTAAAGGTCGTCGACTGTCCAACATCTGTGAAGGTCGTGGACTGTCCAACATCTGGGAAGGTCGTCGACTGTCCAACATCTGGGAAGGTCGTCGACTGTCCAACATTACATTCAAGTGGACAGCATCTAAACTGCTTTCCAAACACAACAGGCGTTTTGACTTCTGTAATAGGTGAGGTGGGGATTGCCATGAGTTGAAAAGTCTTCTACCCTCGAGTAGCTAGACCGTAATATGCCCTCATTGTGTCAGTAGTTCTATTCTTGTCTCTGTCACACAACAAAACCCTCCTGATGCAGCCACTCGTTTGAACTGGGAGAAGCAGACGATAAAAATAATTTTTGAAAGGACGTGAACCTAGTGGCGCCGATTTGAAGTGGTATGGGAACCTGATGGGCAAGCCATATGTTCATCTTTCCCAGGCCAGTATGGTGAACGAGGGATTGCCACGTATTAAGTCAAGTTGACAGATAGCAATTTAAATATAGTGTTATACAATTCTAAGTTGGAGCTAAAACAAGCTTCGGCGCGCAGTCTAATTCAAGTTACGGTTTTTGACCCTTTCTTGTGTGTGTGTGTGTGTGTGTATGTGCTTGTGTCTACGTGTTTACGCACGCGCGTGTATGTTTATATATATATATATAGAGAGAGAGGGGGGGGGGGGCTGCGTGGCCTGGGGTGAAACTCGCTCGGTTTTCCCAATCCGAACGTACCGGTTTCGATTCCCACCTGTGTCCAGTTTGGCAGACCATGGGTTTTTTTTCTCGGGCAAATGCTACTCCACGTACGGAAAGTAATGGCAACCTACCGTACTGCACACTTGCCAAGAACCTTATAACAGCCAAATAGGTGGCGATTATAAGAAGCTAATATATATATATTTATGTGCGTGTGTGTGCGCGCGTGCGTATGAATGTGTGTGTGTGTGTATATGTATATATATATATAGTAAGTAAGTCGCATGTCCTTTTACAGAACGTAGCTTCTTACAACCCCCACCTATTTGGCTGTTATACGTTTCTTGGCAATATATATATATGGTATCCGAGTGGAAAAGAATAAGGCATTTCCACGCATTTCGTAGTAAGACAACTAAAGAAGGTTGTTGTTGGTAATGCCACTCGTGCGTGAGATATGTGCTCTTGACGATTATCTTTGGTTGCGGTTTGCAGTTGCTCTCCTTATATCCTTAGACGTACTTGAGAAGGTTGTCTTCAGGTAATTCTGGCTGTAGTGCAATGCGTGCTTCTCAGAAAACTCATCACAATGCCAATCCCAACATCGTTGAAACAGCATGTTTCCATGGAGAACTATTTAGATGTAAGGTGATGTATTAATCAGTATGTTTCACCTGACCCTGACAAACATAGTCTAATCAGTATGTTTCACCTGACCCTGACAAACATAGTCTAATCAGTATGTTTCACCTTACCCTGACTAACATAGTCTAATCAGTATGTTTCACCTTACCCTGACTAACATAGTCTAATCAGTATGTTTCACCTTACCCTGACTAACATAGTCTAATCAGTATGTTTCACCTTACCCTGACTAACATAGCCTAATCAGTATGTTTCACCTTACCCTGACTAACATAGACTAATCAGTATGTTTCACCTGACCCTGACAAACATAGTCTAATCAGTATGTTTCACCTTACCCTGACTAACATAGTCTAATCAGTTGATGGATAAAAAGAAAAAGAAGAAGAAGAACAACAACAACAACAGCAACAACAACACGATTAATTAATCTTGTTTTGCCAATTTTTGTCTAACATTTGTTTTTGTTTTTTCTTTTATTTCAGTTATGATCCATACCAGATATTTGAGGTGAGTAAATCTTACTTTTACCTATTACCATATCATATGTACCATAAATGAGGTCATTTTTATCTTTTCATGTTTTGTTTGATGAAGCGGTTTTCGTGTCGTTATATTAGTCTCTTTAGTGACCCTTGATCGGAATCAATTTCTGAAAACAACGTATGCAGAATCTCCACAATTCTGACACACCAGGATTGTCCTTGGTGAATCATGCGGTAGTCTATTCAGACAAGGCAATACATAGAGGGACATGTCACATGTTGCGACGAAACAATGGTCGATGGAGCACGGCGACAGCAGTCTGGTAGCCCCGAGGTGAGAGGAGACCGCGGGGAAGACCTCCAATGCGTTGGTCAGACTCCCTTGCTTTACACAACATCATCCGAGACACCTCTGAAGGAGTGCTTACTGGATTTGCTGGATTACTTAATGCACTGGATTTCTGTTACCCAAGACAGGGTCCACTGGATACGATGTTGGGATCTGCAGTTACATCGAGGAACGGGTCATCAAGATCAAAATATTCGTTTTTTAAAATCTCAAATGAGTTTGCCATTAGCGCCTAGTAAGTCGTAACAAGGAAATCATCCTCAAACTTACTACGCATAGCCAAAGCAAAGTCCAAAAGCCAAAGCACGGAATACATGGGGCGGAATCTTCTAAAAACAGACCAGGTGAGATGTACCGTTTGGCTACGGAGCATCAGACCATCAAATCTATCTTCTATAGTAGTTACAAGTTTTAGAGAACCATCAACTGTGTTTTCTTCGGTGGTTAAAAGTGTCAAATAGCCATCAAATCGATCTTCTATGATCGTTACAAGTTTTAGAAAACCATCAAATATGTTTTCTTCGGTGGTTAAAAGTGTCAAATAGCCATCAAATCGATCTTTTGTTGTTGGAAGTGTTAAAGATAGCCATGGGCATAGAGTTGCAGGTTGCAGTAGCTTTTCTCACATCCCGAGCGTGCTGATGAAGGTGGACCGAGATCCTCCAGGCGGTTGTGTTTTGCTTGGCATCATGTGCGTGTCGCTCACTACTACGAGTATCACGTCGATCACTCCCCTCGTTAGCCAGGCTGTCATGAAAACAGCCCGTTTCCAGGGAGGACTACGAGGAAGTCAAGGCGATGGTCTGCGCCAGCATATTTTACCTGACCTTGACTAACATTAGTATATTTTGTCTGACCAGACGTTACTATTCTTCCCTCTTCTACATTTGTAACAAACCTGATATCGTTGCACAATAACTAGTCTATGTCCACCTTGAATTCCAGTTTGGAGAATACTGCACC
This sequence comes from Ariolimax columbianus, assembly GCA_036924085.1. NCBI lineage: Eukaryota > Metazoa > Mollusca > Gastropoda > Stylommatophora > Arionidae > Ariolimax > Ariolimax columbianus. The sequence continues at coordinate 34,722,341 of JAVGWX010000021.1, forward strand.
GAGGTATGTCTCGTACGGTGGATAACTCTTGACACGATCTTGGTTATATTACAAATAATTCCTGTGTCTTAATTCTTGAGGTCCGTTTATAAGCCAAGTTCGTTTAAGTAATAAACTTCAAATGGCATCCTAGAATACATACACGCGTCTCTCCTATACTCAACCAAGGGATTATGTTTACACAATCTACGCTCTGGCCTACAACGTCTGACTTGGCCGTACATTGTGCTATGACCTCCTTCAGGCGAGTCCCTTTTTAAAGAGGCGAGGAGAGTCCAGGGTGTAAGTTAACAGGTGGTATTTTAAAAATCTGTCGAAATGTGACCTGCTTGAAATGATCCGGTTGGCCTGAACATGTTGACCCACTTACGATGAATCTTTGCCCGGCGAGGTCATGATTTCAGTGCGTTAAAACTATGAAATATCACGAACTGAGTGTATAGTGATGTGTTTGTAGGGGTGTGTAGTGGTGTGTTTGTATGGGCTTGTAGTGGTGTGTTTGTATGAGTGTGTAGTGGTGTGTCTGTATGGGGTGTAGTGGTGTGTTTGTATGAGTGTGTAGTGGTGTGTTTGTATGGGCGTGTAGTGGTGTGTTTGTATGAGTGTGTAGTGGTGTGCTTGTATGAGTGTGTAGGGGTGTGTCTGTATGCGGTGTAGTGGTGTGTCTGTATGGGTGTGTAGTGGTGTGTTTGTATGAGTGTGTAGTGGTGTGTTTGTATGGGCGTGTAGGGGTGTGTCTGTATGGGGTGTAGTGGTGTGTTTGTATGGGCGTGTAGTGGTGTGTTTGTATGAGTGTGTAGTGGTGTGTTTGTATGAGTGTGTAGTGGTGTGTCTGTATGGGTGTGTAGTGATGTGTCTATATAAGTGTGTAGGGGTGTGTCTATATAAGTGTGTAGTGGTGTGTCTATATAAGTGTGTAGTGGTGTGTCTATATAAGTGTGTAGTGGTGTGTCTGTATGGGCGTGTAGTGGTGGGTATAAGTGTGTAGTGGTGTGTCTATATAAGTGTGTAGTGGTGTGTCTAATAAAGCGTGTAGTGGTGTGTCTATATAAGTGTGTAGTGGTGTGTCTGTATGGGCGTGTAGTGGTGTGTCTATATAAGTGTGTCTATATAAGTGTGTAGTGGTGTGTCTATATAAGCGTGTAGTGGTGTGTCTGAATGGGGTGTGTAGGGGTGTGTCTGTATGGGCGTGTAGTGGTGTGTCTATATAAGTGTGTAGTGGTGTGTCTATATAAGTGTGTAGTGATGGGCGTGTAGTGGTGTGTCTATATAAGTGTGTAGTGGTGTGTCTATATACGTGTGTAGTGGTGTGTCTATATAAGTGTGTAGTGGTGTGTCTATTTAAGTGTGTAGTGGTGTGTCTGTATGGGCGTGTAGTGGTGTGTCTGTATGGGCGTGTAGTGGTGTGTCTGTATGGACGTGTAGTGGTGTGTCTGTATGGGCGTGTAGTGGTGTGTCTGTATGGGCGTGTACTGGTGTGTCTGTATGGGCGTGTAGTGGTGTGTCTGTATGGGGTGTGTAGTGGTGTGTCTGTATGGGGTGTGTCTGTATGAGCGTGTCTGTATTGGGTGTGTCTGTATGGGCGTGTAGTCGTGTGTCTGTATGGGGTGTGTAGTAGTGTGTCTGTATGGGGTGTGTAGTGGTGTGTCTGTATGGGGTGTGTCTGTATGGGCGTGTAGTGGTGTGTCTGTATGGACGTGTAGTGGTGTGTCTGTATGGGCGTGTAGTGGTGTGTCTGTATGGGGTGTGTCTGTATGGGGTGTGTAGTGGTGTGTCTGTATGGGGTGTGTAGTGGTGTGTCTGTATGGGTTGTATCTGTATGGGCGTGTAGTGGTGTGTCTGTATGGGGTGTGTAGTGGTGTGTCTGTATGGGCGTGTAGTGGTGTGCCTATATGGGCGTGTACCCGGGATTTCTGAACAAACTGAGCGAGTAGTGGCATATCTGCACATATTTGGTGTTCAGAAGTGCGTCTACATGAACTAAGCGTGTAACTGTATCAATGTACAGCCTGCGTTGTGTAGACATTGAAAGGTTTAGAGCACATTGTTCGTTTCCTTTCCGCATAAAATAATACTCTTAATTAGGCCATTCACTTGCAGTTGAGTCATTGTCCACAGATGATAGTTACTCGAGACATCCGCTGACACAGGACTAGCCAGCACTCCCGTGACTTGTTGGTTAAAAATCAGAGTTACTCCTCTCCTATGCGAACTACCTGAACAGGCTAACGAGCTTCGTAAACCCGGGTTTAGAGTAAACCCGAGTTTACCTTCTCTTGATTGGCTGCCAACCAAGGTTAATGCTTAAGGGGCCCAATCTGCCCGCCCAGTTATAACGCCGGGTACCTGGTCGCGCCCCACAGCAGGCTCTGTAAGAAACAGGAGGCCCCTCATGAAGGTGCTGTTGGGGACACAAAATATAGGAGAGACCATTGGCATGAAACTCCTGCCCAGCAAGCCGAACATTGGAAAGAAGAGGCTATATCAGACGCTTCACTTTCCTTTAACGAGCGGGACATCCAACCCAGACCTCGCCATCCAAACATTATAACTTGTATCATTAACAACTAACAACATCTGTATCAATACAACCAATAACATCATTATATGTACCATCACCGCCATCGTTAGCTTTACCATCAACAACAACATATGTACCAACAGCAATAAGGGCGAGGACAATATTCAGATCAGGTCAGGTCATCCCGTAAACAGGGAGGTCGTTGGGGCACACATGAAGACATATTCACAACCCCACACCACCTTTCTCTGTCAGCGGCCGCTGCCTGTGCCTCTTCTGCTCGGAGATTGGTCCATTCTTGTATGTTGTCCTCCCACCTCTTTTTGGGCCCGCCTCTTCGTCGTCTGCCTTGCACCTGTCCATGCAGGATCGTATTTGCAAGACCATTTGATCTCGATATGGACCGTACCAAGCGAGTTTCCTTCATTTGACAGTTGTTAAGAGGTCTTCAAAAGGCCCTATTGCTGTTGTGATTGTGTCTTCATGGGTGAATCTTGGGCGGTTATCTCTTGGTCCATCTCCTCTCCAAGCCGGTGCGGGTCAACATCTGCATCTGCCCTAAAGGAGCCCATCTCCCCAGGAGAGCCATTGCCTCCTTTGCCTACATCCTCGCAGCCATAGTTTCCCAGTGAGCCCCACTTGGAGGTCAGGTATGTTGACTTTATCGGCAGGCCACTCACTTTTCGCTCATGAGAAGAAGAACTAGCCGACCCCCACATCTCTGTGTTGCGATGCCGAATGCAAAAACGCTATTGCACACCGAACAATATTAAAATGATAGAAAAGGAAAGGGACTTAATGGTTATAATAGATCCTACAGGTAAAGTGAGTGAGCAAGTCCAGGTAGCAGTGAATAAGGCAAACGCAATGTTAGGTATGATGAAAAGAAATAATAAACATAGGAGCAAGGAAGTGATACTCAAACTGTATAAAGCATTAGTTAGACCTAGATTTGAGTCCTGCATACAGGTGTAGAGTCATTATCGTAGAAGAGATGCTGGAGTGGTACAAAGAAGAGTGACAAAACTGATAGTGGGATTTCAGAATTGCAGTTATGAGGAAAGACACAGAAAACCCGACTCGCAGTGTCTAGAAAAGAGAAGAATTCGAGGTGACTTAATATAGAGAACAAGAGGGCATGGCTTCAAATTATCTAAAGAAAGGTCCAGATTAGATATTAGGGAGAAAAAAATTTCAGTCAGAGTCGTGAATGGTTGAAATGCATTGCCACAGGAAGTAATGGAGGCAGGGACAGTTAATGCATTTAAGAATAGATTGGATGTGCATAGCTTTTAGAGCAAGGAAATGTAAATGAAACTGTTTGTATACAGACTCTGCATAGTCTTTTTCTTCTTTTCCTTCTTTTTTCTTTTCCTTCTTCTTCTGCGTTCCTTCTCAATCTCCCGCAACCAAGCCCTGAACAGGGCTTTGCAAGCAGCAGTATGTAGTCCAGAAAACGGAATGCGTTATGTCGCTAGTTTACAGCATGACTGCGATATTTGAACCTTTCGGTCCGACACATCCGTCTTCGGCAGGGCAGAGTCTTCTAAACCAGTATAAATACGATACGTTAATCTAAACACCATGATCGCCTGTACCACCACGTTATGTATGCCATCATCTGCATCATTATCTATACCATTATCTACATCATTATATATACCATCATCTACACCATTATCTATACCATCATCTACATCATTATCTATACCATCATCTACATCATTATCTATACCATCATCTACATCATTATCTATACCATCATCTACATCATTATCTATACCATCATTTACACCATTATCTATACCATCATCTACATCATTATCTATACCATCATCTACATCATTATCTATACCATCATCTACATCATTATCTATACCATCATCTACACCATTATCTATACCATCATCTACATCATTATCTATACCATCATCTACATCATTATCTATACCATCATCTACATCATTATCTATACCATCATCTACATCATTATCTATACCATCATCTACATCATTATCTATACCATCATCTACATCATTATCTATACCATCATCTACATCATTATCTATACCCTCATCTACACCATTATCTATACCATCATCTACATCATTATCTATACCATCATCTACATCATTATCTATACCATCATCTACATCATTATCTATACTATCATCTACACCATTATCTATACCATCATCTACATCATTATCTATACCATCATCTACATCATTATCTATACCATCATCTACACCATTATCTATACCATCATCTATATCATTATCTATACCATCATCTACATCATTATCTATACCATCATCTACATCATTATCTATACCATCATCTACACCATTATCTATACCATCATCTACATCATTATCTATACCATCATCTACATCATTATCTATACCATCATCTACACCATTATCTATACCATCATCTACATCATTATCTATACCATCATCTACATCATTATCTATACCATCATCTACACCATTATCTATACCATCATCTACATCATTATCTATACCATGATCTACATCATTATCTATACCATCATCTACATCATTATCTATACTATATCATCATTATCTATACCATCATCTACATCATTATCTATACCAGCTCCACCAATATTTTTTATATTTGTTGTTTGTTTTGCGTTCGCCTTATTTTTCTATTCCCCAAGGCGGTGTGCGATGCACTATGTTCCTATTTTGCGCCTGTCGGTCCAGTGCATCCGACTTCGGCATGCATTTTATGTAAGGATCTGCGTCCTCCTGCATTTTCTAAGGGTTTGCTTCTCTGGAGCAGCGGCCGGTGCTGTGATGGGGATCGAACCCAGCACCTTCTGGTTGCGAGCCGTGTCATTTAATTCAGCAATATTATACATGCCATCATCAGCATCATTATCTATGCCATCATCAGCATCACTCACTATGCATATCCATCTACCAGGTACAGCACACGCCTTGCTTGATTCTCACTGTCAGGATCCTCAGAGGACGCAACATAACCCTTGGTTTTCAAGATTACTGTAAGTAAAGTGTTTAGTGGAAGCATTCAGTAACACACTCAATATTGACATGACAATATTACTGTAAGTAAAGTGTTTAGTGCACGCATTCAGTAACACACTCAATATTGACATGACAATATTACTGTAAGTAAAGTGTTTAGTGCACGCATTCAGTAACACACTCAATATTGACTTGACAATATTACTGTAAGTAAAGTGTTTAGTGCACGCATTCAGTAACACACTCAATATTGACATGACAATATTACTGTAAGTAAAGTGTTTAGTGCACGCATTCAGTAACACACTCAATATTGACATGACAATATTACTGTAAGTAAAGTGTTTAGTGCACGCATTCAGTAACACACTCAATATTGACATGACAATATTACTGTAAGTAAAGTGTTTAGTGCACGCATTCAGTAACACACTCAATATTGACATGACAATATTACTGTAAGTAAAGTGTTTAGTGCACGCATTCAGTAACACACTCAATATTGACTTGACAATATTACTGTAAGTAAAGTGTTTAGTGCACGCATTCAGTAACACACTCAATATTGACATGACAATATTACTGTAAGTAAAGTGTTTAGTGCACGCATTCAGTAACACACTCAATATTGACTTGACAATATTACTGTAAGTAAAGTGTTTAGTTCACGCATTCAGTAACACACTCAATATTGACTTGACAATATTACTGTAAGTAAAGTGTTTAGTGAACGCATTCAGTAACACACTCAATATTGACATAAAACAATTACTGTAAGTAAAGTGTTTAGTGCACACATTCAGTAACACACTCAATATTGACATGACAAAACCTGACCTGTTTAAAATGAACACCTTAAGCACAGAGCCAGTTATTCTTGGAGATGAAGCATCGGAAGGGGGGGACACCTTCACAAATTTGGGCATCACCATTGATAGTTCAGGGGGCGCCGAGGCAGATTCCCCCCCTCCCCCCTGAAGGGCGACCTCATACTGGCCGAATAGAAGTGAAACAACAACACCGCAGGGAGAAAGAAAACAAGAAACTCAGTAGAGAGTTACCAGTCCAAGGTTGTATCATCCTTTAGTCAGTCATGACTGGAAAGGGCTAGGAAGAAAGACTAACTTCTGTTCATGCACAACATACTGATCAGACATGTTAGTCAGGGTCAGGCACAACACACTGATCAGACATGTTAGTCAGGGTCAGGCACAACATACTGGTCAGACATGTTAGTCAGGGTCAGGCACAACATACTGATCGGACATGTTAGCCAGGGTCAGGCACAACATACTGATCAGACATGTTAGCCAGGGTCAGGCACAACATACTGATCAGACATGTTAGTCAGGGTCAGGCACAACATACTGATCAGACATGTTAGTCAGGGTCAGGCACAACATACTGATCAGACATGTTAGTCAGGGTCAGGCACAACATACTGATCAGACATGTTAGTCAGGGTCAGGCACAACATAATGATCAGACATGTTAGTCAGGGCCAGACACAACATACTGATCAGACATGTTAGTCAGGGTCAGGCGCAACATACTGATCAGACATGTTAGTCAGGGCCAGGCACAACATACTGGTCAGACATGTTAGTCAGGGTCAGGCACAACATACTGATCAGACATGTTAGTCAGGGTCAGGCACAACATACTGATCAGACATGTTAGTCAGGGCCAGGCACAACATACTGATCAGACATGTTAGTCAGGGTCAGACAAAACATACTGGCCAAGACCTTCACCGTAGCTTCCTCGCAGCCCTCCCCGGAAACAGTCTGTTTTCATGACCGCCTGGCTAACGAGGTGAGGGATCGACGCGATTCCCGTAGTAGTGAGCGACACGCAGATGAAGCCAAGCATAGCAACCCGCCTGGAGGACCCCGGTCCACGTTCATCAGCACGCTCGGGATGGGAGTAAAGCTACAACAACCTGACACTTAACGACCTTTTTAGGTCGCACAAAAGAGTAATCATACTCATTGTGGACATTCGACAACAACGGAAAAGAACTACTGTAGCCAGTCATGATTGAAAGTGGCTACTATAGTCTCATGATTGAAAGTGGCTACTATAGTCTCATGATTGAAAGTGGCTACTATAGTCTCATGATTGAAAGTGGCTACTATAGTCTCATGATTGAAAGTGGCTACTATAGTCTCATGATTGAAAGGGGCTACTATAGTCTCATGCTTGAAAGTTACTACTATAGTCTCATGGTTGAAAGTGGCTACTATAGTCTCATGATTGAAAGTGGCTACTATAGTCTCATGCTTGAAAGTTACTACTATAGTCTCATGGTTAAAAGTGGCTACTATAGTCTCATGATTGAAAGTTACTACTATAGTCTCATGATTGAAAGTGGCTACTATAGTCTCATTATTGAAAGTGGCTACTATACTAAATAAAAATTGAACATCTACAACAGCACATATAACTCACTGTATGTAAGATATGCACATATCTCACTGTATTGTATGATACGTACAGATGACACACCAGACCCATATCTGAACCTGGTCTTGAGAAGTTCTCCGGAAGGTAGAAAGAGCACTTCGGTGAAGGAAAATGACACGAATCCAGAGTGGGACGAAACGTTCACATTCTACATCAACTTTACTCAAGCCAATATTCTTGGTAAGAAATGTTTTCTTGTCAACTGTTTGACTATTCTCTAATCACTTAACTTGACTTGACTTGACTTGACTTGACTTGACCTGACTTAACGTCTATATACTGGTTTAGAAGACTTTGCAAGTCTGTATGCAACGAGATTCTTTTACATTCACTTGATCTAAAATAGATATGCGCATCCTAACTATTTGTTAATGCATCTATTGATCCTGCTTCCACTATTTCCTGCGGTAATGCATTCCAGTCATTCATCACTCTTTGACTAAAAAAATATTTCCTAGTGTTTAATCTGGATCTTTCTTTAATTAATTTGTAGCTGTGTCCTCTTGTTCTTGGAGATGGTTGTCTTTTGAAAAACGTGTTATAGTCTAATTAATCCTTTTACTTGATCATCTTATAAACCTGTACTAAGTTACCTCTAATTCTTCTCTTTTCTAAACATGGTATACCGGTCTTTCTGAGTCTTTCCTCATAACTGTAATTCCAGAATTCAACTATCAGCTTTGCCGCTCTTCTTTGTATCCTTTCCTGCATGTTTATATCTCCTCTATGATAAGAACTCCACACCTGTACACAGTACTCAAATCTAGATCTAACTAATGTTTTATACAGTTTGACTATCACTTCCTTGCTCCAATGTTTAATATTTCTTTTTATCATACCTAACATTGCATTTGCCTTTTTCACTGCTACCTAGACTTGCTCACTCACCTTACCTGTATGATCTATTATAATCGCTAGGTTCTACGAGGTGTGTTCAAATTGACGTCCCTTATGGTGTAAACAGCACATACCAACCGTCAAGTTTGCAAAAATTCATTATCCCCGATCAATAGTTTTCACAGCCAACCGTTGAAAACATCGCGGATGTGATAAGGAATCCGTCCAGAGTTGATCAGCGAGCGGTGATTCAGTTTCTAACAATTGAAGGATGTCGACCAGTTGACGTTCATCGCAGAATGCAGGTAGTGTATGGTGACAAAAGTGTGTTGAAGACAACAATGAAGAACTGGACAACGATGTTTAAAGAAGTACGTGAGTTAACGCAACAATATGCGCATGACCTGGTCTCAGAAGATCTTTCGTTAACTCACGTCCTTCTTTAAACATGGTTGTCCAGTTCTTCACTGTTGTCTTCAACACACTTTTGTCACCACACACTGCCTGCATTCTGCGATGAATGTCAACTGGTCGACATCTTTCAACTGTTTGAAACCAAATCACCTCTCGATGATCAACTCTGGACGGATTCCGCATCACACCCGCCATGTTTTCAACGGTCTGCTGAGCAAACTGTGAGTAGAAGGATAATGAAATTTTGCAAACTTGACGGTTGGTATGTGCTGTTTACACCAGAAGTGACATCATCGTGCGCATCGTACGTATGTTCATTTGTTGCGGTTTGGTCCGGTTTAATTTGAACACGCCTAGTAATACTCAGCTCTAGTTCATCGTTACAAGTTCCTTCATCAGGAATACTCCTCCGAGCTTCTACCTCCAGAAGTTCATCCCTCAAAACAAATGCAGATCTGTGTCAAAGAACATGATATCAACAAATACAGCTGAAGATTGGAAAGAGAAAGTGGAAAAATATACAACACACCCTCAGAAAGAGGCCTAGAAACCAAAACAGGCACTAGATTGAAAAAAAAACGAAAAAAGCGTGAATTAAAAAATATACCTGACAATGAAGAGATCAAATTAGCTGTAGTCCCCGAGACTTGCTCAAGATGAACAATCAGTGAAACATTTTCGTCATAGTAACGGCATCATAAATGGACAACCATGCAGACGGAAAACACTGCTATTTATGAAAATGTATAAATGTTTCCCATTCTCCTTGTGTATCATCCCACATAAATGTCTCCTATTTTTCTTGTGTATCATCCCACATAAATGTATCATATTCTTCTTGTGTATCATCCCACATAAATGTTTCCCATTCTTCTTGTGTATCATTCCCTAGAAGTGTATCCCATTCTCCCTGTGTATCATCCCACATAAATGTCTCCTATTTTTCTTGTGTATCATCCCACATACATGTATCATATTCTTCTTGTGTATCATCCCACATAAATGTTTCCCATTCTTCTTGTGTATCATTCCACATAAATGTCTCCTATTCTTCTTATGTATCATCCCACATAAATGTATCCAATTCTTCTTGTGTATCATCCCCTAGAAGTGTATCCCATTCTTCTTGTGTATCATCCCACATAAATATATCCTATTCTTCTTGTGTATCATCCCACGTAAATGTACTCCACTATTCTTGTGTATCATCCCATAGAAGTGTATCACTCTCTTCTTGTGTAGCATCCCCTAGAAGTGTATCCCATTCTTCTTGTGTATCATCCCACATAAATGTATCCTATTCTTCTTGTGTATCATCCCACGTAAATGTACCCCACTCTTCTTGTGTATCATCCCATAGAAGTGTATCACTCTCTTCTTGTGTATCCTCCCCCAGAAGTGTATCCCACTCTTCTTGTGTATCATCCCCCAGAAGTGTATCCCACTCTTCTTGTATATCATCCCACAGAAATGAATCCCACTCTTCTTGTGTAACATCCCCCAGAAGTGTATCCCACTCTTCTTGTGTATCATTCCACATAAATGTATCCCACTCTTCTTGTGTATCATCCCCCAGAAGTATATCCCACTCTTCTTGTGTATCATCCCACAGAAATGTATCCAACTCTTCTTGTGTATCATCCACCAGAAGTGTATCCCACTCCTCTTGTGTATCCTCCCACAGAAATCAGCTTGATGGAGTCAAATTCTCTTTGGTTTGACCAGAAGGTGGGAACAGTCTACTATGACCTAGTGAACATCCACGAGATGGAGAAACCGCAGAACGAAACCTTCGTGTTCAACAAGGTAAATACTAGAGTTTTATCAACATCATCATTACCAATATCATCCTTACCAATATCATCCTCACCAATATCATCCTTACCAATATCATCATTACCAATATCATCATTACCAACATCATCATTACCAATATCATCATTACCAACATCATCATTACCAAAATCATCATTAGCAATATCATCATTATCAATATCACCATTACCAACATCATCATTACCAATATCATCCTTACCAACATCATCATTACCAATATCATCATTACGAATATCATCATTACCAATATCATCATTATCATCATTGCCCAATATCATCATTACCAACATCATCATTACCCAATATCATCATTACCAATATCATCATTACCAACATCATCATCAACAATATCATCAGTACCAATCATTACCAACATCCTCATTACCAACATCATCATTACCAATATCATCATTACCAATATCATCATTAAGAACTTCCTCATTACCAATATCATCATTACCAATAGCATCATTACCAATATCAGCATTACCAATATCAGCATTACCAATAGCATCATTACCAACATCATTACCAATATCATCATTACCAATATCATCATTACCAATATCATTACCAATATCATCATTACCAATATCATCATTACCAATATCATCATTACCAAAATCATCATCATATACGTCATAATTACTATCATCACTATTTGTTAGTTACCCATCGCAAGCGATGATGCCGACACCATCAGGCGGTTTTGTCTCGTTGATGTAACTTGCGCTGCATTTGGATTATAGCGAGGAAGAAACTGCGCTGGTCATCAACCTCTCTCTCTGGTCCCTAGCTACCTTGGACCAGTGGCAAGAAATAAACCAAGATGACTGGAGGTAACACAGAAAGCTAGTACTCTAGCCCCACCTCCCTAGAGATCAGGAAATTTGCGAGATTCGACTATCCACTGTTTCCACTCATCGCTTTGAGAGACAAGGGCCTTCCTTACCTCGTGACTACAGCAACCATCACAAACACAGCGGTTTCCATCATCACCAATACCAGTAGCACATTACCCTGAACATTATTATTATCAGCATCAATAGCTTCAACAATTGTTATCACTATTACAACCCTCACCACTTCCATCACCACCACTGCCATCACTTTTATCATCATTATACCCACCATCACCATCATTAATCTCTTGTTAAATTATCAAGTAATATTAAATGGAATTCAGTTCAAAGAATGTTTCAATTTGTTCCAGGTATCCGAAGTGGACATTGAATTCAAGCTGGAATTTGAGTATGTTTCTTGTATTCTGTTTGTTGTTTAAGCATTGTTTCTTGTATTCTGTTTATTGTTATGCATGTTTCTCATATTCTGTTTATTGTGAATGCATTGTTTCTTGTATTCTGTTTAATGTTTATGCTTTGTTTCTTGTATTCTGTTTCTTGTTTATGCTTTGTTTCTTGTATTATGTGTCTTGTTTATGCATTGTATATTGTATTCTTTTTTTTGTTTATGCATTGTATCTTGTATTATGTGTCTTGTTTATGAATTGTTTCTTAAACTTAAACTTAACGGATTTTATATTGATTTATAAGACTCATCAGAGTCTGTAGACAACCATGCATCATGTATTCTGTTTATTATTTCTGCATTATATTTCTCATATTCGGTTTATTTCTACTTTCTTATGTTCCCTATATTTTGTTTATTGTGTATGCCTTATGTTTCTCTTGTTTTATATTTCTCATGTTTGTTTACATTATTCATATTCTATTTGTCTTATGTTTCTCATAATTTGTTTATGACCTCTTATTTCTTGGCGCTTGTGTAAATGTCCTCTTCATTTTTCAGTTCTGCTGTAAATGTCCTGTTGTTTCTTCAGTCCTGCTGTAAATATCCTCAATTTCTTCAGTCCTGCTGTAAATATCCTCAATTTCTTCAGTCCTGCTGTAAATATCCTCAATTTCTTCAGTCCTGCTGTAAATATCCTCAATTTCTTCAGTCCTGCTGTAAATATCCTCAATTTCTTCAGTCCTGCTGTAAATATCCTCAATTTCTTCAGTCCTGCTGTAAATATCCTGTTGTTTCTTCAGTCCTGCTGTAAATATCCTCAATTTCTTCAGTCCTGCTGTAAATATCCTCAATTTCTTCAGTCCTGCTGTAAATATCCTCAATTTCTTCAGTCCTGCTGTAAATATCCTCAATGTCTTCAGTCCTGCTGTAAATATCCTCAATTTCTTCAGTTCTGCTGTAAATATCCTCAATTTCTTCAGTTCTGCTGTAAATATCCTCAATTTCTTCAGTTCTGCTACAACTATCTACATATTTCCACAGTCGCAACCCCACCTTACGCTACAGTCTGTGCCTAAGTTCCCTAGAGAAAGAGTTTATAGAGCAAAGAAAGGAGATGACGCTGGAAGGAATGAGAAAGTTCTTGGGAGATGAAGATGCTCCGCAAAACATTGATGAGGTACTACAATTATTTGCAGCCTTAGTAAATGTTTGTGTGTGCGTCAGAGTAACAAAGTGGTAGGGCATATCACAGCACAGGCACCATGATCAAACACCCTTATTGATCCCTGCCAGTTGAACCAGTTGTATATTGGTACTTGACTTGCTGTTAGGGACAGAAAAGCAGAGGAAACTTGCCACCAAATATCATAAATTGCTGAGGAATAGTAAGATCCAAACAAAAGAGGTGAGATGCTTCAGAAGGGATCAAGTCAGACATCTCAGTTCAATTCAGGTGACATCTCAGTTCAATTCAGGAGACATCTCAGTTTGGTTCAGGTGACATCTCAATTTGGTTCAGGTGACATCTCAGTTTGGTTCAGGTGACATCTCAGTTTGGTTCAGGGGACATCTCAGTTTGGTTCAGGTGACATCTCAGTTTGGTTCAGGTGACATCTCATTTGGTTCAGGTGACATCTCAGTTCGGTTCAGGAGACATCTCAGTTCAGTTCAGGTGACATCTCAGTTTGGTTCAGGTGACATCTCAGTCTGGTTCAGGTGACATCTTAGTTCAGTTCAGGTGCCATCTCAGTTTGGTTCAGGTGACATCTCAGTTCAGTTAGGGTGACATCTTAGTTCAGTTCAGGTGACATCTCAGTTCAGTTGAGGAGACATCTCAGTTCAGTTCAGGTGACATTTCTGTTTGGTTCAGGTGACATCTCAGTTTGGTTCAGGTGACATCTCAGTTTGGTTCAGGAGACATCTCAGTTTGGTTCAGGTGACATCTCAGTCTGGTTCAGGAGACATCTCAGTTTGGTTCAGGTGACATCTCAGTTTGGTTCAGGTGACATCTCAGTTTGGTTCAGGTGACATCTCAGTTTGGTTCAGGTGACAGGGATAAAAATGCTGAACAGCGCATGAACTGCAGAAGTCAGCAACGCAAAGCTGACTGCTAGTGTCAGGGTCAGCAAACCAGAGCTGCCAAGACCCTTCTACACCTCCATCCGGCAGTCCTGGATAACAGGCTGCAACAGAACTAAATGGCTAAGGAGAAGGGGTCAAAGAGGGATGGTTAAACCAGTACTCATAGTAGTTTACAGTTTAACTGCAATATTTCCGCCTTCTGGTCCTACACATCCGACTTCAGCAGGAAATTTTGAGTACAGGGATAGCCTTCCCTCTTTGATCCCTTCTCCTTGGCCAGTCTACCCTGTTGCAACCTGTTATCCAGGATCAACACGTGGAGGTGTAGAAGGGTCTTGGCAGCTCTGGTTCGCTGGCCGTGATGCTAGCAGGCAGCTTTGGGCCGCTGACTTCTACAGCTCATGTACTGCTCAACATCTTGATCCCAGTGATTTGATCAGACTGACTGTGTGATATGATCAAATGAACTGACTAATATAACACTCTGGACACGGTTACTGGTAAAAGAAACACACTTCGCTTTAAGATTTGCTTTTCTTATCCTTTTGCTTCTTCTTTTCCATCTTAACTTAACTTAACTTAACTTAACTTAACTTAACTTAACTTAACTTAACTTAACTTAACTTAATGTCTTTATACTGGTTTAGAAGTGCAGAGTCTGTGTACAACCAGTTTCATTTACAATACCTTGCTCTAAAAGCTATGCGCATCCAATTTATTCTTAAATGCATTAATTGTCCCTGCCTTCACTACCTCCCGTGGCAATGCATTCCAAGCATTCACCACTCTCTGACTAAAAAATATTTCTTCTTTCTCTTCTTCTTCTTCTTCATCTTGTTTTTCAGCATTTGTCCTGAAAGGACGTTTATGACATTGTGTCGTAGTTTACAGGAAGGCTGCAATATCTGCTCCTTTTGACCTGACATATCTGATTTTTCGGGGACCAGGTCAGCCTTCTCTCTTTAATCGGTAATCTTTTAGCCAGGCTGCCATTGGTGGTGATTAGGGTTTTGGTCAGCAATGGGTTGCTAACCCTGATACATGCAGTCAACTAAGAGTCACTGGTTGCTGTCAGCTCGCTCACTTCTGCATCTTTGGCTCCCTTGATTTCTTTAACAAGGTCAAGGACAGAGACTGAACAGCCTGAAGAAATAATGGCAAGGCACCAACAAAATGATAAAAGTCAAAGTCTTGAGAGCCTGTGTTTTTCCTGTGGCATCTTATGGCTGCGAATCATGGATCATTACCAAAACTTCCAGACAAAGAATCGAATCCTTTGAGTCAAAATGTTACAGAAAGATCCTCAAAATACCCTGGACAGAGAAAAAAACAAATGTAGACATTTGGCAAGAGTTGAGAATAGAGGAGAACTGGTTTATCAATTCCACTTTGGCTAGAAAATGCATATACGTTGGTCACATCAAGAGACACAATGGTCTTGAGAAAACAGTGATGTAAGGTATGGTGCGAAGTAAAATAGGAAGAAGTAGACCAAGAAGACGATGGCACTAAGATATCCAGGAATGACTGTGGCGGAGGCTGGAGTTTTGGGAACAGAACGAGTTTCTTTCAGACAGACTGTGATGGTAGCGACGTTCAATAAAGGACATGCTACATGATGATGATCAATTATAAGTTGCTGAAGTTTATACATTTTTATGTTCAACTTTACTAAAAAAAACTGATAACAATTTGTTGATGTCTTGCTGCAGGTTCCAACAATTGCTGTTATAGGCTCAGGTGGTGGCTTCCGTGCCATGACGGGCTACAGTGGAGTGTTCAAAGCCCTGGTAGAGTCTGGGGTATTGGACTGCACTATGTACGCCTGTGGTCTGTCAGGATCCTCATGGTTGGTCATCTAATTGTTGTATTATGTTAATTATGTTGTCTTCCTTGTATGTTGCAAGAGGGGACTAAAGAAGGTTGTGCATGGGGCTGGCAACATCATGTAAATAGTCATTGCTATGAAATTGTAATGCAAATACAGGCTTTCGTCAAAGCTGGCTAGGATAAGCGACTTGCAGCTTTGGACCTGTGCCTCAACTAATGACTGGAATCAGACTTTCCTGAAAGCTGGTTAACTTAACTTAACCTAACCTAACCTAATTTAACCTAACGTAACCTAACCTAACCTAACCTAACCTAACCTAACTTAACCTAACCCAACTTAACCTAACTTAAACCTAACTTAAACTTACCACATTAAACTTACCACCTTAAACTTACCACCTTAAACTTACCACCTTAAACTTACCACCTTAACTTTACCACCTTAACCATACCACCTTAAATTTAAACTTAACTTTATCTTTATTATACTGATTTAAAAGGCTCTACTGAGTCTGCATACAACCAGTTTATTCCACTCTATCAATACTAAAAATAACCGTGAGCATCCAATCTATTTTTTAATGTATTAACTGACCCTGCCTCAACCACATTCTGTGGCAATGCATTCCAAGCATTCACCACTCTCTGACTAAAAAATATTATGTTATTCAGTCAATCGATCAAACCCGTCACTCCTCTCGGTGCATAGACCATTGACAACATCCCACCAGCGTACACGGTCCTGGGCTGCTCTTTCTGCCTCTCTCCATGTATAACCATTTAACGTTAGTTTCATCTCACATTCACTTCTCCATGTATATTTTGGTCAACCTCTCTTGCTCTTCCCTTCAGAATTTCATGCAAGTACCTGTTTGGCTATATTAGACAGTGCCTTTCGCAACGTACATCCTATCCAGAACCATTTCCTTTTGCTTAATTCGTTGTTCATTCTTCATCATCATCACTATTTTTATCACTGCTGACCTCAAACTAATTTCAACCGTCATATCTCCAGGCTGCTGTCTACACTGTACTCCCATCCCAAGTGGCCTAACTTGGACATGGCCGAGTTCCTGGACGAGCTGAAGCACAACGTGGACAAAAGTTTGCTAAGATTCCTCAACGCGTCCACTATGTACAGTTACATCAAGTTCATGATACAGAAACGAAAAGATGGTCAGCCGGTCAGTTTCACTGACATTTTTGGACGTATGGTCGGAGAGACGTTATTGAAAGATGTAAGCCAAATGTAGAGATTTTCTTTGCTTTCTTCTTCAGAACGACTGGTCAAGTGATTGTATGTCGGTTTTTTACCATGAGGACATGCAATCAAATCCTATTTAAGGCATGTGTTTGTTTTTTATATTTGAGGTAATTATTCTTCATTTTCTTCTTCTGTCACTTTTCCTTCTTCTTTTTTTTTGGTATCTCATTTGTCTTTCTTTTTCTTTTCTCACGCTTTTCTTCTTCTTCTTGATCTTCTTCTTCTTACATTTCTTCTTCTCATTTGTCTTCTTCTTCTTCTGCGTTCATCCTGAAAAAAACGCTGTGATATTGTGTTGTAGTTTGCAGCTCGACTGCATCATTCGACCCAACACATCCGATTTTAGCTGGTTTTTTTTGGGTACCAGCTTTACCTTCCCACTGCTATCTTAGCCAGACTACACTGGTTCAGCCTGTTTCAAGAGCTGCCGTTTGGAGACAGAATAGGGTCTTGGTCAGCTCTAGTTCACTGGCTCAGATCCTGTAAACTGACTCATGCCCTTGTAAACTGACTCATGCCCCTGTAAACTGACTCATATCTCTGTAAACTGAATCATGCACCCTGTAAACTGACTCATGCCCCCTGTAAATTGACTCATGGGCCTTGTAAACTGACTCATGTGCCTTGTAAACTGACTCTCACTCATGTGCCCTGTAAACTGACTATGACTCATGTGCCCTGTAAACTGGCTGTGACATGTGCCTCATGTAAACTAACTCATGTGCCCTGTAAACTTACTCCGACTCATGTGCCACATAAACTGACTCTGACTCTTACTATATTCAGCCAAATAAAACTAAAATTAACCAACACTGAAATATAACAAGTTATCTGTCCAATTGACAGAGGATGGAAACTACACTCTCTGATCAGCGTGAAAAGATCAAGGGTGGTGCAGTTCCAATGCCCATCTACACATGTGTGCATGTCAAGAAAGATGTACCTGCCAGATCTTTTCAAGGTCAGTATAATCTTTTACCTGTCAAACCACACCTGTATCGATTTCATCATGTCCTTTTTTTAACCCAAGTAGGAGCATGACGCCACCACATGACACCACAAAAATAATGGCTCACTCAGGCTCTCTACCTTCTTGACTAATATCAGATTGGTTTGTTGGTTGGTTCTAGCAGCTTGTAAACTCCTGCCCTTTGATCCAATGCCATATTGTGGTATCTGCAAGTGTTTGTGAGCTGTTGTTTAGTTCTGAACAAAGCGTTCCATTTGTCTGGCCTCGGAGGAAGAAGTTCATTCCTAACGCTGGCAAGCGCCAGACATTCAAAAAGATGCTCAACAGTTTCACAGGGATGTGTGCACAGCCGACACTCTGGAGTATGTTCTGGTTGGATTCTGTTCAACAGTTTCACAGGGATGTGTGCACAGCCGACACTCTAGAGTATGTTCTGGTTGGATTCTGTTCAACAGTTTCACAGGGATGTGTGCACAGCCGACACTCTGGAGTATGTTCTGGTTGGATTCTGTTCAACAGTTTCACAGGGATGTGGTCACAGCCGACACTCTGGAGTATGTTCTGGTTGGATTCTGCTCAACAGTTTCACAGGGATGTGTGCACAGCCGACACTCTGGAGTATGTTCTGGTTGGATTCTGTTCAACAGTTTCACAGGGATGTGTGCACAGCCGACACTCTGGAGTATGTTCTGGTTGGATTCTGTTCAACAGTTTCACAGGGATGTGTGCACAGCCGACACTCTGGAGTATGTTCTGGTTGGATTCTGTTCAACAGTTTCACAGGGATGTGGTCACAGCCGACACTCTGGAGTATGTTCTGGTTGGATTCTGTTCAACAGTTTCACAGGGATGTGGTCACAGCCGACACTCTGGAGTATGTTCTGGTTGGATTCTGTTCAACAGTTTCACAGGGATGTGGTCACAGCCGACACTCTGGAGTATGTTCTGGTTGGATTCTGTTCAACAGTTTCACAGGGATGTGGTCACAGCCGACACTCTGGAGTATGTTCTGGTTGGATTCTGTTCAACAGTTTCACAGGGATGGGGGTCACAGCCGACACTCTGGAGTATGTTCTGGTTGGATTCTGTTCAACAGTTTCACAGGGATGGGGTCACAGCCGACACTCTGGAGTATGTTCTGGTTGGATTCTGCTCAACAGTTTCACAGGGATGTGTGCACAGCCGACACTCTGGAGTATGTTCTGGTTTGATTCTGTTCAACAGTTTCACAGGGATGTGTGCACAGCCGACACTCTGGAGTATGTTCTGGTTGGATTCTGTTCAACAGTTTCACAGGGATGTGGTCACAGCCGACACTCTGGAGTATGTTCTGGTTGGATTCTGTTCAACAGTTTCACAGGGATGTGGTCACAGCCGACACTCTGGAGTATGTTCTGGTTGGATTCTGTTCAACAGTTTCACAGGGATGTGGTCACAGCCGACACTCTGGAGTATGTTCTGGTTGGATTCTGCTCAACAGTTTCACAGGGATGTGTGCACAGCCGACACTCTGGAGTATGTTCTGGTTGGATTCTGTTCAACAGTTTCACAGGGATGTGTGCACAGCCGACACTCTGGAGTATGTTCTGGTTGGATTCTGTTCAACAGTTTCACAGGGATGTGTGCACAGCCGACACTCTGGAGTATGTTCTGGTTGGATTCTGTTCAACAGTTTCACAGGGATGTGGTCACAGCCGACACTCTGGAGTATGTTCTGGTTGGATTCTGTTCAACAGTTTCACAGGGATGTGGTCACAGCCGACACTCTGGAGTATGTTCTGGTTGGATTCTGCTCAACAGTTTCACAGGGATGTGTGCACAGCCGACACTCTGGAGTATGTTCTGGTTGGATTCTGTTCAACAGTTTCACAGGGATGTGTGCACAGCCGACACTCTGGAGTATGTTCTGGTTGGATTCTGTTGAAGTGAATGTTATATTGTATGTGGTGAGTGGGCAGTCAGAAAATGTTGCATTGACTGCTCTTTTTCAAGAAGTTGATGTTGTCTTTGGAGTTCATTTGGTATGCCAAATTTGAGATGTTTGTTGATTTCTCTCCCAGTATTCCCCATTGTCCATCTATTCAACGGAGCCTTTTTGTATTTAAGTGGCCATGAATCCACTACAAAACTATTCTGACCTCATGGGATGTGGTAAGTTGGTTGGCATCTAGGGATATTTGGGTAAGTTCAGGCTTACAATGACCACCATTTTCTAGAGCTTGAAGGACAGATAAAAAGATTACTATGCTTTGAGCTTTTGATGGGAAAGCATCAAATACAGTCCTCAAGCTGTACAGGGCTACTTCCAATGCTGTTATTTCTGCCTCATAGTTTTAACATATCTATTGTGATTGATAATTTATTCACAACTTTGTCTGTAGTTAAAATTTGTGTTTTATTGGTATATAAATATAGAGTCTATACCTAGCTGCATTGTTTAGTTGACTCAATTAGATTTTAGAACCCAACTTGTGTCCTTGATATGGGAACAGTGTCGCATGCACTTTTTATTTCTGCGATTTGATATCCTTCTAGGATGAATATGCTGCACTGTGCATGCTCTTGGTTTTCTCTGTCATTCCTCATTATATTCTCTGCATAAATATTAACCTTTACAACATCACACACAAAAATTACGTATGGTATCCGTTAAATAACGTATGGTGTCCGTTAGCCACATTATTTTTCACCAAGATACATCACCTCATGGTTGGTGACTTTGAAAGACTCTAACCTGTTGGGTTTTTTTTGGGTGCTTTTTTTGTGTGTGTATAGAGACATATATTATAATAAAGAACTTGTTGTTGTTATTGTGTGTATGTTAGTTTCTGAGGTACAAGAAGATGAAGGTGATAGTGGTGAAAAATAGCACAAACATGTAGACTCACCCAGTCCATTGGTTGGAGAAAAACAAAAAATTTGCGGAAAAATTAATTAATCCTATCGATTTTTAATGGCTACATCTGTAACTTCAACTATAAACATAATTATTGTATCTACATAAACAAACTAAATAGATCTACCTCAGAAAATCTGTTGCAGAAATTTAACTTCCCAAATTTTCAATAATGGGTGAATGTTCAAATCTAAGAGAAAAATAGAAGAAATATTTTCCACAATCTAAAACAAATTTCACAATCGCCATATTCATCATCTAACCATACATGACGGAAGTTGGAGCTCTCTACAATCAAAAGAGCATAATATTCAGCCGTTACCAATCGCATTAACTCGGAAGTTTATATACGATTAACAGGCGACGCTGGAGCGGACGCCATAGTGCGCCATTGTAAATGACTGCAAAACTGTTAAAATGCCTCCTTTCCGTGTTGTTCGTATGGTAAAGGTTTAACAGATACAGGGAGAGGTTATAACTTTGTCTCACCCCTTTCTGAACTTAGAATCGCTCTGATGTTTCTACGTCTATCCTTACAGCAGCCTGTTGATTGAAGTACTTTTGACTAAAAGAAAAATACCCTACCCCTTGAACACCTGCATCATTTAACAAATCTGCACATTTGTCTGTTTTCAGAATGGGTGGAATTTTCTCCATACGAGATTGGTCTACCCAAGTACGGAACTTTCATGGACTCTGAATTATTTGGGAGCAAGTTCTTTATGGGGAAATTGGTCAAACAATATAAGGAGCAGCCTTTGCACTTCTTACAAGGTATTGTTGTTGTTGTTTTTGTTGTTGTTGTTTTTGTTGTTGTTGTTTTTGTTGTTGTTGCTGTTGTTGTTGTTACTGTTGTTGTTGTTGCTGTTATGGGAAAATTGGTCAAACAATATAAGGAGCAGCCTTTGCACTTCTTACAAGGTATTGATGCTGTTGTTGTTGCTGTTGTTGTTGTTGCTGCAGCTGTTGTTGTTGTTGTTGTTGTTGTTGCTGTTGTTGTTGCTGCTGCTGTTTACTACCCACAATGAATAAGTTTTGTGCGTTCTGAAAAGAACGTTAAGGGGTGGGTTGTAGGAGTTTTTCTCACATCCCGAGCATGCTGATGAAGGTGGGTCGCGGTCCTCCAGGCAGTTGCTTACATACTGAGGCATACTTCAGAAGGTGGACTTTGGTTCTCTTGGATGTAGTGCAATTGTAGACTCCTCAGTAAGCTCATCATTATCTTATTGACCAGACTACTGGGACACGGCCTATTTTACAAAAGCACCAACGAGAAAGTGTGGTGGAGTCTTGACCAGTATATTTCACCTGACCCAGATTACTCATCATTCCCCAGAAAATTAATTAAACATGTACATAGCAAACCATACATCATGTGTGGAATAGTCTGCAGAATTTAAGTTTAATTTCATTTATTGTTTCAAACAGTCTGCTCATTTTTTTTTAAAGAAACATGCAGACTCCAGGTATCCAAAATAAAAATTCAAAACATAAACAATTTTAGCACATATTTAATGGTCAATAGTATCAAAACATAAACAATTTTAGCACATATTTAATGGTCAATAGTATCAAAACATAAACAATTTTAGCACATATTTAATGGTCAATAGTATCAAAACATAAACAATTTTAGCACATATTTAATGGTCAATAGTATCAAAACATAAACAATTTTAGCACATATTTAATGGTCAATAGTATCAAAACATAAACAATTTTAGCACATATTTAATGGTCAATAGTATCAAAACATAAACAATTTTAGCACATATTTAATGGTCAATAGTATTTTTAAAAACCTTACAAGGTAATTGTAAGACCTTACATTGGTGAAAATGACTCCATAAAGTATAGCCTTACCTTACAAGCCGACTGGTACGCAGGCCTTAGTACACTTTTTTCTTTTCTCATTGTATCCCAGATTTTTGTCCATTTTGTTTCGTTCTTGTTCTTACATTCTTGGGCAATGACCAACCAATCACCAACAAGAACAAGATAGCATAGCTACACATTAACTAAAGAAAAGTCCAGATTTGATTAGGGGGGAACTCAGTGGTCTTAAGGTAGGGTGTCCCAACACAGAACGGAGGGGCAGGAGCATTCCTGAACCTACCTAATGGCAGAAAAATAACACTGTCATTCGCTACTGGTAAGTACACAAGCAATTTCAGAGCGGAGGCAGAGGCACTGAGGGCGGCAGTGGAAGAAATGGTGACACACAGTGAAAATGAGAGCCATATAGTCCTGCCGTAGTCACAGCGCTAAAAAGTCAGAAAAACACTGAACTTAATGACTTAAGAGCAGCACTCTGCAAACTATGCCAGCAGTCCGCACCAAAAAGGGTAGTGGTACAGTGGGTTCCATCACACTGCAACATCCAAGGCAACGAGGAGGCAGACAGACTGGCAAAAGAAGGTGCAAGACTACCACAAACAGATACCAGTATGACGTACGAAGAGTCAAAACGGCTTATCAAAGCCAGATACATGACCAAATGGGAAACCGAACATACTGGTTACACCAAAAACGATGCCTATTACCAGTTGAACCGAAGAGAGCAGGTCGTTGTCTTCAGACTTCGCACTGGCCACAATAGACTGAGGTACCACCTATTCAACAAATTGAAGATAGGGTGTACCGACGAATGCCCGTGCGGTACTGGTAAGATGACCGCTGAACATCTGCTGCAGAACTGCCCGACGTACGAGGATCAGAGAGAGCAGATGTGGCCATTACCAGTGGAACTGCAAGACAAGCTCTATGGCAGTGTCGACAGCCTCAGGATGACCGCCGCTTTTTTCGAAAAAATAATGGTTACTGTCTGACTGCGTACACAGAAGAAGAAGAAGGTAGGGTGTCCGCCTCGGGTGTTGGAGATCGCGGGTTCGAATAACGGTGAGACCTGCATTTTTTTTCATGTGTATCTTCTGGTAAAAATTCTCCTGATCTCTGGGTAGTGAGATCAAACTTCCGTGTTCAGTGTTGAGCATGTTAACAATTTCTTGGCAGTTAGAAATCTAAAAGGGGACGGCGTGGCCTAGTGGTTAAGTGGCACGGCTCACAACCAGAAGGTGCTGGGTTCGATCCCCATCACAGCATTGGCCGTTACCCCGGGGAAGCAAACCCTTAGAAAATGCAGGAGGAAGCAGACCCTTACATAAAAATGCATGCTGAAGTTGGATGCACTGGGCCGACAGACGCAAAATAAAAACCACAGTGTAACGCACACACGCTTTGGGGAATAGATGAATAAGGCGAACGCCAAAAAAAAAACCAAAAAAAAAATCTAAACGTGTAGGCTTAACGGCTGCTGCCCTTACAAAATTAAAGCTAAAAATCTACCCAAGTTATTTGTACCTCCTTTTCCAGGGGGGTTTGTTAAGAGCAGCTATAGATGGTACCTAACTGGCTGTGGGTCATTTAAGATGGATTCACGCATCGGTTAAACCACCCTCCAAGAAACTGGTTGTATACAGACTCTGCAGAGTCTTCTAAACCAGTATAAATATATTAAGTTAAGTAAGTAAGATATTAAGAAATATTTTTTTGGTCAGAGAATGATGAATGCTTGGAATGCATTGCCACAGGAAATAGTGGAGGCAAGGACAATTAATGCATTCAAGAATAGATTGGAAGCGCATAGTTTTTAGAGCAAGGAAATGTAAATGACTGGATGAATACAGACTCTGCCGAGTCTTCTAAACCAGACGTTAAGTTAAGTTAAGGACTGTCACACTTGGTGGGTTTTGAGGAAGCAATAAACTCCTTCCACTTCAGCTAGACTCCGGCCATCCTTTGTATTTAATGCCCCAACACTTGTTTGCAAACTTCATTTTGGTTTCTAATGCTCTTCAACAAGATGTCCCAGGTCAGCGATGTGCTTGCCTTCTCTCTGGCATCTACAGCATGGTAGGTCTGATGGTAGAATCATGTTCTCTTCTTAGGAAATTACTATCCATATCCAGTGTTATCTATATCCAGTGTGATCCATGTCTAGTGTCAACTATAGTCACCATTTTATGGACATCACAGGGAAGGTGAAAGAGAGACAGGTATAAGACAACAAATTGGCAAATTACTGCAGAACCCAAAATTGAATTTATTAATCAGATTTGGGATACTATATAATGAATGACAGTCTGGGTGAAGTGGGTTGAGTTTGGTATTGCCCTTAAAGATGCCACAAGACATGAGGGGTGGCCACAGTCTGGGTGAAGTGGGTTGAGTTTGGTATTGCCATTAAAGATGCCACCAGACATGAGGGGTGGCCACAGTCTGGGTGAAGTGGGTTGAGTTTGGTATTGCCCTTAAAGATGCCACAAGACATGAGGGGTGGCCACAGTCTGGGTGAAGTGGGTTGAGTTTGGTATTTCCATTAAAGATGCCACCAGACATGAGGGGTGGCCACAGTCTGGGTGAAGTGGGTTGAGTTTGGTATTGCCCTTAAAGATGCCACCAGACATGAGGGGTGGCCACAGTCTGGGTGAAGTGGGTTAAGTTTGGTATTGCCCTTAAAGATGCCACCAGACATGAGGGGTGGCCACAGTCTGGGTGAAGTGGGTTAAGTTTGGTATTGCCCTTAAAGATGCCACCAGACATGAGGGGTGGCCACAGTCTGGGTGAAGTGGGTTAAGTTTGGTATTGCCCTTAAAGATGCCACCAGACATGAGTGGTGGCTACAGTCTGGGTGAAGTGGAGGGAGTTTGGTGCTGCCTTTAAAGATGGCACTAAGCATGAGGGTCAATGACTGCTTTGTCAGTTGTTTATTTTCTCTTTTGTTTTAATTAGACAAAGTTTAAATTGAATATCAACAACAAAACCTAGAGCAGACATAATACATTCATAATTCTTACAAGGTCTAAAACAGGATCTCCAGGTTACATAATAGTCTAGATGTCTTGATAAAACCAAAAGAACTATATCTTCACCAAAAGTAAGAGGGGGATCAAGATGCTGAGCAGCGCATGAGCTGCAGTGGTCAGTGACCCATAGCTGACTGCTAGAGTCAGGGCCAGTAAACCAGAGCTGCCAAGACCCTTCTACACCTCCACACGGTGATTCTGGATAACAGGCTGCAGCAGGGCAGACTGGTTAAGGAGAAGGGATCGAAGAGGGAATGCTAACCCGGTACTCAAAAAATGCTTGCTGAAGACGAATGTGTTGGACTGAAAGGTGCAAATATCGCAGTCAAATTGTAAACTAAGGCCCCAAGCATTCCGTTCTCTTGACTACATCCTGCTTCTTAATGCCCTTTCAGGGTTTGGTAGCGGGAGATTGAGAACGAACGAAGCCAAGCCAAGCCAAAAGAAAGAGAAACGTTCAACACAAACAAACACTGATTAGTTAATACTTGCCAGGTTGCCACTCTTTGAACTTTGACATTTTCTTTTCACTCAAGGTATCTGGGGCAGTGCATTCTGCATCTTGTTCAAGCGTTTGTTGGAGGACAATCGTCGCATTGATCCAGTGGAGATGGTCAGGCAGGAGATGGGGAAACAGTTGGATGAAGCTCGCCAGGAAAGTTCAAGTGACTGCAGCGATGATGAGATTGATTTAAGTTCGGACAGCATCGACGGAAATAATGACTTTGCTCAAAATTCTGAGAATGGTGAAAACACATTTGATAACGGAGAACCTGAATTTCCTTCCAGAATTAATATCAGTCCATCTGACGAAGTTGATCAAAAGGATGGAATAAATAATGAAGAGAAGAAAGAACAGAAAAAGTTGAGTTTTCGCAATCAGGGTATTGATGATATCAGCTCAGATGGATTTGAAGAAGATGATTCGGCTTATGAAGGAGAGGAGGAAGATAGTGAGGAAGATAATGATACTGATGAGTCAGAGGTAACAGAAATCCATTCCCAAAGAATGTTGAAAAGAGGTTCAATAGAAATGAAAAGAGGTTTTCGGAACCAACAGTCATCAAAAGATTCTGCCTCCCCTGAAAATGACCTCACCCAAGAGCACATTGACGTTCCACATCTACCTACCCCTTTTGTTAGTGAGTCAGACCAAAAGAACCAGCCATTGGGAAATGAGCTCGAGCAGTCTTATGATCGAAAGAAATCGGTCAACTGGGGAGCTTGTCCCACACTGGGTAAAAAGGCAGAAACAAAAGAAACAAATCAGAGACGACAAGCCTTTGTTTCTGGAACCTCTATGAGAAAGTCAAGAAGTGGCTCCAAGAGTTACTGGAATCAAGTTCTGAAAAAAGTTTTTGAGAGGTGAATACTATTTGTTGTTGTTTCTGCCTTTCAACATGAACTGTCCGTTTGCATGTTTATAACTGAGTGATATAGAAAGTTATGATTCATTCAAGTTTTTTATCTACTGTAAATTTATGTGAGCAAATATGTGTAGGCAGTTTTATTTATGTTTTATCTACTATAAATTTATGTGAGCAAACATCTGTAGACAGTTTTATTTATGTTCTATCTACTATAAATTTATGTGAGTGAATATGTTTCTACTATAAATTGATGTGAGTGAATATGTGTAAACAGTTTTAGTTATGTTTTATCTACTATAAACTTATGTGTGAGTGAATATGTGTAGACAGTTTTATTTATGGTTTATTTACTATAAATTTATGTGAGTGGATATGTGTAGGCAATTTTATTTATGGTTTATTTACTATAAATTTATGTGAGTGAATATGTGTAGGCAGTTTTATTTATGGTTTATTTACTATAAATTTATGTGAGTGGATATGTGTAGGCAATTTTATTTATGGTTTATTTACTATAAATTTATGTGAGTGAATATGTGAAGACAGTTAAATAAGGTAATTTGGTAAATAAACAGGGACAATTTAAAAATAGGCATCACTTAAAAGTATAATTCCCATGGAGGAGTCAAGGCTCAGATTTAGGAATCTTTTAATGATCAGAAACAAGATTACCCATTTACAAAAATTATAGTCTTATTAATATTTTCATCTTTTGTGATGATGACCTTCTTCTTCTTTTGTTCGCTTTAAAATATTGTCTATATCTGCAATGTTGTCTTTTGTATAAACTTCACTGTCTTTTGTAGTTCACATACAGGTTCATAAAGTTTCTCTTCCAGTGTTGTTTCTATGGGCCAGTGAGATTTTCTCTGTATATCATATTTGGGGCAGTTTTGTAGTATGTGCTCTGCTGTCTAGGGTGCTTGTCCGCATGTACACATGGCTGAGCTGCCAATCTTTATTTTTGTGTACATGTGACTGGGGAGTCGGTTGTGTCCTGTTCTAAGGTGCAACACAACAGTTTGCTCTTGTCTGTTCATCTTATTGTAATCATCTGGAGTTACCGTTGATGGCTTTTTTATTGATTTGATCATCCTTATCTTCTGTTGGTGGCTTTTTGATTGATTTGATCATCCTTATCTTCTGTTGGTGGCTTTTTGATTGATTTGATCCTCCTTATCTTCTGTTGGTGGCTTTTTGATTGATTTGATCATCCTTATCTTCTGTTGGTGGCTTTTTGATTGATTTGATCATCCTTATCTTCTGTTGGTGGCTTTTTGATTGATTTGATCATCCTTATCTTCTGTTGGTGGCTTTTTGATTGATTTGATCATCCTTATCTTCTGTTGGTGGCTTTTTGATTGATTTGATCATCCTTATCTTCTGTTGGTGGCTTTTTGATTGATTTGATCATCCTTATCTTCTGTTGGTGGCTTTTTGATTGATTTGATCATCCTTATCTTCTGTTGGTGGCTTTTTGATTGATTTGATCATCCTTATCTTCTGTTGGTATGTAACTGGCACATCTGGTTGTGATGACATTGATAAGCAAGTGAATAATGATAATAACTGATACTTCATGCAGAGCATAACATTCTATGGGTTTATTGTGCTTTTTTTTTCTTCCTTTTTCTCTTTTTCTTCTACACTCATCCTGAAAAGGAAGTTTTGATGCTGTGCCCTAGTTTACAACAAGGCTATGAAATCTACACCTTTTGGTCCAACACGTCCGTTTTTTAGTTGGCTTTCTTGGGAACCAGGTTAGCCTTCCCACTGCAATCTTTATTCTCTTTGCCAGACTATACTAGCACAGCCTGTTTCCAGGGCCACCACTTGAAGATGGAATAGGGTCTCTAGTTCACTGACCCTGATGCAACCAGCTGGCTAATAGTCGCCATTGGCTGCTGTCAGCTCATACACTGTACTGTATCTCTGGCCCCTTTCGTGTGTTTTCGCAGTGAGTCTAGTTAGTTCTTTACAGTTTTGTTAAACAATGAAATTCATCCTAACTTATATCAGCAGTTTGTTAGAGATATTTTATCATCATGTAGCATGTCCTTTGCAGAACGTCGCTCTCACAACAGCCAATCTGTAAGACTCTCGATCTCTGGCCATAACTCCTGCTTCTGTCATCTTTATTACCTCCGTGATGTCTTGTGGTCCATCTTCTCTTTGGTCTGCCTCTGCCCTACTTTCCAGTATTGTTCTATCTAGACCATTATGGTGTTTGATATAGCCAAAATAGTTGACCTTTACCTCACAATAAAGAGACCAGATTTGGACCAGATCACAGCATGCTCCAGTTTACCTGGATACCTGATCCATCCACATTTAAAGAAGACATTTCAACAAAGAATGGAACTGGTCTTCCCCACCTCCCAAAAGATAGAGACCTAGTACACGATTTAACATTTCATCCCTGGTGCCTTATAATCAATTACCTTTAACATTCTTTTAGGGGGACAGCGTGGGCTAGTGGTTAAGTGACACGGCTCACAAACCAAAGGTGCTGGGTTCGATCCCCATCACAGCATCGGCCCTTAACCCGGGGAAGCAAACCCTTAGAAAATGTAGGAGGAAGCAGACCCTTACTTAACCCTTTGCACCCTAATATGCCGGAAACCACCAACAAAAAGGCTTATGCACTTTCCCTTTAACCAACCAGCCAGGGCAGACGGACCAATAATGCGAGGACAGTGATGGTTTTGATGAAGAAAATGACCCTGAATAATGCATCTACTCTGAAACAAAGTGTCATCACTGATAAAGATGATTCCTTTAAGGCTTAGGGTGTAATGGGTTAAAATGCATGCTGGGCCAACAGGCGCAAAGTAAAAACCACAGTGCAGCGCACTCTGCCTTGAGGGATTCGAGAAATAAGGTGAACGCCAAAAAAAGCACCCAAAAAACCATTATTTTAAAGAATCTATTTATTTGTGATTTAAAACAAAAAAATCGAATTTACCCTGCACTTTACATTCATTTTGTGATATATTTCTCCTTGCTTTCTGCTGATTTTATTACACATTTAACTTTTTATGTTTATACTAGTTTTGTTGGGTAATCTTTCACATTGCTTTCATGCTGTTTTATCAGATATTTCACTTGTTTTTTTTTATTTGATTACACAATCTACATTTTTAATTGTTTATTTACTTGCACAATCCAGTTTATTGTATTGAAGAAGCCAAAATAGTTCAATTTTTTTTCCCAGAACTTTCATGTGTCCTAACATTTTTTATTTTCAGTAAGTCTTGGGAACTACTGAGCACAAGAAGGGGCCGAGCGGCTGTTATACATAACTTCATGCGTGGCCTTTCATTGCAGCAGTCCTATCCTCTTTCTCCCTTTACTCCTGTTGAGGACAGAGTCAAGGCTGGGGAGGAGTTTGATGGTAAACTTTTACAATTATTTTGACTTTCTTTCAATACAGTTTACTGGTTGTTGTTGTTGTTGTCGTTGTTATTGTTGTTGTTGTTTGCAAATGCCCACAATGAGTAGGTTACTCTTTTGTGGCAAATTGCAGTAGCTTTTCTCACATCCCGAGCGTGCTGATTAAGGTAGAACAGGATCCTCCAAGCAGTTGTGCCATGCTTGACTTCATCTGCATGTCACTCATTACTATGGGGATCATGTCGATCCCTGACCTCGCTAGTGAGACTACCATGAAAACAGCCCGTTTTCAGGGAGGGCTACTAGGAAGCAGAGGTGAGGGTCTTGTCTAGTATGTTTTGCCTAACCCTGGCTAACATGTCTGATTAGTATATTTTACCTGATCAGACGTTAGTCTTCCTCCCCTAGTTTACTGGTAGACTTTTACTATTATTCTATTCTTTTTTCAATTTTTGAATTAACCCAATGCAAGTGGTTTCAAACTACAGCAACCACACCATACAATATTTGTTCTTGGTATCCATGGATGTCAATTTGAATGTAATCAACACATAATTTCCAGTTTTCATCCCATTCCTTCAGCATATGTCCGCAGATCATTTTCCATCCTATATCTAGACCCCATTTAAAAACCATTATGGTTTTTAAGACAATTGATAAAATCAATATAATATGACACACCTGCTTATCTAGTTGTAGCAGGTCCGAAATGGCTGTGGTTGTTTTGCAATGTAAAAAAGTTACCAATACATTTCTAGAAATGCAATTTGAATATTTTATAATTAAAGTTATTAATACTTATAAATAATTTTTTAACTAAAGCTATTAATACTTATAAATAATCTTTTGACTAAAGCTATTAATACTTATAAAAAAAGTTTTTACTAAAGCTATTAATACTTATAAATGATCTTTTGATTAAAGTTATTAATACTTATAAGCCTAAATGTTTTTAATGATTAAATTTATTAATACTTATAAATGTTTACTTAATTGACGTTATAAAGACTTATAAATGGTTTTGTAATTAAAGTCATTAGTACCTATAAATGGTCGGTGTTGAAGACTCACCAAGCGCGAAAAAGCAATACTCTAGCTTTCACTATTTCATGCACATGCAAGCTTATTATTTGACTCCCTACAGAATAAACACCGATTGGATTCCAGGACCCCTTTCTGTAGAGGAAAGAATAGGACAACTCCACCTTCATTTATTTCATAAAATGGAACTAAAGAAAGCTGTGTAAGGGGCTAACAACCTCATCATGTAAAACAAATTACTACAGAAACCATTATTGCAAAAACTCACAAAGTGCAGTCTTCCTAAAGGAGGTCACTTGTGATGCTGACTATATGCCCTGGTTGGGGTGAAAAACAGAAAAGAAAAAGAAAAATACATGCTAAAGCCTTACCAACATTTTAATCATTTTTACCTTTTTTTCACACTAAAACACCTGGATCCTAACCAACGAATCAATTAATCCTCAGCTGTTTATCTAAGTCAAATATTTGTATCTTCAACCTTACAGATATCTTTGATGTTGTTGTTTAATACCTGCAGTAATGAGTATGTTTACTCTTTTGTATGCTCTGAAAATGGGTATTAAGTGGCAGGGCTTAGTAGCTTTTCTCACACCGTGTACAGGCTGATGAGGGTGGACTGGGGTCCTCCATGTGGTTGTGCTATGCTTTGCTACATCACGTTGATCCACATCTTGTCAGCCAGACTGCCTTGAAAACAGTCTGTTTCTAGGGAACTCTACATGGAAGAGAGATTGAAGTCTTGGTCAGTATAATGTGTATTATTTATTTGCACCTCATATGCGTAAAACATATTTTCCTTTTTTCACACTAAAACACCTGGATTCTGACCAATCAATAATCACTTCTCAGTTGTTTATCATAAGCCAAATAATTGTATTTTCAACCTGCACAGGTATCTTTGAGATGCACCCCACGAGCGTGAAACATATATACATGGTAGATGCTGGACTGACTTTCAACTCCCCATTCCCACTCGTGTTGCGGCCACAAAGAGACGTTGATATAATCTTGTCTTTTGACTTTAGTGCCAGAGATTCTGACAACTCTCAACCCTTCAAGGTTAGTAGTTTCACCTTTCATAACACTAAATGATATACTTTGATTGATTGTTGAATTTGAACTAATTCAGAATGCCTGCTTTAAATACGAGGCATATTCAAATGAAACCGGACCAATCTGCAACAAGTGAATATACGTACGATGCGCATGATGACGTCACTTCTGGTGTAAACAGCACATACCAACCATCAAGTTTGCATAATTTCATTATCCTCCGACTCATAGTTTCCTCAGCAGACCATTGAAACCATGGCAGGTGTGATACGGAATCCGTCCAGAGTTGATCAGAGAGCAGTGATTCGGTTTCTAACAGCTGAAGGATGTCGACCAGTTGACATTCATCGCAGAATGCAGGCAGTGTATGGTGACAAAAGTAGGTTGAAGACAAAAGTGAAGAACTGGACAATGATGTCTAAACAAGGACGTGAGTTAACGCAACAATATGCGCCTGACCTGGTCTCAGAAGATTCTTTGTTAATACACGAATCACCGCTCGCTGATCAACTCTGGACAGATTCCGTATCACACCCGCCATGTTTTCAATGGTCTGCTGAGGAAACTATGAGTCGGAGGATAATGAAATTATGCAAACTTGATGGTTTGTGTGTGCCGTTTACACCAGAAGTGACATCATCATGCGCATCGTACGAATGTTCACTTGTTGCAGTTTGGTCCAGTTTCATTTGAACACGCCTCATATTTTGATTGATTATTGAATTTTAACTAATTCAGAATGTCTGCTTTTAATATAATGAAATACCTGCTTACAGCAATGTAGTGCAGCATTCACGATGCCACAGATGGGCGACTCATTATCTACTGGTCCACCCTGGCCCAAGACAGAGACCGTTGGAAGAGAAATTGGGACCCACAATGGTGTAACCGCCACTGAAGAATGGGTCGTCTAGTGACAAACTTTGACTGAGGAGACATTGTGGTCACAAGATAAACTGTCTGTAGTCCTCCATTGAGTAAAGAATTTAATTATTGCTTGGTTCATCATTACCTATAGCTATTTATTCTGAATGTGTTCTCATAGTATTTGAAAATCAACACTCAAAATCTCCAATATGGCTCTTAAACAATTTGGACAATGATATCAGATCAATGATAGTAAAATTTACATATGACACACAACTATGCAGTAGTGTCTCTTCTAAAACAGAAGTGGATATATTGAGGTCAGATTTAGATAAAATTTGAGAATGGTCTGCAAGCTGACAAATGGTGTTTAATGTAGATAAATGTACAGTCATCCACATGGGTGGATCCAATAAGGAACATAATTACAGAATGAGAGTGAACAATATTAGAAAGGAAAGGTACCTAGGGGTTATAATAGATCTTACAGGTAAGGTGAGTGAGCAAGTCCAGGTAGCAGTGAATAAGGCAAATGCAATGTTAGGTGTGATAAAAAAATACTAAACATAGGAGCAAGGAAGTGATAGTCAAACTGTATAAAGCTTTAGTTAGACCTAGATTGGGGTACTGTGTACAGATGTGGAGTCCTTATTGTAGACAGGATATAAACGCTGGAAAGGATACAAAAAAGAGCGACAAAGCTGATAATGGGATTCCAGAATTAGTCATGAGGAAAGACTACGGCCTACAGTATCTAGAAAAGAGAAGAATTTGAGGTGACTTAATACAGGTTTATAAGTTAATCAAAGGAATGGATAAATTAACTATAACAAGTTTTTCAAAATACAACCACCTACAAGAACAAGAGGGCATAGCTACAAATTGAGTAAAGGAATGTCTAGATTAGATACCAAGAAATATTTTTTAAACAGAGAGTGGTGAATGCTTGGAATGCATTGCCACAGGAAATATTGAAATAGGGTCAATTAATGCATTCAAGAATAGATTAGATGCGCATAATTGTTATATCAAGAAAATGTAAAAGAAACTGGTTGTATACAGACTTTGCAGAGTCTTCTAAACCAGTATAAAGACATTAAGTCAAGTTAATTTAGTAGTGGGCTTTGGTGGAACAAAGTATTCCTTCCCTTTATCTAGTGTTCTTGTTAGACTCTTGGTCAGTGACTGACAGATAAAGTATCAATGACCATATATCTATCACATATCTAAAAGCTGATCGAAGAAGAAGACGAAGTTGTGAAATAATAAGCAGTGTAAGAGCAATAATAAATGGTTTTCAAGTTTGCATCTCATTTAGTTTTATTGTAATTACTATTTGTGACCTATTTACTGACTAGCTCTTGTGTATCTGATTATCAGGAGCTGTTACTAGCAGAGAAATGGGCAAAACTGAACAGACTCCCATTTCCTCCCATTGACACTTCAGTATATGAGAGAGAAGGTATGAAAGAGCTATACATCTTCCGCCATCCAACTGAGCCACACTGCCCTATCGTCCTTCACTTTGTTCTCGTCAACAAAAGATTTAAATACTACAAGAAACCAGGTTAGTCTCAAATTTATAACCTTTTTTGAGTTTCTTCTTTTTCTTCATCTTGGAATCCTGGTATTTTTTTTTTTTATTTTTTATTTTTTTTTTGCGTTCGCCTTATTTCTCTAATCCCCAAGGCGGTGTGCGTTGCACTGCGTTTTTATTTTGCGCCTGTTGGCCCAGTGCATCCGACTTCAGCATGCATTTAATGTAAGGGTCTGCTTCCTCCTGCATTTTCTAAGGGTTTGCTTCCCCGGGGTAACGGCCGGTGCTGTGATGGGGATCGAACCCAGCACCTTCTGGTTGTGAGCCGTGTCACTTAACCACTAGACCACGCCGTCCCCTGAATCCTGGTATTCAAACAGGCTTTTGGCTATACGTAGTAGGTATTTTAAAACTTCCTGCTGCTTACTTGGCCTTGGGGAATGTACAAATAATTTTGGTAGATTTTTAACTAGAATTTTTTTAATCTGTCTGAGCAACGGCCGTTAAGCCAACTCTTTTCGATTTCTTACTATCAAGAGGTTTTTAACGTGCTTGACACTGATCACAGAAGTCCGATCTCACTACCCAGAGATCAGGGAAATTTTTACCAGAAGATTCACGTGAAAAATTTTCTCTGGCACCCAAGGCGGACAAATTATTTCCAGACTTCATCATTTGTTTTTAAACTCCCGCTACCAAGCCCTGAAAAGGGCTTTGCAAGTAGCAGAATGTAGTTCAAAGAATGGAATACGTTGTGTCGTAGTTTACAGCTTGACTGCAATATTTGCACATTTTGATCCAACACCTCCAACTTCAGTATTACATTTCTGGGTACCGGGTTAGCCTTCCCTCTTCGATCCCTTCTTCATAGCCGGTTTACTCTGTTGCAGTCTGTTATCCAAGTTAATTGCATGGAGGTATAGAAGAGTCTTGGCAGCTCTGGTTCGCTGGCCCTGAAGCTAGCAATCAGCTTTGGGTCACTGACCACTACAGCTCATGCACTGTTCAGCATTTTTATCCCTGTCACCTGAACTAAACTGAGATGGCATCTGAACTGAACTGAGATGTCATCTGAACTGAGATGTCATCTGAACTGAATTTAAATCAAATATAATAATATAATAACCCAGGATCAAGATGTTGAGCAGTGCATGAGCTGCAGCGGTCAGCGACCCATAGCTGACTGTTAGCATCAGAGCCAGCGAACCAGAGCTGCCAAGACTCTTCTACACCTGCAAGCTGTGATCCTGAATAACAGGATGCAACAGATCAGAGTGGCTAAGTAGAAGAGTTTAAAAAGGGAAGGCTAACACTATACTCCAAAATGCCTACTGAAGTCGAATGTGTTGGACCGAAGGGTGCAAAAATCACAGTCAAGCTATAAACTACAACACAACACATTCTGTTCTCTGGACTACAATCCTGCTACTTGAAAAGTCATTTTCAGGGCTTGGTAGCAAGAGATTAAGAATGAACGAAGAAGTAGATATAATAACCCAGAAAATAATTGTCATTGCTCTCCGTTTATTTTATTGAATCACACATGCAGCATTCAAATATTTTAGACATTTTAAATAGTAGAGGAGCTACTAAAGATCATATGTTAGTACATCATGAACAGAAAATATACCAAAAATGTATACCTTCCTTACAGTAACTCTCCCATATCTATATTTTCAATACTGTGACTTTCATATATTGGGATAAAACAAATGTATACTCTCAAAACTGTACTTTCACATATTTATACTTCCAAAACTGTACTTTCACATATTTATACTTCCAAAACTGTACTTTCATATATTTATACTTCCAAAACTGTACTTTCACATATTTATACTTCCAAAACTGTACTTTCACATATTTATACTTCCAAAACTGTACTTTCACATATTTATACTTCCAAAACTGTACTTTCAAATATCTATACTTTCAAAATTGTACTTTCAAATATCTATACTTTCAAACTTGTGACTTTTTCACAGACGTTCCCAGAGAGACCAAAGAAGAGTTTGAATTTGCAGAATTTGATATTTTTGACGACCCAAAAGCTGCATACTCCACTTTTAACTTCACGTACGCCCACAAGAGCTTTGAACGGCTGAGCCAGCTGATGGAGTTCAACACATTGCTGCACATTGATGACATCAAGCAGGTGAGAACCGAACACATAGGATAGAACATTTGAATAATTAAGTCTTCATCTACTGCTTCTGCTCTATTTCACTCTTGGCAAATCATAGGACAGGATCAAGATTCTGAGCAGCACATTAGCTGCAGCAGTCAGCGACCCATAGCTGACTGCTAGCATCAGGGCTGGCAAACCAGAGCAGCCAAGACCCATCTACACCTCCAAGCGGTAATCCTGGATAACAGGCTGCAACAGAGCAGACTGGCTAAGGAGAAGGGATCGAAGAAGGAATGCTAACCCGGTACAAAAATAATGCTTGCTGAAGTCGGATGTGTTGGATCGAAAGGTGCAAATATCGCAGTCAAGCTACAAATTACGACACAACGTATTCCGTTCTCTGGACTACATTCTGCTACGTAGGCCCGTGTCAGGGTTTGGTAGCAGGAGATTGAGTACGAACGAAGCCAAGAACTTGTACCATGTCCTTGAGAGAACATTGCTCCCATCAAAACCAAATCTCCAGCCTGCAGCAGAGTCATGCCCAAGCATTCCTTGACATCTTGGTGCCATGATCTTCTTGGTCTACCTTTGCCTCTCTTGCCTGGCATGATGTGTCCCATTGCCGTCTCTCAAGACTGTTGTGTCTTTTGATGTGGTCAAAGTTTTTCTGCTTACGCCCACCTGAAAGGTAAAATGACCCACTAGTGGATGGTAGCGGCTGGTGGGTGTTAGTGGGTGGTAGCGCTCAGGTTGAGGAGCACTGATCTAAATGAATATATTTTGTTCTTACTTGGAATTCTTGGAATCCTGGTGTTCAAACAGGTATGTTGTTGATGTCTGTTGCCAGGTAGCCGAAGGATATCCATAGTAGGTATTTGAAACTTCCTGTCACTTACTAGGCCTGGGGGAAGGCCGTTAGGCCTACTCTCTTCAATTTCTAACCGCCAAGGGATTTTTAACGTGCTTGACCCTGAGCACGAGAGTCTAATCTAACTACCCGGAGATCAGAGAAATGTTTACCAGAAGATCCATGTGAAAAAGACCCGATCTCCACCGGTATTTTAACCCACGACCTTTGGCACCTGAGGCGGACTCCTTACTTCGAGGCCACTGAGATTATGTTCACTGTTTAAATACGGTCTTTTGTTGTTACATAGTGTCATCATTTAGTGAGGTTACAATTTCTGCACCTTTTGACCAGAGACATCCAGTTTCAGCACAGCATATTTGGGACCAGATTTGCCTCCCCTCTGTGATTCCTATTCTCTTAGTTGGTTCTCACATGTCTTTGCTTGTTCCTCACTCCCTCTCATTTCTGATGACCATACAACTTGAAGTATGCATGAGGATGCCCACCAATTGGATGGAGAGATGGCCTGAGAAAAGCATTTACTCCAACATGGGACTCCAAAACTGCATTGAGTTTAAACAATATTGGACTATCTGGCAACAGGCATTTTGTATGCCTTGATGATGTAATTTGCTCCGTATTTGGATTACAGGGTGAAAGAAACTGCGCTGGTCATCAACCTCACTCTCTGGTCCCGAGCTACCTTAGACTAGTGGCAAGATGACTGGAGGTAATTCAGGATGCAAGCACTCTGGTCCTATCTCCTGTGAGACTAGAAGTCACCTTAAAACTTGTGGGATTTGAAAGCCCACCTTTTCTGTTCATCGCTTTGAGAGGTGAGGGCCTTACCTCTCAACCACAGCGACCCCCAGAATACTCTGCAGTCTGTAAACCAGTTTTACTTTCCATCTTTCCAGCCATGTAGTTTTGTCATATCAGGATTACAGATTACAGAGATTCCCCCACCCACAGGATGGCTAGAATCTCATGGATAGAACTCCAGAAAAGGGGTCAAACTGGGAATAGGTGGATAGAGTAAGCTGTAAAGGTGGGGGGGCAGTTTGAATATTTCTCTCACATGATGTTCAAAATATAAATATGGTGCATATTCCTTCACTTGATGTTCAACCTTCCAGAACTTTACCTCTACTTTTTCTTTGTTCAGGTTATCAAAGATGTCATCAAGACAAAGAGAGAGGGACCTCCCAAGCTGCCTATAAAAACAAAAGACATCAAATTACTGCAGATGAAAAGCGTACAGGAAATGCGCAAGCTGCGTCGGTTCCTTTTTAGAATGGAGAGCAGAAACTCTATCTATGCAGGCACAAGCCCATCCACGCCCTACTTCACACCTACTCCGAATTATGAAACAAGTAGCAACCCTTTCTTTTCCAAATTTCCGCAGGATGTTTCATTAAGCCCATCTCATGACAACTGTCCTCACACACCAGACAGAATATCAGAGAGTTTCCCTCGAACCAGCAGAGTGAAAAAACATCTTCACCCAAATGACGTATTTCCTGAATCAGAAAAAATCAATTACCTTCAGTCCACAAATAAGGATGTTGCAAAAAAATCCAGGGGCTCTCAGAACTCTTCATCGTTTGAAAGTGCCTGTGATGTAGCCCCAGACAGCTCTGGTCATTTCCACCATATTGGACAGACGTCATATGTGCTACACTCACATTCAAATACCAGCCAACCGCATTCTGAAGATGTTTGTGATGGTCTAGTTCAGTCTGATTTGAAATATAGTCTAGAAAACACCACTTCCACAGCAGTCATTTCTGGGGAAGCAAACACTATTTCCGATGCTAATCAATCAAGCAACAACACATCAACCACAATTCAAACGGATGTATTGCCTGCCAAAAATACAAATAAATGGTCTACAACACCACAACAATCTCAGCTTTTGGGTACTTTGAATTACAGCAGAACTCAGACTGATAGCACGGGAACTAACAGTTCAGGGTATGATAGCCTTGGGGCAGATATGAGCATTGACAGAATAAGAAGAGATGACATTCATGAAGATAATCCAGGAGAAAGCACTCCTGCTACAGGCACATTTTCCATTGACAGCTTCAGTTCAGGTAGTACAGGGGCTAAGGGGAAACCAAGAACTAACCAACCTCCAAATCCATTCTTCGCTAAAGCTTTCTTCATGAGGACCTCACCCAGCACATTACAATCGTCCTCGTCTACTACTTCCTTGTCACCTATGACACCACAGTCATCAAATTCTACAAAGGATGTTGTAGGACGCCTTAACTTACGCTCCCCCCACTTAAGTCCTCTTGTCGTTTCATCCAATAATAAACCAAAACTTGTACCCAAAGTCCAGCCAGTGCAGTCACCAACCACACCAGAGATATTCAGCTTAGCTCCAGAAGCTTTCAAAGCGGACGGCACACCAGTTTTTGACTCCCAGCAAGCCAAAATGTATTATGAAAGTGCAAAGAGTAAAAGAAAATTCTTTCGTCGCCAGAGCACAGTAAGCTCCCTGAAAAGCATATCGCTAGATGAACATAAACAGTCAGATTGTGAAATAAATGATATTAACCAAGAAGGTTGGGATAATGTTAATCAGCTTTCACCCAACAAAAAGAAAATGACACATTCAGACACCCATTTCATGGACTTCTTCAAAACCTGTGACGAGGGTGGAGGACTTCTATCAAATGTCAGTTCCATAACTGCGACAGCAAATGAAGGAAAACCACAAACCGTCAAACACACGCCTGGTTATGGAGTTGACCTTGACATTGGTGACCTCTCTCATTTCACGGGGGTCAGTGACATGGAAACACAGCAAGTTAAACAAGCAGTTGTATCACTTGTAAGTGAAGTTTCACATCAAGAGACAAAATCTCACGCAAATATTACCTGGCCGGATGCAGAAGACAACACAGTCTAAAGATATTCTTTTCTCTAAGACATTTTGTTATTTTTGAAACTTGGAAGCACATTTATTTTGTCAGCGCTGTAGTGTTTCTGTTTGTAGTGCTATGATATTTTGATATGCAGCAGTAGAAATGTCATGGCATACAGTCTGTATATTATTTGCTTCTTGAATTAGTCTGAGCAAACGTAGCGTTAAAACTTAGGCTAAATATAGAGTTGTTAAGAGTGCTTCTTCTTGACACCAAAAGTTGTAGATTTGCTGTTTGGCAGCATCATGCTCCAGCCTGCTCAACTATATATAGGTACAGAAATTTGTATGGCATTAAACAACAGCGGACAAACACATGCAGATACCATTTCATGGAACTGGACCAAAGGGCAAGAGTCCGGATCCTTCTGAGTCTGTAACTGTTAGGGATTATAAGGAAGTGAAGAAGGGAATGGGTCACCCCCATCTCACCCACATGTTGTTATTGCTCCTATCCAACAACTGCTGAGCAAGCCCAGTGCTATTCTCCTATAAATACATGTTTCCTCAGTTGTTCCACTGTGTCGTACAGTGAATTGGCTGCGATACTTGTTAGAATATTTTCCTTGTGTCTGCATGTGCTTCACTCTCACTCGCTATGTCCAGGGATTCATTGCATGAACTGTGATTATGTGGTTGATTGCAGTTCCTACCAAGAATATCGCTTTGTTGCTGTTTGTCCAGGGATTCATTGCATGAACTGTGATTATGTGGTTGATTGCAGTTCCTACCAAGAATATCGCTTTGTTGCTGTTTGTCCAGGGATTCATTGCATGAACTGTGATTATGTGGTTGATTGCAGTTCCTACCAAGAATATCGCTTTGTTGCTGTTTGTCCAGGGATTCATTGCATGAACTGTGATTATGTGGTTGATTGCAGTTCCTACCAAGAATATCGCTTTGTTACTGTTTGTCCAGGGATTCATTGCATGAACTGTGATTATGTGGTTGATTGCAGTTCCTACCAAGAATATCGCTTTGTTGCTGTTTGTCCAGGGATTCATTGCATGAACTGTGATTATGTGGTTGATTGCAGTTCCTACCAAGAATATCGCTTTGTTGCTGTTTGTCCAGGGATTCATTGCATGAACTGTGATTATGTGGTTGATTGCAG
Organism: Ariolimax columbianus; assembly: GCA_036924085.1. Lineage (NCBI taxonomy): Eukaryota > Metazoa > Mollusca > Gastropoda > Stylommatophora > Arionidae > Ariolimax > Ariolimax columbianus. The sequence continues at coordinate 34,764,884 of JAVGWX010000021.1, forward strand.
TTCCTACCAAGAATATCGCTTTGTTGCTGTTTGTCCAGGGATTCATTGCATGAACTGTGATTATGTGGTTGATTGCAGTTCCTACCAAGAATATCGCTTTGTTGCTGTTTGTCCAGGGATTCATTGCATGAACTGTGATTATGTGGTTGATTGCAGTTCCTACCAAGAATATCGCTTTGTTGCTGTTTGTCCGGGGAGTGACCAATACTATTTTAAGTATTACTACCCCTGCAACACTTTGAAAGCAAATGACACATTTGTGCTATGTTATTTTAAGTTGTGTTTTTTTATCTTATGTTATACAAAATCAAATAATTGAGCAAATGGTTAGAATACGAGTCTCATAGTCATGAGGACACAGGTTTGAACTTTGGATGTCGTTGTTTAATGCCCACAATGAGTACGTTTACTCTTTTGTGTGCCCTGAAAAGGGAGTTTAAAGATGGGTTGTAGTAGCTTTCCTCACATCCGATCTTGCTGATGAAGGTAGACCCTGGTCCTCCAGGCGGTTGTGCTATGCTTGGCTTCATCCTATGGGGATCACATCGATCCATGTCATCTCGTCAGCCAGACTGCCTTGAAAACTGTCTGTTTCCAGGGAACACTTCATGGAAGAGAGATTGTGGTCTTGTTCAGTATGTTGTGCCTGACCCTGATATGCCATCCTGGTCAGTATGTTGTGCCTGACCCTGATATGCCATCCTGGTCAGTAAATTTTGCTTGACCCTGATATGCCATCCTGGTCAGTATGTTGTGCCTGACCCTGATATGCCATCCTGGTCAGTAAATTTTGCTTGACCCTGATATGCCATCCTGGTCAGTATGTTGTGCCTGACCCTGATATGCCATCCTGGTCAGTATGTTGTGCCTGACCCTGATATGCCATCCTGGTCAGTATGTTGTGCCTGACCCTGATACGCTAATCTGGTCAGTATGTTTTGCCGCCTGACTGGACTAGCATCTCAGTTCCCCATTGAACCTTGGTAAGGAACTATGTTGTTTTGTTAATCAAGATGAAAAAAACATAGCATGCACACTATCCAGCCACTGCTGATGCAACTAGCTTTTATTCCACACCCCTATAATGTCTTCTTCATTGTCCCAGAATTGAAGAAAACAGTGAATTAATTCATACAAAATTCACATCTCTGTATTCTCAACAGACCCTAGATTTTCATTCCCTTCCAGAACTGTCACTGCCTGCATTTAACTAATTTGAACTGTAAAAATGTGACCATCTTTTTTTTTTTCTAATATGTAATGGTGAATCCCTGTTGTACTTTATAGAATTACCGGGTGTTTATACAGCTTCAGTTGTTATTGTTTATTTATTTGAAATACTCGCTGTTCAGCTGAAAACACTCAACTAATTAAATACAGCAGTCGGAAAATACTCAACCAGCCACATACAATCAATCAAAATCCTGTCATTCCATTTGTTGAAGCATTGTTCCAACACTCAGTTGGGCTTATTCTAACCAGCTTTTAGGAAAACCTGATTCCAGTTATGTGTTGAAGCATTTGGCCTACCCTAGCCAGCTTTTAGGAAAACTTTATTCCAGTTATGTGTTGAAGCATTTGGCCTACCCTAGCCAGCTTTTAGGAAAACTTTATTCCAGTTATGTGTTGAAGTATTTGGCCTACCCTAGCCAGCTTTTAGGAAAACTTTATTCCAGTTATGTGTTGAAGCATTTGGCCTACCCTAGCCAGCTTTTAGGAAAACTTTATTCCAGTTATGTGTTGAAGCATTTGGCCTACCCTAGCCAGCTTTTAGGAAAACTTTATTCCAGTTATGTGTTGAAGCATTTGGCCTACCCTAGCCAGCTTTTAGGAAAACTTTATTCCAGTTATGTGTTGAAGCATTTGGCCTACCCTAGCCAGCTTTTAGGAAAACTTTATTCCAGTTATGTGTTGAAGTATTTGGCCTACCTTAGCCAGCTTTTAGGGAAACCTCTGATTCCAGTTATGTGTTGAAGTATTTGGCCTACCCTAGCCAGCTTTTATTATCTCAGTCCTTTGCGGTGCGATTTGATAGCAATGGTTTTTACATGATGAAGTTGCTGGATCACTACCACATTCTGCACTTTCTTGATGTCTAGTGTTCGTGCCAGTGCATACTGCTTGTCTGTTGTCCTGCCAGTGTATACTGCTTGTCTGTGGTCCTGCCAGTGTATACTGCTTGCCTGTGGTCCTGCCAGTGTATACTGCTTGTCTGTGGTCCTGCCAGTACATACTGCTTGTCTGTTGTCCTGCCAGTGCATACTGCTTGTCTGTGGTCCTGCCAGTGCATACTGCTTGTCTGTGGTCCTGCCAGTGCATACTGCTTGTCTGTGGTCCTGCCAGTGCATACTGCTTGTCTGTGGTCCTGCCAGTACATACTGCTTGTCTGTTGTCCTGCCAGTGCATACTGCTTGTCTGTGGTCCTGCCAGTACATACTGCTTGTCTGTTGTCCTGCCAGTGCATACTGCTTGTCTGTGGTCCTGCCAGTACATACTGCTTGTCTGTTGTCCTGCCAGTGCATACTGCTTGTCTGTGGTAACTCACATAACATCTCTGACCTGGCTCTCAGCTCATACATAAAGGTTACTGATGGAAGTCCAAGCATGCATATCATCTTTGCAATTGGGGAATGTCGCTGGCGCAACCCTAAGACCAACCACTTCCAAACAATCACACACCCAAGTAGCCACCAAATGCAACTAACTTGTCTCAGGTAGCCATCACATACAACTAATTTGTCCAAGGTAGCCATCACATACAACTAACTTGTCTCAGGTAACCACCAAATACAACTTGTGTCAGGTAGACACCACATACAAACTAACTTGTGTCAGGTAGTCGCCAAATACAACTAATTTGTCCAAGGTAGCCATCACATACAACTAATTTGTCTCAGGTAGCCACTAAATACAATTAACTTGTCTCAGGTAGCCACCACATACAACTATAGTCTCAGGTAGCCACCACATACAACTAACATGTGTCAGGTAGCCATCACATACAACTAACTTGTTTCAGGTAGTCCCACAGACAAATAAAAAAAACAGGTAGCCAAGGCATGTAAAGTTTTATTTTTATTTTTTTTCTTCTTCTGAACAAAATTACAAGTGCATGGAAAAAATATTCATTTCTTTTGAATTCATTTCTTTTGAATTCATTTACCTTGAAAAAAGTTGTAGGTAAAATGACAAACCAACTTGTACTGTCCGATGTTGCTTGTGGCAGTTTTTGTTTGCGTTGTACAGATCGGTCTGCACCTTCTAATCTACTATCCTCATATTCACCAAGTTAATAAACAAAGAAATACATGGACAGTCAGTGCAGTAACATAGGAACAAGCAAAACAAAAAAGTTCCAATTGGCAGACAGGTGTATAAGTGACAAGTTGTGATGATTGATCAAATCAGGTGGATATGACACTCAAACCCAACTTAATCTGTGTCCGTTCCCTGATGGTGATGGCAGCACACAAATATCTGATTGTTTTATGGCCATTGGAAAAACAGATTCAATATCAGTTCAACATTGCCAGTGATTGCTATTACATTGTAACTACAACTGATGTTTTAGTTTAACATTGCAAGTTCTACTACTGATTTGTTGCTTCTTTTTAAATACTACAGGTAACACAACAAGTTAAACTTTCAACCTCTTTTTTCTAAAGTGCAGTGAAATTGTACTGGTTCTTTTTATGAACACTATAAATGACTTGATGTTCAACCGTTAATTTTTATTAAACATTGCAGTGTTTTCAACTCTGGTGTTCTCATTTGACAAAATACAAATCAGTTTGCAACTTAACACAGTTAGGGGTATACATCATTGAGGAGCAACAAGGCAGAGCAAAAAATTTTAAAAAAAGGTATAGATGTTTATCAATCTCAACCGATCCAACAATCTAACAACTATCAGAAACAAATCACTCAATGAACAAACATCTACAATACGAATGTGAAAACATTCTTGCCGTCCAGGTCACAGTATCAAGTTAAGAAAATTAAAGGCAAAAATGTGAAACATACATGTTCATATAGTTAGTTAGACCACATGCACTACGGCACAGATACGGCTCAACCAAAATAAAGTCTGGTATCAAATACATGGGGGGTGGGGTGGGTGTACTCGCTGCTAATGCAAGCCTACAGACACACCTTTTAGGATTATTCCTCAATGAAGCATAGCTCTTAACGCTTTACAGTCAGGGCTGATTAGATTTGTCTTAAGACACAAATCTAATCAATTAGACCGGGCTAAGACACAAATCTAATCAATTAGACCGGACTATAAAGAGTTAAGACACAAATCTAATCAATTATGTCGAACTGCAAAGTGTTAATACACGTCTTATAAATTAGGCCGGACTGTGAAGGGTTAAGACATAGCTTATAAATTAGGTTGGACTGTGAAGGGTTAATACAAGTCTTATAAATTAGGCCGGACTGTGAACGGTTAATACAAGTCTTATAAATTAGGCTGGACTGTGAAGGGTTAATACAAGTCTTATAAATTAGGCTGGACTGTGAAGGGTTAATACAAGTCTTATAAATTAGGCCGGACTGTGAAGGGTTAAGACAAGTCTTATCAATTAGTCCAGACTGAAGGGTTAAGACAAGTCTTATCAATTAGTCCAGCCTGTGAAGGGTTAAGACAAGTCTTATCAATTAGTCCGGACTGTGAAGGGTTAAGACAATTCTTATCAAGTCTTATCAATTAGTCCGGACTGTGAAGGGTTAAGACAATTCTTATCAAGTCTTATCAATTAGTCCAGACTGTGAAGGGTTAAGACAATTCTTATCAATTAGTCCAGACTGTGAAGGGTTAAGACAATTCTTATCAATTAGTCCGGACTGTGAAGGGTTAAGAACTGCTGCTTATTATCACTTGTAGAATGTGGCCATGCTGTTAGTAGTCGGTCACACAAAATTATCATCCGCCTGAAGATGTGACAAGGCTGGTTAGAAATGAAGCCAAGCAAAATGATTATCACGCACTTCACTACCTGCAGAATGTTACCTCGAGGCCAGTGGTCAGCAAACACATAATTATGGTCTCACACTTCACTACCTGCAGAATGTTACCTCGAGGCCAGTGGTCAGCAAACACATAATTATGGTCTCATACTTCACTACCTGCAGAATGTTACCTCGAGGCCAGTGGTCAGCAAACACATAATTATGGTCTCATACTTCACTAACTGCAGAATGTTACCTCGAGGCCAGTGGTCAGCAAACACATAATTATGGTCTCACACTTCACTACCTGCAGAATGTAACCAAAGGGCTAGCAGTCAGTCACACACATTTATCATGAGTCTGCCATCACTTGCAGTCAGTGTCCGCGCAGGTTAGAAATGAAGTCACAAAATGACACTGTTTTTGTGGCTTGCAGTCAGTTATAAAATAATCACCTGCACATTTCAATGATACTAACCATTTCCAGAAAAAATGGTGGCTGAATTGTTAGAGAGGGGGATCTTATAGAGCACACAGGTATGGAACAAAGCACATATATTGAAAATAGCAGTTCTTTTTAAGTATGACTGCATCAACTGCTGGTGTATTTGGACAATGTTTAACATATCTGGGATGACAGAGACTATGTCATATTCATTGTTTGAGCTGATCCTAATCTCATGCGTGCACCTCGAATGGTTTCCGAGAGGGCTCTGCGCATGATAGAGACACTGAGAGAATGTCTTCAGAGACAATTAACAAATACCATATGTTGGAAAGATAGCTCTAGAAACAAAACCTCATATATGAAGCCTTCCTTTCATATAATTATGTTGAACTAATACAAATTCTAGTTTATCTAATATTCAGTTAACTCAAACAAATTCTAGTTTATCTAATATTGTGATAACTGAACATCTCTTCTGTCATTGTAGCTTTTCGTGGCGGGGCTGCTTGTTGTTGTTTTAATTTTCTGCAAATTACAACACATTATTTTTTTTAAATGATCAGTTTGAAAAGGAAGCAAAAGGGTGCCATTGTAGCTAGGTCGAAACACTAGCCTTTATTTAATCAGTGTCTCACACTCATTTGAATAGTAGCCAATCCTGTGTTGCAATTTGAATAGTAAACTGACACCATCCAAATTAGGTCATAGATTCCATGCATTCTACACTATACATTTAGATAAAGGTTTGACTTTGTTGCTACCCTTTAACTATCTGATGTAGAGAGCTTTTATCATTTCTACAGACTGTGTAGCCAGCCCCATGCACAACTCTCTTATGATATACCCAGCAGGTCATATTATTACTTTTCTTTGCTGGCCTTTCGGGTCAAGTAACACATGGGTGTGTTACGATAATTGTGTGCATAATGTCTGCCCTAAATAATTATGCACGTATCTACACATCTGTTGTGTTCCCAAAGCAGATGAAGATCTTCTACGCCCGTGGTCCAGGGAGTACGAATGTCAAATTACAGTGCTCATAGCGTCAATACATGGGTGCTAATCGCGCTCGAAGTAGGAAGTCACATCATCGGTCGGTCACTGCTGGCTGGGCTGTGAGATTTGCTCAAACTGCTGGTTGTACCCTCAAAGAGGTAATTCTTCAACTTGGCAGTGACTGCAAAAGAGCAAACAGCTCGGCCGATCCAGTTAACAATAACCCTGAACGGGCAAACCTCGATACCCGAGTTGTTATCATAATAAACATAACAGGGTGATTATTTTCAGACAGGACACTGAAGAAGGGTGTGCATGAGGCGGCCAACCTGACCACATAAAATCAATTGCCATCGAATCCAAAATTGCAAACAAATGTATTCAGGATTCCCTAAAAGCAAATTAAGGTCAACCAAATGCAGGATTGGATCTATACCCCGTCATTTGGGATGACAAGGTACATGAAAACGAGCACGACATGTCCATGGTCTTCAAAGAAACATCTGCAAAATAAAACTCCTTTATTGGTTGAAACAGTTTTCAGTTTAGCATCTGTTACGGCATTTTGTCATACAAAACTTCAAATAGTCATATTTTAGCTGGTAAAACTGGCCAGTTTTCTTTCCATCTATTAAGGAAGGCCTCATATGGTACAGAAATTTGTTACAAATTAATAGACTTGTTTTGCAAGGATGAGAAAAATAAGAAGAAAACACTCCCAAGCAGCGCAAATTTTAGAATTTCTGTATAGAGATTCTAGTATACAAAATATACTTATAGCCGTGATGCTAACTGATGCAGCCGGCCAAAAAGTGAATGTAAAAGAAACTGGCTGTATACAGATTCTGTAGTCTTTTAACCAGTATAAAGACATTAAGTTATAACAGTCCTCAAATCCCATAGGAATCCTGAACTGAACGCATTGGTGAAAACGTCTCAAGGGTTCCAGAAAGCAGTGATACCATCACATTGTAACATTAAGGATAACGAGAAGGCCGACAGTCTAGCCAAAATGGGGGCCAAGCTGATACATGAAGAATACCTGGACCTGGTCAACTACGAAGAAACAAAAACACCCCACAGACGACGGATACTACCAACTGTCCAGAAAAGACCAGTTTATCGTAACGTCTCTGAGCTGGCCACAACAGAAAGACAGCACCTGTGCACCAAATTCAAGACAGGTACCACATGTACTTCACGACTGCCCATAGTACACAGATCTGAGGAGAAGGATGTGGTCCGCTCCCTTTGAGGAGAAACTGTACAGCGGTTTCGAGACCCTGAAAAAGGCAGCAGACTTGATTGAAGAATCTGGTCCCAGTCTCAATGAGCAATGATCGCAGAAGAGGAATTTACTTTTAAAAGACAATCCCATTCATTGTGTTCTTTCAAGACAAATTGTGAATGTCAGAAATACAGAAGAGGAATTTACTTTTAAAAGACAATCCCATTCATTGTGTTCTTTCAAGACCAATTGTGAATGTCAGAAATACAGAAGAGGAATTTACTTTTAAAAGATAACTCCATTAATTGTGCTCTTTCAAGACCAATTGTGAATGTCAGAAATACAGAAAAAAAATGCAGGAAAAAAAAAAATACTATTTCCATTATGATGCATAGCTTTGTTGTTGACCAGAATTTATGAGACACATTCAACATTACAGAACATGAGCACTCGGTGAGTCAAAATTCAATTCTGTCATTATGAATCTAAGCAGACACAATAAGTTCACATTTAACAAACAAACAGAAATCATATCAGCAAGCACAGATAATGTGGTATATATGTATGTACACTGTGAGCGCATCACTCAAACTCAACACACGACACACACATACAAATCTTATCAAGACAGGACACAGAAGAACACTAGAGCCACATCTATAGCTCTAGAAATAATCACCATCGTTCGTGTATCCGTAATATATCATATATTCCCTATAGCTGTAGAAATAATCACCACCGTTCATGTATCCTTAATATATCATATATTCCCTATAGTAAGCTCAACATTACCTCTGACATGTTACAAGTGCATTATCTCCACTGACAGGAGTCACACGCTGCCGAAGACGGATGTGTCGGACCGGAAGGTGCAAATATCGCAGTCAAGATGTAAACTAGCGACACGACGCATTCCGTTCTCCGGACTACAATCCTGTTACTTCCAAAGCCCTATTCAGGGCTTGGTAGCGGGAGATTGAAAACAAACGCAGGAGGAGAAGTCACACAGACAAAAATGTGACAGGGTTAATCACAACGATGAAACAAAAAATAAAAACAGGTCAGGCTTAACTCCTAGTGATGTGCAGTAGTGGCCTGCAGACTGCCAGCAAACAATGTCACATTCAATATATCAAATCTATTACAAAATCACCTGAGTGGAGCCTCGGTTGGACCACTGTAACTTATCATGTAATGTCCTAAGAGGTGATGAAAGAAGGTTGTGTATGACGGCTAGCAGCATCATCATCATGTAAAACCATTGCTATGGAAACCTATACTGCAGTTTCGGGATGCAGGCTTCCTGTAAGGCATAAGTTGTAGTGGCGGCAGTATGCTTCATGTGGAGGGAACAGGCAAAATGAATTTCAAAATATGATATAATACCTACACCTTTTATTTCTCTTCAGTATCCTTCATGAACCGTGTAACAAAAAGTTGTACTTTATCTCAGGAATTTCTGTGCAATCTCTTTTTTTTTCGTTAAAGGTTTGCCTCTCTGTATTCTATTGGTGGAGGCACGCCCTTTTCCACCCGGGACCATAATCTTTTAGGTGATATCAGGACGTATTAACCAGTGCTTGGATGCATGTGTGCGTCTGTATGTACCTATGATAGTGTTTTAGTGATGGTTTCAGTTCAAACCAGACAGAATGTCCTTGCTCACTGGAGTAAGGTCCCTAAATGCTGTGTGTGTGTGTGGAAGGTTTATAAACCCGTTTACCTGATGGTTGTTAAGTGCAATGTCTGACCCGTAGGAGAGGTTTTCAAGTACGGACGAGCATGACTTGCAAAGTCTTTCAAATGTGACGGAGACTGAAAATTGGACAAAAGTTGTGTGTGGCAGAGGAGACATATGTGAGCCCGAGTTGCTAGGATAGCCCATGTGCTACAAGAGCTGAGAAAATAGAAACACTGTAACCTGCCAGGCATGTAAGAGATGACCAAGGAGGGTTGGATACCCAATCACGTAAAAACTATAAGCCATAAGGAAAAGAGGAAAAAAAGCAGAGAAATGATTATTCCAGAATGGTGAGGTTTTATTCTAGGCGAGTAATAGTAGAAGACTCTCTGGCTCAGGCATTGCACACTCAAACCCCGGACTTGAAAATCAAACAAAAAATCTGGCAATTGTTCTAGCGATCGTGCGTCAAATGATGCCACACCCACTCCTTCAGTAACATAGCTACATCCACTCCTTGACCAACATTAAAGTCATACTCTATTTCTAACCGACAATGAATCCACACCCACAACCCTCATCGACACTAAAGCCAAACCAAATTCCCTCTATTACATTTAAACACAATAAACAAAATCTGACATGAGTCGCTATGATCAGGCCATAGTCAGTTATATATCTACCATGTAGATTAGTAGTCCACAACCTTCTTCCAAACAGAGACCCACAACCATGACAGTGAGTGGACATAATAATGTTCGCTTAGGCATCTAGAGCCCGTTGCGTTGATCAACCACTACCATGTCTAACCGCTGAGGTTTGTAGCCGAAGGAGAGACTGTTATCTGTCGGAGCCAAGTAGAACAGGGACCACATTTATCTAGATCTAATAAACTAAGATTGTAAAAATAAAGCATAGTGAACAACTAATAACATTTATTTGACTTAAAAGTAACATTTATCTTCTGAAGTTATAAATAACACATTGACGTGAGGTTTGATGCAGATTTATCTCTCAAGAGACCGTGCACGAGTGCACTAAACGAACAAACTGTTGAGCATGTATTTACATGACTGCCCTCTGTATGGCCAGTTAAGGAAAATACACCGACCCAACAATTCAACACCAGACTTAAGACTGTAAAGGATTCCAAACAAAGGCTGAGTTCATCACAGGAGCTCGTCTGACAGTGTAAGCATCAAAGATACATTCACAAGAAGAAGAATCATCTCCAAAAAATCTCACAAGGTTAGGCAGCAAGCTGGATATGACCAGTTAAATAATGTAATCTAAGCCAGTGTTTCCCAACCGCACGTCTGCGGACCTGTGCCGGTTTGCAGAAATGTCCTGCCTGTCTGCAAAATTTATTGCGGCTGAACCCCTTAACTACAGAGATGTCACTCTGCTGTCCAAAAATAACATGCAATCATTGTCTCAATTTTTGATGTCACTGGGAAACGAATATTCATCTCTCAATTGCAAAGGCAAAGGCCGCTGTCCATCGTAGACAATGGCATAATTAATTTTGCTAGCGCTATTTTTAGCAAGGATTAACTGCGCTACTTTTTATCCTCACTCTCTCATCTCGAGCCACCCGATCCCAGTGGCAAGTCAAGAACAAGATGACTAGGGGGCGACTACGAGATGCAGGGGACTCCGCATCAAGCACCCGTGAAAAAGACGGCGGAGTCCGGAGTCGAACCCACACCACCTGACCACGAGGCCAACGGCTTAACCACTTCGCCACGAAATCACCCATCTCTCAATTACAGCGTTATTAAATTGTTTGTCATACTTTCAACTACCTATTTGTGTGACAAGGATTGTTTCTTCAGCCCTGTCAGTGATCAGAACCGAACAGAGAAACCGAGTGGATGTCAAAGCAGCATTTCGTCTCTCAGAAACAACACTGCAGCCACGGTTATCAAATATTCTAGCAAAAAAACATTAACAGATTTCGCACTAACTTTACTTGAATAAAATATTGCTTTCTAAAAATTTCAAGACATTCTATTATTAACATTTTTATTTCTGTCTGATTGGTCCACGAAAAGTGTATCTTATCCTTATCGGTCCTCGAAAATTGTTTATTTTCACCGGTCCGCAAAAACGTGTGGTCATTTTTGCCAGTCCGCAGGTGTAAAAAAGTTTGGAAACGATGATCTAAATGGTTCTAGCTTTGTCTTCGTGTACTTCCTTTCTGAGAATAGTATATATTTGTATATGGATGAATCTAAACAACTGATTTAAAATTGTGCAGTTTCTGGAAGCAGGAAAAGTGGCCAAAGATCGAGAGGCTTACAGAGCAGCCGTGATGAGAGCAATGTTCTTCAAAGGATATGCCACAAGATGAGTTTCACAATCAGGCCTGAAATACACACTGAATCCTTTTTATGGCAATGTGGGCCAGGAGTATGATATTTAGGTTTACGATTGCGGACTAGGAATGGTTTTGAAGTCTGCCTGCTGATAAGGAAGGCAGTGGTTCGAATCCCCGGTAAGGCATATGTTGTTTCTCTGTTGTGAGTGAAATAAGCAAACACAGCCAGCATACGACGGCAGTGAGAAATTTACCTATAGTCCTCAACCTTTAAAACCCCTCGATTACCCCAATAAGGGGAACAAAGTTGCATGATCTTTGCGGGCCAGATATTTTTAATTCATGGGCTGTAAGTTGTCAACCCCTGGAGTAGATCAGCTCCCCCAATTTGATCCATCATATATAAATGTTCCAAGAGAATCAAGATTTGCTTTATCCTTTTTCCTTGCCATTTTCATTTCCTTTCATGACAATAGGATGTACACAAATGTTGACGAGAATTCAGACGACGACGACGACTAACAAATTCGACATCTGTCTCATTAACTTAACTTCTTTGTACTTGGTTCAGAAGACTCTGCAGAGTCTGTATACAACCAGATTCTTCTACTTTGCATGATCTTAAAATACATATGCACATGCAATCTATTATTGAATGTATTAACTGACCCTGTTCCCCACTATTTCCTATGACAATGCATTCCAAGTATTCACCACTCTCTGATTAAAAAAATATTTCCTAATATCTAATCTGCACCTTTCTTTATTAGTTTGTAGCTGTACCTTCGTGTTCTTGTAGGTGGCTGTACTTTGAAAATCTTGCTACAGTCTAATTTATTCTTTCCATTGATTATAAACCTGTATTAAATCACCTTTAATTCTTCTCTTTTCTGGACAGTCTAGACCGGCTTTTCTTCATAACTATAATTCTGGAACCTCACTATCAGTTTTGTCGCTCTTCTTTGGTAATAGCTTACATGCAGCATACATAGGGTGTCTCGACATTGTCTTTACAACTTTGACTCAATAATAAAAGTAAATCCGGAGAATCAGGCGAGGTGTAAGAAATACTGGTGTCCCAATTTACTGAGAAACTCAATAAGTTTTTCCGAATACCAAGTTTTGACAAGTTTTCTTCATTATTTATTAAATCTACATTCCTCCTCTCAGTCATAATGAATCTACAGGAGAAGCAGTGTTAACGTTTTCGGTCAGGTAAGGTAGGATTTGGTGATGTACAAGACATCAGTTAGTCCATTTGGGTAGAAATTGGAAAAAAAACACCAGCGTTTGCCATAGATAGATTGTAACGAACTCTCCCTGGGTTAGGAAAGCTAAATTATAATAAACTTTTTGCTCATGTGAAACTTTCATTTGATTTGCGATATTTCACCTATATTTATATGCGTGCTGAATGTGCTAAGGTCGACCTTTCTGTCCAATGAAATTTGAACACCAAGACTCAAGAAATGATTTTATTATTAGATCAGATCACACGTGGAAATTCAACATACGACTGATTCAGTTTTTACTGGGATACAGAAAAAATGAATTTTGGTTATTTTTTTTCAGGGAATTTAACACAAAAATACACCTGACATCGCACGTACACACAAAATGTTGCTATGCATTTCTTTCCACAGTCAAGTGGTTTATTCAAACTAAATCCATTAAACATATCCAATGAAGATACCAAATTGATTACAACAATCTGTTATTTCAGTGTGATAAATTATTGTGATTTATGCATCTAAATATCCTTGTTTGTTAATTCTAAGACTGTTAGTTAATATTTCATTTAGGACGTATTGTATTACAGAGAGGTTCGTGGGATTGAGACACCAGTCAGGCACAACATACTGACCAGGACATCACGCATGCAGATGAAGCCAAGCATAGCACAACCGCCTGGAGGACACCGGTTCACATTCATCAGCATACTCGTGATGTAAGGAAAGCTACTACAACCTGCCACTTAACGTTCTTTTCAGGGCGCACAAAAGAGTAAACTTGCTCAAATTATCATTCAACAACAACATCTATAGAGAGAGAGAGAGTGGGAGAGCAATCAACAGCTTTGTAGACTAAACACAGAAATACAGAGGATAAACACAAGCATACAGAGGAGGATAAACACAGAAATGGAGAGGATAAACACGGGCATACAGAGGAGGATAAACACGGGCATACAGAGGAGGATAAACACAAGCATACAGAGGAGGATAAACACAGAAATTCAGAGGAGGATAAACACAAGCATACAGAGGAGGATAAACACAGAAATACAGAGGAGGATAAACACAAGCATACAGAGGAGGATAAACACAGGCATACAGAGGAGGATAAACACAAGCATACAGAGGAGGATAAACACAAGCATACAGAGGAGGATAAACACAAGCATACAGAGGAGGATAAACACAAGCATACAGAGGAGGATAAACACAAGCATACAGAGGAGGATAAACACAGGCATACAGAGGATAAACACAGGCATACAGAGGAGGATAAACACAGAAATTCAGGAGGATAAACACAAGCATACAGAGGAGGATAAACACAGAAATACAGAGGAGGATAAACACAGAAATACAGAGGAGGATAAACACAGAAATACAGAGGAGGATAAACACAGAAATACAGAGGAGGATAAACACAGAAATACAGAGGAGGATAAACACAGAAATACAGAGGAGGATAAACACAGAAATACAGAGGAGGATAAACACAGGCATACAGAGGATAAACACAGGCATACAGAGGATAAACACAGGCATACAGAGGATAAACACAGGCATACAGAGGAGGATAAACACAAGCATACAGAGGAGGATAAACACAAGCATACAGAGGATAAACACAAGCATACAGAGGAGGATGAACACAGAAATACAGAGGAGGATAAACACAAGCATACAGAGGAGGATAAACACAAGCATACAGAGGAGGATAAACACAAGCATACAGAGGATAAACACAGGCATACAGAGGAGGATAAACACAGAAATACAGAGGAGGATAAACACAAGCATACAGAGGAGGATAAACACAGGCATACAGAGGATAAACACAGGCATACAGAGGATAAACACAGGCATACAGAGGATAAACACAGGCATACAGAGGAGGATAAACACAAGCATACAGAGGAGGATAAACACAAGCATACAGAGGATAAACACAGGCATACAGAGGAGGATAAACACAGAAATACAGAGGAGGATAAACACAAGCATACAGAGGAGGATAAACACAGGCATACAGAGGATAAACACAGGCATACAGAGGATAAACACAGGCATACAGAGGATAAACACAGGCATACAGAGGAGGATAAACACAAGCATACAGAGGAGGATAAACACAAGCATACAGAGGAGGATAAACACAGTCATACAGAGGAGGATAAACACAGAAATACAAAGAAAGATAAACATAGTGGGAAGGAGAAACTCAATATTGATATCAGCCTTTGTGAATCCAAACTTGACAAAGTACCCTCCCGCTGTAGTAAATTTAAATGAGGTCTTTAACGCAACTACTGTTTCTTATGACCTACTGAAGCATGGTAAAGGCCAGGTTTTTTAAGACCTATTGAAGTACAACAAAAGCCAGGTTTTTTTAAGACCTATTGAAGTATAACAAAGGCCAGGTTTTTTTTCAGACATTGTTTAAGTACAACAAAGGCCAGGTTTTTTCAGACATATTGAAGTACAACAAAGGCCAGGTTTTTTCAGATCTCATGATTGAAGAGCAACAAAGGCCAGGTTTTTTCAGACCTCATGATTGAAGTACAACAAAGGCCGGGTTGCCACAATCAATGATCTAATGGTAAGTCTGAGCCAGACTCAGCTGGTAAGCTTCGCTATATGAATATATAATCAAAACAAGGCTTCTGACTTAAGATTGGCCCGCCCTTGTCACTGAAAGCTTAAAATAACCTGTGATGTGGAACTGGTGCACAGTGTTAATAAAAGATACTTTCAAGGCAGAATAGGCACTGCTCCATGCGGATACAAGGAAGCAAAGAATAAGACGGGATCAAGATACTAAGCAGTGCATGAGCTGCAGTGGTCAGCGACCCATAGGTCACTGCTAGAGTCAGGGCCAGTGAACCAGAGCTGCCAAGACCCTTCAACACCTCCATGCAGTGAACCTCGATAACAGGCTGCAACAGGGCGGAAGAAAAAGAGGAAATCGAAGTGGGAAGGCTAACCCAGTACTCAAAAATGTCTGCTAAAGTCGGATGTATCAGACCGAAATTTTCAGATATCGCAATCAAGCTGTAAACTACAACACAGGGTAATCCGCTCTCCAGACAACATCCTGCTACTTGCAAAGTCCTTTTCAGGGCTTGGTAGCAAGAGTTTGAGAACAAACGAAGAAGAAGAAAGAAATCCAAATAAGAAAATAATGCACTCTTTGACTATAAGTCAACAGCTATTCGCACTCTGGGTCCAATACTATGGGTCAGGTTAACAGGCGCAGATAGCGCGGCCTCACTGTAAACTATGACACAACATTCTTTTCAGCTTGAGAATATATCTTATCATTGTAACCAAGGTTACACTAATCAAGTGTAGCCCATATGACCTCTCAAACAATGTCAGCTGCTAATATAGTCATATGACCTCTCAAACAATGTCAGCTGCTAATATAGTCATATGACCTCTCAAACAATGTCAGCTGCTAATATAGTCATATGACCTCTCAAACAATGTCAGCTGCTAATATAGTCATATGACCTCTTCATCCTTTACAGCTTGTATCACCTCGCACTGGCTGCCAAAAATCTAAAAATGATCACTCGTCTAGACCAAAAAAGACCTCTGAAAAATGCATTTGTGTTTCGTAATTTAGTTTGAATTCAATTTTTTTTATTTACGGCTTTACACAATGGTTGCATCCGTGCATGACCAAATGATGTTTAACTGTACAACTATTTCCTGTAGGTTGACTAAAGCACGTGATACGAGATTTGAAAGTCTACCCATTTATTGCAATGGAAGTTGGGCTTCAAGAACGTAGAAATGATCTATTTGATCAATCCAATGATTGCGCATCTGGATTACTTGTGAATATTCAACACACACCCAATTAAGACTTTGACTGGGACACATAGCACAAAAGTTGTATTTATAGGAATCAACGGATATATTAGCGAAACACAAGACGGAGTAAGTACGAAAAAAAGATTTTATCTCCAATTTCCACCTCCGCATTAATGTCCTTAAACGCTTCATACCAATATATAATCTTTATTACGAATACTTCATGTCATAGTTTAATTATAGATTTAATTATAGATCATAATTTTAGCTGAATTTGTTGAATAATAATTTATTTTATTTTGAATAAAACTTTGATGCACGGAATTCCAACATTTTGTCCTGGACTGAAAGAAACAATTCTGAAAAATTAGCCCGGGACTGAAAACTGTTAACCAACCCCATCTGCTAATATAGTAATATAACCACTCAAACAATGTCAGCTGTTAATGGTAAAAATAAGAAGGAATCAATTATTTTTAAATTATAAGATAGCAAGGCAGAAATAGTGCAAATGAAATTCTAGGACAAGAGATTTGATGGCGTTCAAAATATGGCAACAAACTTAAGGTCTGTTACTACCCTGAAGGA
This sequence comes from Ariolimax columbianus, assembly GCA_036924085.1. NCBI lineage: Eukaryota > Metazoa > Mollusca > Gastropoda > Stylommatophora > Arionidae > Ariolimax > Ariolimax columbianus. The sequence continues at coordinate 34,782,149 of JAVGWX010000021.1, forward strand.
TGTCATCAGATGTGATGGTACCTGGCTGATTGACCAGACCTCAACCACATAGCCAAGAAGAGAGAGAGAAAGATACAGATAGACAGAGAGAGAGAGTGAGAAATATAGAGAAATAACTGAAACTTATGTATATCAAAGAGTATCAGTAAAGGAAAGAAAAATTACAACTCATGTATAGGGCTGAAACATGGCAAAGAAGGATGAAAAAAGCCTGCAAGCGTTTGAAATGTGCTGCTACAGTAGAATGGAAAAAGTGAGATGGACAGAAAGAAAATCCAGTGACAATGTCCTCACTGAGGTAGGCGGCACACAGAGACAAATATTGAAAATGATACAGAAACGAAAATTGAGTTGACTAGTAGACAATATGCGGCATGACAGTCTTCTACGGAAGATACTAGAAGAGGAAAAGGGGGGGGGGGGGAGTGGCGCCGAGACCAAGACTTACCTGTACATCTCAGGCATGCAGAGACAAAGTATTAACCTATGCTCATATGAAGAGAGCTGCAGAGATTAGTGTAAAATGGAGAGACATGTTGAGACAACCTTACAGTCAGTCTTAGAACTGACCAACCAGAGGATAGGGTCAAATGGAGAGACATGCTTGGACAACCTTACAACCAGTCTTAGGACTGACCAACCAGAGGATAGGTCAAATGGAGAGACATGCTTGGACAACTTCACAACCAGTCTTAGGACTGACCAACCAGAGGATAGGGTCAAATGGAGAGACATGCTTGGACAACTTTACAACCAGTCTTAGGACTGACCAACCAGAGGATAGGGTTAAATGGAGAGACATGCTTGGACAACTTTACAACCAGTCTTAGGACTGACCAACCAGAGGATAGGGTTAAATGGAGAGACATGCTTGGACAACTTTACAACCAGTCTTAGGACTGACCAACCAGAGGATAGGGTCAAATGGAGAGACATGCTTGGACAACTTTACAACCAGTCTTAGGACTGACCAACCAGAGGATAGGGTCAAATGGAGAGACATGCTTGGACAACTTTACAACCAGTCTTAGGACTGACCAACCAGAGGATAGGGTTAAATGGAGAGACATGCTTGGACAACCTTACAACCAGTCTTAGGACTGACCAACCAGAGGATAGGGTCAAATGGAGAGACATGCTTGGACAACTTTACAACCAGTCTTATGACTGACCATCCAGCTGATGATGTATATTTACAATTATTATACGATACTGTGACAAATTAACTTCTTCTAACTTTAGAAATTCTGAAAAATCTTAAATGTCAGAGTTTCTAGAAGATAAGACTACTAATGATAATCACATCTCTTCACAAGTAGCCATTGAAGCAGACATCCATGTTTGACAGTCACAGCAGGAAGGATCACTTGCAAGCACTGCCACCAGGCAGCTTCACTCAGAACAAAACAACATCCTCAAGTAATGATCATGCAATTCTACAAAAATTACTCCACACCAACATTATCCAGGAGCAATAATTTGCTAAAATGAATCCAATCCAACAAAAATAATTTAGAAATAAAGCCTTGTGACAGATTTCTGTTACGTTACGGACTTCACAAATACAGAGGCATGTTATATTGGATTATCGTATTGTTATATAGTATTGTAAACCACCTCGCACATTGTCTATAACTCTGGTACTCAGTGCGTCTCAAGACATTTCTCTCTTTTTTTTAAATATTTTTTTTATTTCATCATGTTCAAACAGAAAAACTCAAAACTATCAGTGTGAGATCTCTCAACTAGAATCTAAAAAAGCTAGAGGAAAGACAAAGAAGGAATAACTGAGATGGAAGGAAAATTTGGGAGAGACCAGAACACACATTCACATCTCTGGCTGACACAAACACAACATCTTCAACTGTGCCGCCGCTGGCAGATACACATAGAATGGCATTTCCTTTCATTATCTCCACACACAAATGCTGAAACTTGCTTCTTCTAATCTCTTGTTTAATCCGCTAACGAATTCATCCCGACTGTTTGGAATCTTGAGCAGGGTAGAGGAAAAGGTTCAGGCAACATATGTGTAGATTTTTCTGTAATGAGAACAAAAGTTAATTAAAGCAAGCATTATCTGAGTGGTACTCGAGTAGAAAAGAATTGATCTTCTTCTTCTTCAAAAAGATAAGGTTTAAGATATGATATATTGAAAAGATAATGTAGCAGTTAGCTGTTGTGTCTGGAGCAAAAAACGGGTTAACCTTCATCACACCAGGGTCTACACTGGTTGGACAAAAATCAGAATTCTGGAAAAAAGTATTATTTTGCATGGCTACCCTACCCATAGTCATTTTTTTTAATGCTGAATACGTCCCCATCTATACACGGTATTTTGCCGGTAAAAGTATCGTATGTTAGATTACAAATGGGTTTTGAACGATTTTTCTTCTAACACCTCTATTACACCGATTGGGGCAAGTCAACTTTTTGCAAAAGGTAAAGTAGGAGGTTGCTGGAAAAGATCTTTATCGAGTAGATCTGTTTATTTTGTTAGTTTAGATGAAAGAACTACGTTTGAATTTATTTTTTTTTGCGTTCGCCTTATTTTTCTTTATCCCCAAGGTGGTGTGCGTTGCACTGTGGTTTTTATTTTGCGCCTGTCGGCCCAGTGCATCAGACTTCAGCATGCATTTTATGTAAGGGTCTGCTTCCTCCTGCATTTTCTAAGGGTTAGCTTCCCTGGGGTAACGGCCGGTGTTGTGGTGGGGATCGAACCCAGCACCTTCCGGTTGTGAGCCGTGCCACTTAACCACTAGGCCACGCCGTCCCCCTACGTTTGAATTGAAAACTAACAGTTGTGGCAATATTGTAAACACAGTATAGATACATTGTTATGGTTTCCATGGATTTCTATCGGAGCGACTAGGCCTAGCTGTCGAGCCCAAATTTGTCCTAGATTTCCATAAATTTTCAACTTCATCTTTTTGTATCTCAGAAACTAACAAACACACAACAAAAACAATAACTCCCACAAGTTCTTTATTCAATTGTGTCTCTACACACAAGAAAATCATATTTATTGACAAACAAACAGAGCAGTTACAAAATTGTGCAAGTCGACTACTATAGCGAGATATAAATTTGCGCAAATTTTCGTTTAAAAAAAGGATGTGGCATCGTGCAGGTTAAATTATTAAATTCATTATCAATAAGCTACCTGCAAAGTAGCAAATCACAGAAAGAAACATCACCCAAAAATAACTTACTGTGGATAACTGCTACCTCACAGCAGGCCTGCGTGTTTGAACACCAGGTTTCCAAGTGAAAAGGAGCTGTGTTTGTGATAACTGATGTTTCACTATTTAAGACCCTACCAATATCCATTTTTTTTTTTTTACTGCTGAATACGTCACGTCCATCTACACAGGCTTTTTGCCGACAAAAGTATTGTATGTTAGATTACAAATGGATTTTGAACGATTTATTTTCTTATTTCGCCGATTGGTGCTGGCCGATTTTTGGGGGAAAGGTGAAGTAGGTTATTGGGAAGGATCTTTATCGGGTAGATCTGTTTATTTTGTTTGTTTAGATCTAAGAACTACGTTTGAATTGGAAACTAACAGTTGTGCTGATATTATAAACACAGTATCGATATTTTGTTGTGGTTTCCATGAATTTCTATCGAAGCAACTAGGCCTAGCTGGGAAAGTCCAAATATTTTTGTTTTTTCAAAAAATTTCACATTCATCTTCTTATATCTCAGAAACTAACAAACACACAACAAAAAGAATAACATCAAGAACTTCTTTATTCATTGATGTCTCTACACACAAGAAAATCAGATTTATTGACCAACAAACAGAGCAGTAACAATTTTTGAAAGTTAACTACCATAGCAAAATGTAAAGTTGCGAAAGATTTGTGAAAGGTTTTTGAAAGTTAAAATAGAACATGTCGGAGAGTTTGTCATTGCTGCCCTACTAATCAACTAGGACTGTCATGGTCCTGTCTTACCTGTCCTCTGCTGCTCTTGCTAGGTATTCTCTCTCTATTAAACCTTCTATGCGTTTCTTGATGACCACAGGGCTAGGCAAGAAGCGTGGTTTGAGCATCTCTGTACACTGTGTGAGAAAGGGCAACAGAATGTTTAACCTAGAATAACTTATACAGAGAATGTATTGTACATATAGTACATGAATTATTTCATTGTCATAAAGTACATGAATTATTTCATTGTCATAAAGTACATGAATTATTTCATTGTCATAAAGTACATGAATTATTTCATTGTCATAAAGTATATGAATTATTTCATTGTCATAAAGTACGTGAATTATTTCTCTGTCATAAAGTATATGAATTATTTCATTGTCATAAAGTATATGAATTATTTCATTGTCATAAAGTACATGAATTATTTCTCTGTCATAAAGTATATGAATTATTTCATTGTCATAAAGTGTATGAATTATTTCTCTGCCATGGAGTGTATGAATTATTTCTCTGTCGTAAAGTGAATGAATTATTTCTCTGCTGTGAAGTGTATGAATTATTTCTCTGTCATGAAGTGTATGAATTATTTCTCTGTCATGGAGTGTATGAAATATTTCTTTCATGAAGTGTATGAATTATTTCTCTACTGTGAAGTGTATGAATTATTTCTGTCATGAAGTGTATGAATTATTTCTCTCCCTAACACACCACCTGCATGAAGGTAAGATTGACGTGGCATGTATCCAGGAAACGCACCTCAACAATAACCATAAATTCTCAATCAGAGGATATCAGACCTTCCGTCTAGATAGAGAAGGCCACAAAGGAGGGGTCCTGATACTGACCAGAAACAGCATACCGAGTAGCGCGGTACCTGTCAATCACACCGGACAAGCAGAAATTGTAGGAGTTGACATAATGGCTAAAGAGACGAAGCTCCGCATTTTCAATCTGTACGGACCACCAAACAGAGACCTATCGCTCTCGAGTATGGAGGTCAGAGACTCCAACTGCATAGTAGTTGGAGATTTCAACAGCCACTCGGAGAGATGGGGATACTCTGACACAGACAGTAGAGGTGACGAAGTGGAAGATTGGGAGATAGATGCAAATCTCTCCCTAATCAATAGGCCGGAGGATAGCCCTAGCTTCTATTCAAGAACATGGCATACCACCTCGACTCCAGATTTGGCCTTCTCCACACAGGACATACACTATAAAATAGACCGCCAGGTGCTAAACCAACTGGCAGGTAGCGACCACAGGCCGATCAGGCTAACCATTGACATGGAAGTAGGCCCACAGGAAACAAAACCGCTCCCACGTTGGAATTATAAACGAGCCGACTGGGACAGATTTGCAATCCTGACAGATGGGCTGTGTGAAACCATCAACACACGAAACACCAAAATGAAGCCCATGGTGGAGAGCCTAAGCAAGGCAATAATGCAAGCCGCCACTGAAACCATCCCAAGAGGAGCTAGGAAAAACTATAAGCCCTACTGGAATGATGAGTTACAGAAAGTGGAAGATGCAGTAACAAATGCTAGGAACATGGCAGAACGAGAAAAATCCATGGAGGCAAACATCGCCCTCAAAGCCGCAGCGGCGAAATACAAACACACGCTCAAGCAAACAGCAAGAGAAAGCTGGAAAAATAAAACGGAAAGTCTAAATCTGGACAAAGACGGGAACAAGCTATGGAAGCTAGTCAGAGCAATGAACGACGAAACCCCGTCAAATAAACAAATTACTATCAAGCAGGGCGAGAACTTGATCACAGGTAAGAAAGCCGCAAACGCCTTTGTCGACCACTATGCCAGAGCAAACCACATCGAGGTCCCTGCAGATAAGCATACAGACATTAGCGAAGAGCTAAAGGGACACGAAAACATAAATACGGCTCCCGAAGAGCACATGATGGCCAAACTAACAATGCGCGAAATGGAAGAGGCTATGAGAACGCTAAAGAAAAGGAAATCTCCCGGAAAAGACGGGATAACAAACGAAATGCTGATGGGGCTGGGCCAAACAGCGAAGAGGAAACTACTATCAGTCCTGAACCAAAGCTGGAAAAGGGGTATTGTACCCCAGGCGTGGAAAGACGCAATACTGGTACCAGTACCAAAAACAGGAAAAGATAAAACAGATCCAAATGGATACAGGCCCATCAGCCTACTGAGCTGTGTCGGCAAGCTGATGGAACGGATGATAAACACCAGACTGATGTGGCATCTGGAAGAAAAACGAATACTAATTCCACAGCAAGCCGGCTTTAGACAGCACAGATCCACTGAGGACCAGGTCATCCTCATAGCCCAGGAGATAGAAGATGCCTACCAGGCACAGAAACACACAGTAGCTGTTTGGGTGGATCTGAAAAAGGCATTTGACAAAGTCTGGAAAGATGGACTTAGAGTCAAGCTAAGAAGAAGTGATGTTTGTGGGAAAATGTACAAGTGGATCAACCACTACCTCAAACAAAGAACGGCCAGAGTCCAAGTACAAGGGCAGATGAGCAAAAAGGTGACACTCGAGCAGGGAGTACCCCAAGGGGGAGTACTGTCACCCACACTCTTCTTGGTATATATAAACGATATCACAGAGAATATACCAAGAAGAGTCCATAGCTCAATGTTTGCAGACGATCTGGCTATGTGGACCTCTGAAAAGAATCTCACCATAGCAAGAAATCGGATGCAGACGGCCCTAACATCGCTGGAAGAGTGGGCGAACTCATGGCTGGTCAAAATAAACGAGGAGAAAACCACGTGCACAATATTCTCGCTCTCATTAAAACCCCAAAGTACCAAATTAAGTCTAAATGGCAAAATCCTGCAGCCAAACGACAACCCAACCTATCTGGGAGTCACATTTGACCGGCGCATGACATGGAAAAGTCAGATTGAGAGAAACTGAATGAAAGCCAGAGAAAGAATGGCAATCATGAGGAAACTTGCTGGCACAAGCTGGGGAGCAGACGAAGGCATACTAAAGAAACTGTACACTGGAAGAGTGAGACCAGTTCTCGAGTATGGCATCGCGGCATGGACAACAGCAGCGAAGGCGAACCTCGATAAAGTTAACAAACTTCAAAACCAAGCCATGAGAATTATAACAGGTGGCATGAAGTCAACGCCAATTGTAGAACTTGAAAAGATTACAAAACTGCAATCCATGACCGATAGAAGAGACTGCAGAGCCGAGCTGCAGTCAGAGAAACTCCGAAGACTGACGGACCACCCAATGTACCAGAGACTAAACAATTTGGGAAATGGGAAACTAAAGCGGAGAAACTTTGCAGAAATAGCCAAAGCAAAGATGCACGAAGATCCCATAAACGCACTAACAACACCAAAACCCATCACTACTGCACGAAAACCTACCTGGAGGCAGGATATATTTCCAGAGGTGGTAGAAAATATACCAGGTATTGCAAATAAAAACTGCCAGACTGAAAAAGAAAGGAGAGACACTACCCTAAGCTTCATAGCGAAAAGCTACCCAAGCATGGACTGGACCCATGCATACACCGACGGTTCTGTAACAAACACTACACAGAACGGAGGGGCAGGAGCATTCCTGAACCTACCAAATGGCAGAAAAATAACACTGTCATTCGCTACTGGTAAGTACACAAGCAATTTCAGAGCGGAGGCAGAGGCACTGAGGGCGGCAGTGGAAGAAATGGTGACACACAGTGAAAATGAGAGCCATATAGTCCTGCTGACAGATGCTCTCGCCGTAGTCACAGCGCTAAAAAGCCAGAAAAACACTGAGCTTAATGACTTAAGAGCAGCACTCTGCAAACTGTGCCAGCAGTCCGCACCAAAAAGGGTGGTGGTACAGTGGGTCCCGTCACACTGCAACATCCAAGGCAACGAGGAGGCAGATAGACTGGCAAAAGAAGGTGCAAGACTACCACAAACAGATACCAGTATGACGTACGAAGAGTCAAAACGGCTTATCAAAGCCAGATACATGACCAAATGGGAAACCGAACATACTGGTTACACCAAAAACGATGCCTATTACCAGTTGAACCGAAGAGAGCAGGTAGTAGTCTTCAGACTTCGCACTGGCCACAACAGACTGAGGTACCACCTATTCAACAAATTGAATATAGGGTGTACCGACGAATGCCCGTGCGGTACTGGTAAAATGACTACTGAACATCTGCTGCAGAACTGCCTGACATACGAGGATCAGAGAGAGCAGATGTGGCCATTACCAGTGGAACTGCAAGACAAGCTCTATGGCAGTGGCGAGAGTCTCAGGATGACCGCCGCTTTTCTCGAAAAAATAATGGTTACTGTCTGACTGTGTACGCAGAAGAAGAAGATTTCTCTGCTGTGAAGTGTATGAATTATTTCTCTGCTGTGAAGTGTATGAATTATTTCTCTGCTGTGAAGTGTAGGAATTATTTCTGTCATGAAGTGTATGAATTATTTCTCTGCTGTGAAGTGTATGAATTATTTCTCTGCTGTGAAGTGTATGAATTATTTCTCTGCTGTGAAGTGTATGAATTATTTCTGTCATGAAGTGTATGAATTATTTCTCTGCTGTGAAGTGTGTGAATTATATCTCTGCTGTGACGTGTGAATTATTTCTCTGTTGTGAAGTGTGTGAATTATTTCTCTGCTGTGAAGTGAGTGAATTATTTCTCTGTTGTGATGTGTGTGAATTATTTCTCTGCTGTGAAGTGAGTGAATTATATCTCTGTTGTAAAGTGTGTGAATTATTTCTCTGTTATAACGTATATGAATTATTTGACTGATGCCTGTCTCATTTGTTGATCAAAAAAAGTTGTAGATATACCTCAGTGCTTTTTAAACTTCTTTCCCATGTAAGTGATATTATACAACATATTACATCACAGAGAATTGGCATATAAGCCAAACTGAAGATATTCTTCAAAAATTGTTAAGTCTCAGTACATAACAGCAAACTATTTATCAAACCTATATATTCTCCATCTCCCGAACACACAACCAACTACCTCCCCTGTGTCCACCTCACAGACATAGCAACCAACTACCTCCCCTGTGTCCATCTCCAAAACATAGCAACCAACTACCTCCCCTGTATCCATCTCCCAAACATAGCAACCAAGTACCTCGCCTGTATCCATCTCCCAAATATAGCAGCCAAGTACCTCCCCTGTGTCCATCTCCCAAACATAGCAACCAAGTACCTCCCCTGTGTCCATCTCCCAAACATAGCAACCAAGTACCTCCCCTGTGTCCATCTCCCAAACATAGCAGCCAAGCACCTCCCCTGTGTCCATCTCCCAAACACACAACCAACTACCTCCCCTGTGTCCATCTCCCAAACATAGCAACCAACTACCTCCCCTGTGCCCATCTCCCAAACACACAACCAACTACCTCCCCTGTGTCCATCTCCCAAACATAACAACCAACTACCTCCCCTGTGTCCATCTCCCAAATATAGCAACCAACTACCTCCCCTGTGTCCATCTCCCAAACATAACAACCAACTACCTCCCCTGTGTCCATCTCCCAAACACACAACCAACTATCTCCCCCTGTGTCCATCTCCCAAACACACAACCAACTACCTCCCCTGTGTCCATCTCCCAAACATAGCAACCAACTACCTCTCCTGTGTCCATCTCCCAAACATAACAACCAACTACCTCCCCTGTGTCCATCTCCCAAACATAGCAACCAGCTACCTCCCCTGTGTCCATCTCCCAAACATAACAACCAACTACCTCCCCCGTGTCCATCTCCCAAACACACAACCAACTACCTCCCCTGTGTCCATCTCCCAAACATAACAACCAACTACCTCCCCTGTGTCCATCTCCCAAACACACAACCAACTATCTCCCCCCGTGTCCATCTCCCAAACACACAACCAACTACCTCCCCTGTGTCCATCTCCCAAACATAACAACCAACTACCTCCCCTGTGTCCATCTCCCAAACACACAACCAACTATCTCCCCCTGTGTCCATCTCCCAAACACACAACCAACTATCTCCCCCTGTGTCCATCTCCCAAACACACAACCAACTACCTCCCCTGTGTCCATCTCCCAAACACACAACCAACTATCTCCCCCTGTGTCCATCTCCCAAACACACAACCAACTACCTCCCCTGTGTCCATCTCCCAAACATAGCAACCAACTACCTCCCCTGTGTCCATCTCCCAAACATAACAACCAACTACCTCCCCTGTGTCCATCTCCCAAACATAGCAACCAACTACCTCCCCTGTGTCCATCTCCCAAACACACAACCAACTATCTCCCCCTGTGTCCATCTCCCAAACACACAACCAACTACCTCCCCTGTGTCCATCTCCCAAACATAACAACCAACTACCTCCACTGTGTCCATCTCCCAAACATAACAACCAACTATCTCCCCTGTGTCCTCCCCGCACACCATATACAACCATTATCTGCATCCAGCAGTGAACTCACCTCAGCTACTAGAGTATTGTGCTGTAGCTTCTTCCTTGCCTTCATTATCCTGACAAGGGCTGCCTCTATCGTGACATGGGTTAAGGAACACATCTCATATCAAAGTCAAACACAGGCAGCACTAAACTCACAGACAGTGCCTGTTTTGTATTCTAAACATTTTTCCCGCCAGACTTGAATAACATAAATTCAACTTTATAAGTGTTAATAGTGCGGAGGTCGCTACGGCTGAGAGATAAGGTGCTCGTCTCTCAAGAAACGAACGAATTAAATCTCGAAATGGTGGGTGCTCAGATCCCACAAATTTCAAGCGTCACCTGGTCTCAAGAGATATGAGATTGCCTCCTAGTTCTATCTGAGACAAACGATGAACTCCCGAAGTCCCTTTGTACATGCTGTGCATGCAAACGAACCCTTGGCAGTTGAAAATCAAAAAGAGCAGGCTGTAAACCACTGTCTGGACAAAACTTCTACCCAATAGTGTCCTGCATGAAGGTCAACAGGGGACAGCACATCCATCATGCACAAAGGCCAAAAGGGTCCTGCACGAAGGCCAAAAGGGGGCAGTACATCCATCAGGCAAAGACACAACAGCCCAATCACATGTTTGTCTGTACCCTCAATCACATGTTTGTCTGTACCCTGAATCACATGTTTGTCTGTACCCTCAATCACATGTTTGTCTGTACCCTCAATCACATGTTTGTCTGTACCCTCAATCACAAGTTTGTCTGTACCCTCAATCACATGTTTGTCTGTACCCTCAATCACATGTTTGTCTGTACCCTCAATCCCATGTTTGTCTGTACCCTCAATCCCATGTTTGTCTGTACCCTCAATCACATGTTTGTCTGTACCCTCAATCACATGTTTGTCTGTACCCTCAATCACATGTTTGTCTGTACCCTCAATCACATGTTTGTCTGTACCCTCAATCACATGTTTGTCTGTACCCTCAATCACATGTTTGTCTGTACCCTCAATCACATGTTTGTCTGTACCCTCAATCACATGTTTGTCTGTACCCTCAATCACATGTTTGTCTGTACCCTCAATCACATGTTTGTCTGTACCCTCAATCACATGTTTGTCTGTACCCTCAATCACATGTTTGTCTGTACCCTCAATCACAAGTAATACACACAAAAAACAAAAGGAACTTCTACACATCCAGGGGTTGAAAAGGAATGACTAAGACCAAAGTTTTACGAGGCGTGTTCTAATGAAACCGGACCTAACTGCACCAAGTGAACATACGTTTGATGCGCATGATGACATCACTTCTGGTCTAAACCGCACATACCAACCGTCAATTTGCAAAATTTCATTATCTTTCGACTCATAGTTTCCTCAGCAGACCGTTGAAAACATGGCAGGTGTGATACGGAATCCGTCCAGAGTTGATCAGCGAGCGGTGATTCAGTTTCTAACAGCTGAAGGATGTCAACCAGTTGATATTCATCGCAGAATGCATGCACTGTATAGTGACCCGAATTGCTGCATCAATTTTGGTCATAGCATCTTCTGACGCAACAATATGCACCTGACCTGGTCTCTGAAGATCTTTCGTTAACTCGCGTCCTTCTTTAAACGTCGTTGTCCAGTTCTTCACTGTTGTCTTCGACACACTTTTGTCACCATAACTTGCCTGCATTCTGCGATGAATGTCAACTGGTCGACATCCTTCAGCTGAGGAAATTATGAGTCGGAGGATAATGAAATTTTGCAAACTTCACAGTTGGTATGTGCTGTTTACATCAGAATTTACATCATGCGCATCGTATGTATGTTCCCTTGGTGCAGTTCGGTTCGGTTTCATTTGAACACGCCTCATAATAGTCCACTTGAATTGTGTCCCGAGTGGTCCACCGGAGTCATTGTATATGACAAGGACAAAGAATAGCACCACTGCCCCACAGAGAGTATGTCGTAAGGGGCGACTAACTGTGTGACATGGCATAATACCAACCATGGTTAGGCGGTTTGTTTAGAGCAGCATAGATGACGCCTAACAGGCTGCGGGTCTACTTTGCCCTAGTGTTTGAGTCTATTAAGATGGACTCACACATCGATTAACCACTCTCTGTAGCACTTGTCCCAATGCAGTAGAGTAATAAGCTGATTGAGCCTAGCCCGCTAAGCAGAAAATCCTTCTCCCAGCTGCATCCAGCTTACGCCAGAGTTGAGACCTGCACAAGGGCATCCGTCCCTGGAGAAGTACAGGTCGACTAAGAACTAAGAACTTGAGTTGTACATGTGTAGGAAAGAAATGAACCACTGCAACCTACAAAGCAATAAAAGGCTACTAATGAAGTGTGTGAGACTAGCAAGCTTATTGTGTAAAACAAATTGTTTCAGTCAACCACTGCAAGGGCGTACGGCAGGGCTTTGATTTACATTCTTGTATGGAGGACCAGCCGCAGTGATCCAGCTAAGATTGATGATGAAACAGATGTAAATATCTATCATTGTGTGTCATGTCTTTCCCATAACTGCAAGAGGCCGTAGGGGCATCTCTCCCAAGTCGTGTTCTAGTCAATTATAGTCATGCCTAAATTTCAGTCACATTAAAACCAACGCTGTCTGCAGCTAGGGTGAAGGGTGCCAATCTCGTGAAGTTCAGCCGTGTGAACTAGACCATGAAGATAACTGCCAAACTTAGAAAGGTGATATCAAACAGAAGACAAATGACACAATCAAAAGGATATTCATGTTTCCTGTCCTCATCTACTTTATTCCTGGTTTCCCTCCTCTCAGGCTCTGCCTCTCCTTTGTTGGATGCCACTGAAAATTTTGTAATAAACATGAACATGAATGCTTAATTCCTTGTCGCATGCACGTAAAATTGTATGATATGTAAATAGGAAATGTTGGATTTGTTGTTTGACGTCACTTAACCCAGTGAACCCATGACATCAGTAAATCACTGTGTGTGTAAATAACCCAATTTCCGAGCCACTCATTAACCTCTGCTGCATCCGAGGCTTTTATTTTTGACAACAAAAAAAACCACAATTTGCGAACCAAAGGCTGACAATTTTGCCTGACGTTCACAAACGACGATATTATCATATAAAACACAACCAGTGTGCCATACAAAAATGCGGCTGATTTGATAGTACACAATCGCCACTTCCTTCACTACCAACTTTAGCCGCGAAAGTGTAGATCGACTGATAAAACAGAAATTTTGAAAGGTTATATCTTCTTCTTTTTCAATCAGTATGGACTCAGTTGTAGAAGATCTCTGTGAAGTAGTTCAGTTTAGTTTGTTCATTTAGATGTAATAAATACGTTTTTAGTGTAAACTAACAGTTTTGCGATATCATAAACACAGTATCGATACTTTGTTGTGATTTTAATGGATTATATGAGAAGCGATGTTCCCCAATAGGTGTCTAAATGTGTATGCTTTTTTTAAAATAAATTTTCACCTTCATCTTCTTCTATCACAACAAAAACAATATCACCAATAAGTTCTTTATTAATTTATGTCTATACACACAACAAAATCATATTTATAGACCAATTAATAAATAGGTTAAATGCTCTTAAAGTCAACAACCATAGTAAAATATGACGTGCTGATAATTAGTGCAGCTGCAGGGGAAATGACGTCAATTTTTTAGTGCAGCCTGGTGAAGGTTAACCTTTACCACTAGACAAACAAAATTGACGCAATTTCGCCTACAGCTCCATTATTTTTCAGCACGTCACGTTTTTAACAGTAGACTTTGAGAGACTTGTAACCTTTTTATTTGACGGTATATTGATATGATTTGTTTGTGAGTAGAGGAATAAATGAATAAAGGATTTGCTGGTGGTGTTGTTTTTGTTGTGTGTGTGTGTTTCTGAGATACAAAAAGATAAAGGTGAAAATGTTGAAAAATAAACCAAATATAATCTCACCCACCTTAGGAGTCCCTTGGTTAAAAAAAAATTTTTTTAAATCGTTCACAACAGATTACCAATGTTTACCATAATGGCTGTATCTGTTCCATTCAATTATAAACATAATTATGGTATCTACATAAACAATCTAAACAGATCTACCTCAGAAATATCTGTTGCAGAAACTTGACTCCAAGTGATCCAAGCGAAAAACAAAAGAAATCGTTTTCAAACACCTAAATCTAATTTCAAAATCTTAATTGTTTGTTCTTACAATACGGAAGCCGGAACTCTCTACAATTTATAGAGCAGTACTGTTCAGACAATTTATACGTAGGCATACGTTTTTTAAAATTTGGTTAGAATGGGCGTCGCCGTTTTGATGTGACGCACACGCCGTAATGGTTAATCGATGTGGCAGATGGACCATTATTTTGAGGCACATTTTGGGCTGCACTGCTTTGTCCATAATAGTGGTGTATAAAGTGTGTTGACTAGAGTAACAATGGTAAAATTGCTGAGAATTAGGGATAAACAGTGAGAACGAGAGATAATGCTGGATGGTTTACTAGACTTGACAGGATTGGTTTACGAGACTTGACAGAATTGGTTTACGAGACTTGACATAATTGGTTTACAAGACTTGACAGGAAGTTGTGGTGCTCCCGAACTGCCTTACACCAGTCACATGATGATGAAGAAAGATAGTTTGAGCCAAATCATCATGATAACTCACCCATCTGAATCTTTACACGTACTAACTTTGAAGAAAACTGATCATTGACACAGAAAATATGCGTTGCCTCTGAAAAAAACATGAAACATATCATTTGTGTTATTAGTCAAGGCAGACTGTGTGTAAGACATTTGTGGTATTAGTCAAGGCAGACTGTATGTAAGACATTTGTGTATTAGTCAAGGCAGACTGTATGTAAGACATTTGTGTTATTAGTCAAGGCAGACTCTATGTAAGACATTTGTGTTATTAGTCAAGGCAGACTGTATGTAAGACATTTGTGTATTAGTCAAGGCAGACTCTATGTAAGACATTTGTGTTATTAGTCAAGGCAGACTGTATGTAAGACATTTGTGTTATTAGTCAAGGCAGACTATGCTTAAGACATTTGTGTTATTAGTCAAGGCAGACTGTATGTAAGACATTTGTGTTATTTGTACTGAGGCAAACTATATGTAAGAGATTTCTTTGTGTTAAAGCAGACAGTATGTAAGACATTATTTTGTGTTAAATGAGATAATATGTAAGACATTTGTGTTATTTGTACTGAGGCAAACTATATGTAAGAGATTTCTTTGTGTCAAAGAAGATAGCATGTAAGATATTTCTGTTATTTGTATCAAGGTAAACAGCATGTAAGACATTTCTGTTACTCGTATCAATACAGACAGTATGTAAGACATTTCTGTTACTCGTATCAATACAGACAGTATGTAAGACATTTCTGTTACTCGTATCAATACAGACAGTATGTAAGACATTTCTGTTACTCGTATCAATACAGACAGTATGTAAGACATTTCTGTTATTTGTATAAAGACAGACAGTATGTAAGACATTTCTGTTATTTGTATAAAGACAGACAGTATGTAAGACATTTCTGTTATTTGTATAAAGACAGACAGTATTTAAGACATTTCTGTTATTTGTATAAAGACAGACAGTATGTAAGACATTTCTGTTATTTGTATAAAGACAGACAGTATGTAAGACATTTCTGTTATTTGTATAAAGACAGACAGTATGTAAGACATTTCTGTTATTTGTATAAAGACAGACAGTATGTAAGACATTTCTGTTATTTGTATAAAGACAGACAGTATGTAAGACATTTCTGTTATTTGTATAAAGACAGACAGTATGTAAGACATTTCTGTTATTTGTATAAAGACAGACAGTATGTAAGACATTTCTGTTATTTGTATAAAGACAGACAGTATGTAAGACATTTCTGTTATTTGTATAAAGACAGACAGTATGTAAGACATTTCTGTTATTTGTATAAAGACAGACAGTATGTAAGACATTTCTGTTATTTGAGCCATAGGAATACAAATGAGTATTATTTTGAGCTGGAAGACAGAAATGGCATTGTCAAAGGTTAGCAGAAAAAATTAACCTAACTAGTGCATACACAGACAAGTTAGTTAACATACACAAAAAATCCCCCCCCCCCCCCCCCAATGTTTATTTAAATAAAAGAGGGATGTTACAAGATTATAGGAGATGTTACGATGTTGAGTTGGAGAGTAACAGAGAAAGAAATGTCCTTCTTCTTCAGGCGTCAACTTGAATTTGTTCGAAGAAAGCAGCTGTCATCCTGAGGCTGTCGACACTGCCATAGAGCTTGTCTAGTGTTGCCACTGGTGATGGCCACATGTGCTTTCTCTGGTCCTCATATGTTGGGCAATTTTGCAGCAGATGTTCAGCGGTCATTTTCCCTGTGCCACACGAGCATTCGTCAGTACCACCTATCTTTAATTTGAAAGAAATGTCCAACCTGACATCTTTCCCCACAACCTGTCTATAAAATACGTACATCGAATTTTGTGGCCAAATACAATCACCAACCAAGAACTTCCAGAGCAAGTAAGAAGACATGCATTTGTCCAGAGCAAGTAAGAAGACAAGACAGTTGTACATAGGGCAAGCAACCTCATCATGTACAAAAAAAGTACAGCAGAAACCACTGCCGCCAGAGCACACAAAGTGCTTTGGTGCAGGATTCTTGAAGGAGGCTAACCATAGTGGTGGCCTTATGCTCCAAATCGAGTGATAAAAGACAAGATGAAGACGTATAAGAATGCTAATAGAAGAGTGGTCTGCCGTGTATGTGTATGTTTGTGTATGACAAGGACAAGAATAGAACCACTGCTTCAATGGTGACAGGTGAAAGCAATGAAAGCTAGATAGTCCTGTTTACAGATGCCCTGGCTGTAGTTACAGCACTAAAAAGCCAGAAAAATACTGAACTTATGATTTAAGAGCAGTACTCTGTCAACTATGCCAGCAGTCCGCACCAAAAAGAGTAGTGGTACAGTGGGTTCCATCCCACTGTAACATCCAAGGCAACGAGGAGGCAGACAGACTAGCAAAAGAAGGTGCAAGACTACCACAAACAGATTCTAGTGTGACCTACGAAGAGTCCAAAAGGCTTATTAGGGCCAGATACATGACCAAATGGGAAACTGAACATACTGGCTACACAAAAAATGATGCCTATTACCAATTGAACAGAAGAGAACAGGTCGTGGTCTTCAGACTCCGCACAGGCCACAACAGACTGAGGTACCACCTATTCAATAAACTGAAGATAGGTGGCACTGACGAATGCACTTGTGGTACAGGGAAAATGACCGCTGAACATCTGCTGCAAAACTGCCCGACATACGAGGATCAGAGAAAGCAAATGTGGCCATCACCAGTGGCAACACTAGACAAGTTCTATGGCAGTGTCGACAACCTCAGGATGACAGCTGCTTTCTTCGAACAAATACAAGTTGACATCTGACAGCGTACGAAGAAGAAGAACCACTGCTTCACAGAGAGCATGTCGTAAGAGGTGACTGTGTGACATGGCATACCACCGGCTATGGTTAGGTGGTTTGTTTAGTGCAGCATACATAGTGAATAACAGGGCTGCAGGTCTACTTTGCTCTAATGTTTGAGTAAGATCAACCTCGGTTTACCATCCTCCGTAAGCAATTGTCCCAACACAGCGAAGTATTAAGCTGCTCGAGCCTAGCCCATTAAGCAGGAAATATTTCTCCCGGCTACATCCAGCTCATACCAGAGCTGGGGCCTGCACATGGACATCTGCCCCTATAGAAGTACAGGTGAACTAAGAACTAAGAATAGAAGAGTGACTTGGTTATATGAGGTCAAAGCAGTTCGATAGGAGACACTGTAGAGACTTCATTGTTCAAGATCTCAGCTCTTTGTGCTGCGGCCTGACCAGTTCTCTTCTTCACTGCTTTACTTTCCATATCTGGTAGCATCCATTAACAACTGGGTAGACTAGAGCAATATATAACCAAGGAAGGAGCCCTCAGAGATTTGAATGCTTATTCACTGCCTATGGTGAAAGTAGTCCCAAGGGAGGCACTGTCATAGGACAGAAGTGTTAGAGGATTGAGTCTTAGTTTGTTCTGAGGTGGAGTATTCAGTTTCCTTCCCCACTATTTTGCCTTATCTAATTTCATCAGGTACCAATTTTAAGCAGTAAGCATCCAGCATACAACACAAGTAAACAACCAACATAAAATACAAAAGGCCGCCGTCCATCGTAGACGATGATGGCATAATTTATTTTGCTAGCGCTATTTTTAGTCAGGATTAACTGTGCTACTTTTTATCCTCACTCTCTCGTCTCGTGCCGCCCGACCCCAGTGGCAAGTCAAAGACAAGACGACTAGGGGGCGACTGCGAGATGCAGGGGACTCCGCATCAAGCACCCGTAAAATAGACGGCGGAGTCCGGAGTCGAGCCCACACCACCTGATCACAAGGCCGGTGGTTTAACCACTTTGCCACGGAATCCCCTAAACAACTAACATACAACACAAATAAACGGTCAGTATACAACACAAACAGCCAACATACAGCACAAGTAAACAGCCAACATACAGCACTATGTAAACAGTCAGCATACAACACAAATAAACAGTCAACATACAACACAAGTAAACAACCAACATGCAACACAAATAAACAGTCAACATACAACACAAGTAAACATCCATCATACAACAAACATAAACAGTCAACATACAACACAAGTAAACAACCAATATACAACACAAGTAAACAGTCAACATACAACACAAGTAAACAGCCATCATACAACACAAATAAACAGTCAACATACAACACAAGTAAACAGCCAACATACAGCACAAGTAAACAGTCAACATACAGCACAAGTAAACAGTCAACATACAGCACAAGTAAACAGCCAATATTCAACCACAAGTAAACAGTCAACATACAGCACAAGTAAACAGCCAACATTCAACCCCAAGTAAACAGCCAACATTCAACCACAAGTAAACAGCCAACATTCAACCACAAGTAAACAGCCAACATTCAACCACAAGTAAACAGCCAACATTCAACCACAAGTAAACAGCCAACATTCAACCACAAGTAAACAGCCAACATTCAACCACAAGTAAACAGCCAACATTCAACCACAAGTAAACAGCCAGCATACAACATACTAATAATATCTTGCTGGAAAAACAATAACTTACCAATGTCTTTTGTTTTCGGTTCCTTCTGCAGTATTCTTTGTGACATTTTACCCACGGCCAATGATTGAAGAGCTCGTGTCAGCTCACGTTCAGGCATATCTGTCTCGTTCTTCATTTCCTGAGGACCATAACCAACTTCTGGGTCAGTCAACAAATCTCCTCTCACAAACACTTACTATCCGCTACCACATGTTCATACTGCGAACCTGGCTCGATGAATCAATCATATGCACCCTGATCAACTTAATCGCACCTCTTCTACCACGAGGGTGTACAGGTCTTCTTCTTTTTTTGGTTATCTAATACAATAAAATAAGATAATGCATGTACGTGCTAAAACTCTTGATGTGAAATTTACACAGCTCATTCTGTCTGGAATGTATATGCCAACACTAACTATTTTCAGCTTTTTGTAGTTCCATTTGCTCCCATTTACAGTTCTGGTAACATGCAGGTGTAACTTGACAGACTCACGTTCGTTCCTTACCGTTGTCTAAAACCTGCTACAGCTCTAGGGTCATCGCTTTATTGTATATAGAGTAGGGGTTAGCACCACTGAAATAGTTCAATATACTGCTCTTTTGATTGTAGAGATTTCTGACTTCCGCCATGTACAGTTTGATGTAAAGATTAGCCATTTTGAAATTTTGAGTTTTTCTGATGTTTTTCGCTTGGATTTGAAGAATCACCCATTATTGAGAAGTTTCTGCAACGGATATTTCGGAGGTAGATCTATTTAGTTTGTTTATATAGATACAATAATTACGTTTATAGTTGAAGTGACAGACATAGCCATTACGGTAAACATCGGTAGTAGGCCTAGTACGTTTTTCCGCGGTTTTTTAAAAGATTTTTTTCATAACCTCAGGACGCTGCTACCAGGGGATTCTATATGCTTGTGCTATTTTTCACCACTATCACATTCTTCCTGAATCTCAGAAACTAACATACACACAATAACATCAATAAATTATTTATTAATATGTCTCTATACACCAAAAAACAAATAACAAAAAAACACACAAAAAACAACAAAAAACAAAACAAAAAACAGATTATGGAGGTTCTCAAAATTAACAACCAGGCCGTGTGACCTGATGTGTTGAAAAATGATGCAACTACAGGTAATAGACGTAAGTTTTTAATCTGATATGATAAAGGTTAAGCAAATCACCGGCTACCAACACCCCATTGCCGAAGTGGTTTTTCGGGAGGTCACTGTTTGTGACAGAGCTGAGAAGTGGCCTACTAACAAACTGAGAGGATGTCATAAAATGTGATCAACATAATGGTCTAATCCCTCTAAGGTAGAAGACTCTCCAACTCAATGTTTACACAACCTGCCATTCACATAAATCATAAGCATGCTCAGTGTGTAGCCTTTTGGGTTAGAATAAAAAGTCTAGACACAATACTCTAAATACGAGGTCTGTTCAAAATGTTCCAGAATTTGTTTAATTACTATTTGGGCTTACCTAATCTGCCATGGCTCCTTCAATATACTTTCCTCATCTATTAATACATCGCTTCTAGCTATCTTTCCACTTCTGCAAACAGTCCTGGTAAGCATTTTTTGGTGGATCCATCTGGGAATTGCCCTCATTTCTATCATGTAGCATGTCCTTTATAGACCGTCGCTCCCATCGCAGCATGTCTGAAAGAAACTCTTTCCTTTCCCAAAACGAGTCTTCGCCACAGTCATACCTAGACATTCCTGGATATCTTGGTGCCATCATCTTCCTGGTCTACCCCAGCCTCTTTTGCCTGGCACTATACCATCCACCACTGTCCTCTCAAGACCGTTGTGTTTCTTGATGTGACCAAAAGTATTTCAATTTAACGCCAAAATGGAATTGATAAACCATGATTTCTATAACGGTCTGAAATCATTATCCTTTCAAGCCAGATTTCAGTTTAGAAAATATAAAAAAAAGTATGTTTGATGAGTAGATTGGCTGGGAAAGCACTTTTTATCTTGGTCCAAAATTTCAGAACAAGCAGTGATGTGTGGGCTGGTGCATTGTCATAGTGGAAGAACTTGGAGCTGTTTCTAACTCAGGAGTTATTCTCCTGATGTGTCTCTGTTACAATGTCATGGCCATAAGGGTCTAAGTGTTGCCGCCTTCTGCTATTTTCAGACTGGATTGAAACACACCATCTCACAAAACTGAGCAACATGAGTGTCGTCAGATGATCTCGTGGGCCATCCCCAACATGAGTCATCATCTGTTGACTGCGGTCCATACTTAAATCATCATCTGTTGACTGCGGGCCATACTTAAATCATCATCTGTTGACTGCGGGCTATACTTAAATCATCATCTGTTGACTGCGGTCCATACTTAAATCATCATCTGTTGACTGCGGGCCATACTTAAATCATCATCTGTTGACTGCGGTCCATACTTAAATCATCATCTGTTGACTGCGGGCCATACTTAAATCGATTAATCTTTAGCATGCTGCCATAATTTTTTGAAAATATTTCGAAACTTTCAATTTTGCTACTTTCAAAAATTGTTACTGCTCTGTTTGTTGGTCAATAAATCTGATTTTCTTGTGTGTAGAGACATAAATGAATAAAGAAGTTGTTGATGTTTTTGTTGTTGTTGTGTGTTTGTTAGTTTCTGAGATATAAGAAGATGAATGTGAAATTTTTTGAAAAAAACAAAAATATTTGGACTTTCCCAGCTAGGCCTAGTTGCTTCGATAGAAATTCATGGAAACCACAACAAAATATCGATACTGTGTTTATAATATCAGCACAACTGTTAGTTTCCAATTCAAACGTAGTTATTAGATCTAAACAAATAAAATAAACAGATCTACCAGATAAAGATCCTTCCCAATAACCTACTTCACCTTTCCCCAAAAAGTCGGCCTGCTCCAATCGGCGAAATAAGAAAATAAATCATTCAAAATCCATTTGTAATCTAACATACGATACTTTTACTGGCAAAAAGCCTGCGTAGATGGACGTGACATATAGGAGATGGTAGATTTCTTATCTTAAAGTTATCACCAGGCAGTGCCACTGACTGGAAGTTGTTATGACATCACATTGGCACTCAATTTCAAAAGTTCTGGAACGTTAATAAATCTTGAATTATATTGGAATAAAAGAGTGATAACTCTTGGGGAGGGGCGGCGGGAGAGATAACGATAAGACAGGAATACAGGGTGCTAGCTGACAGATGGAAGTCTAATCTAGAATCCAGGTCAAGTGTAACATACTGACTAAGACCACAAACTCTCACCCACGTTGTGCTCCTGGAAACTGGCTGATCAGTGAGGTGGGGATCAACACTGTGATACCCGTAGCTGTGAACATAATGGTTCACTTTCTTCAGTATGCGTCAAGATATAAGAAGTGCCACTGTAAACCGCTACAAGAAAAACTTTGTGAAGTGAGAAGAACTTCAATTTACAACATACCAGGGTTCGAAACTGTTGTCTCCTAATTATGAGAACTGCTAGACCACTTGCTCCTCATTACTACCACTATCTACTTGCCGAGGTCCACTTTGGAGAATTTATAAGGCTGAGGAATAAAGGCTGCATGCACCTGCAGTCACAATGCAGTGTACAGACTAGATTTTAATATATATCTTATATACTAAACTTATATAATACTGTGGTTTAAACTCACGCTCCTTTGAAGAGGATGCCAGTATCCAAGCCACTCAGCCACCTGCTCCTCAGACACATGGCATGGAGTGTAGATATCTTCTTTGCATGTTCTTAGGGTTTATAGTTTCAACAGACAGCCAGTCCTATAACTAACCCTTCGCAATTGCCTTTTATGACATACATTGACAGGTTACAGTGTTACTTCGGTGTTCGTTCTCAAACTCCCTCTACCAAGCCCTGAAAGGGCTTTGCAAGTAGCAGGATGTTGTCCAGAGAATGGAATGCGCTGTGTTGTAGTTTACAGCTTGGCTGCAATATCTGCACCTTTCGGTCCGACACATTCGACTTCAGCAGGCATTACTGCAGTACTGGGTTAGCCTTCCCTCTTCGATTCATTCTCTTTAGTCAGTCCTCTGTTGCAGCCTGGTATCCAGGATCACCACGTGGAGGTGTAGATGGGTCTTGGCAGCTCTGGTTTGCTGGCCCTGACGCTAGCAGTCAGCTATGGGTCGCTGACTGCCGCAGATAATGCACTGCTCGGCATCTTGATCCCAGTGTTACTAATCTTTGTGCCCATTTCGGCTTGTTAACACACGAGTAGCCCCACCTGCTGACAAACACTGCAGGGGAGCATCCGCAACATTGATCCACACATCAGCCCTTGCAATATGTCTCTCAGCGGTAGAGTATGCCGCACCCGTATGGAATGCATCTACACACAAGAAACAGGTCGTTATGCAGTAAATGAGACATGCCGAATTGTTACAGGATGCCTTTAACCGACATCAACGGAAAAGGTCTATGCAATCGATGGCATCGCACCTCCATATACTAGAAGATATGTCGCATCTGAAGTTGAGACAAAAGTAGTCCTGTGACCAGAGACACCCTCTTATTGAACATACACCAGATAGAATATGACTGAAACCAAGGAAACGTTTTCTGCGGAATATACAGCACTCCGAGAGAAAACGAATAGAAAAGTGGCGCCAAAACAACGATGAAGGTAGTTGGATGAAGGTAAAAGAACTTTCACCAGAACATTATTTGTCATATACTTCATGGAGATCTCTGGACAGGTTAGAACAGGTATGTCCAGATGTGGGTGAAACCTGAACAAGTGAGGATTTGCAGACAATGACTATTGCGAATGTGGAGTAGTCCAGGACTCGGAACACCTGATTTATATGTCCAAGAGGGATCAAGTGGTCAGCGACCCATAGCTGACTGCTAGAATCAGGGCCAGCGAAATAGAGCTGCCAAGACCCTTCTACACCTACACGTGGTGATCCTGGATAACAGGCTGCAGCAGGGCAGACTGGCCAAGGAGAAGGGATCGAAGAGGGAATGCTAACCTGGTACTCAAAAAAATGCTTGCTAAGTCAGATGTGTTGGACCGAAAGGTGCAAATATCGCAGTCAAGCCGCGGGAGATTGAGAACGAACGAAGCCAAGCCATATGTCCAAGTATGCAGAAATCCTGTACAGTGGAAGACCTGATGGTGGCAAAAGAAAGAGCACTGACGGTGGATGATTTTTGGATGAAGACTATGTGAGATTGCCAGACACGGAAAGCAAGTATCGAGTACTGACCTCAAAAGTCCACTTCTCCTTAAGGTTAAATAGAACCAGGACACACATCTGGTAAGTAGACACTTGGAGTATGTGCTTCCTAATCCCCTTAGCTGAGCTGGCTGGCC
Organism: Ariolimax columbianus; assembly: GCA_036924085.1. Taxonomy (NCBI): domain Eukaryota; kingdom Metazoa; phylum Mollusca; class Gastropoda; order Stylommatophora; family Arionidae; genus Ariolimax; species Ariolimax columbianus. Next base: position 34,807,032 of record JAVGWX010000021.1, read on the forward strand.
CACTGTCCACGTCCTCACGCTTAGCTCCGGTAAAGCTGGCATGCAGATCCGCAGAGCCCAGGTGCGGCTGAAGGGTCAGTTGGCGACCACTGTGTTTGCTGAGGTAAAACCTAGGATGGCAATAACAATTATCAACATCATAGTCAATACATTTCAGCTCCATCTGAAGCACCACGCTTCAACAAATACTCTGTCAAATTGTTCTGGGTCATTTGTTCCAGCTTTTTCTGCATTTTTTTGTTATTTACCATACTTTTTCGTCTTCCGTTTCTCCTTCCCTGGGGATTCTAGAACTGCCTTGTAATGATATCAGGAGGTCCACTACAATTTCAGCTCCATCTAAAGCACCACGCTTCAACAAATACTCTGTCAAATGTTCTGGATCATCTGTTCCAGCTTTTTCTTCATTTTTTGTTATTTACCATACTTTTTCGTCCTCCGTTTCTCCTTCCCTGGGGATTCTAGAACTGCCTTGTAATGATATCAGGAGGTCCACTACAATTTCAGCTCCATCTGAAGCACCACCCTTCAACAAATACTCTGTCAAATTGTTCTGGATCATCTGTTACAGCTTTCTCCGGCATTTTAAAATTTACCATACTCTTTCGTTCTCCATTTCTCATACCTTGAGAATACTAGAACTGTCTTGTAATTATATCGGGGTGGTTAACTTTATCCAACGTCAGCATCTTCTCCTTATCTTTTGTACCCTTATTGCTTGTCTAGTTATTTCCAAAGGTTCCACTAGTAATCTTGTCTTACCATTTCAACTCTTCTATTCTGCATGAGCACCCATTTTTGAATGCCGTTACCTTTTTGGTTGTTGTTTTTGATGTTCCCCAAGTTTCAGGACCATACAGTAGTACTTGTGGTTGAAGATTGGTATTTTTGTACTGACTTTAAATTGTGGTTGAAGATTGGTATTTTTGTTTTGCACATAATAATAGCAATATTATTTACATATAATTTATTCAAAGAATTAAATGTTATTGGAAATGTTAACGTTAAAGACAATTGTGGTTATTAACCCTTTACAGCTCATTACGCCAGGCATTGACCACCTGCGAACCGTAAATTTCCACAGCATTTGACTTTTGTATACATTTTTGTTTTGTCATATTTTGTTTGTCCAGCACTACACGATGTTGATGGTCACGCATGTGCAGTTGACATTTAACTGTACAGTCAATTCTGATAAGTTGGTGATGATGTTTAATGCCTACAATGAGTAAGTTTACTTTTTTGTGCGCCCTGAAAAGGACAATTGGTGGGTTGTAGTAGCTTTCCTCACATCCTGAGTGTGCCGATAAAGGTGGACTGCGGTCCTCCAGGAGGTTGTGCTATGCTTGGATTCATCTGCATGGTGCTAACTACTATGGGGATCACATCGATCCATGAGCTGCCTTGAAAACAGCCTGCTTCCAGGGAACGCTTCATGGAAGAGAGATTGTGGTCTTGGTCAGTGTATTGACCCTGACATGACATCATGGTCAGTATGTTGTGCATGACTGGGCTAGCATCTCAGTTCCCCATTCTGATAGATAAGACATTTGAGAAAGTTGTTACATTTCCAAGTCAACATATTTAGCACAAGGAAAGTTGGACTACAAGACCTGAGAACAATTTTTTAACCAGGCCTAGTAATCACACATTTGGATTACTGTTTAACATTAACACGTCGTCGATTCAAACTTTGACAGGGACATAGATGAAAGGTCTATGGTAATGGAACTGATGAACTGAAGAACGAAATACACATCGTGGCAAGCACCAAAAAAAACTTTCCTCACTCAGTTTTACCCCTCCACCACTAATGCCATTTTTGGTTTATAGGTTTGCCTTTCTAGATTCTCCTGGCAAAGGCACCCCCTTTCAACCCCAGACCGTAGTCTATTAGGTTATATCAGGATTTATTTGCCATGAATGGATGTGTGTGTATGTGTCTGTTTATCATGTGCTGTTATTGTGTGTGTTCCACTATGGCAGTTTTGCAGTACAGTAGTTTTGAGCGGCTAATTAGCTCAGTGGTAGAGCACTCGCTTTTCATGGCAAAGGTACAGGGTTCAACTCTCGCTACTGGCAGATCCCGTCAACCCAGTTGTAAATGGATGCCTGACTTACGGTTAGGGAAGGAAAAGGCGGCGAGGAAGAGAACTGGCCACCCTACCTCACAAGCTGAGGCTTAGTATACTGAAGTCTCTAACACTTCATTCCTGAGCAGCGGTTAAGTCTGCTGAAGAGAACTGGCCACCCTACCTCACAAGCTGAGGCTTAGTATACTGAAGTCTCTAACACTTCATTCCTGAGCAGCGGTTAAGTCTGCTGAAGAGAACTGGCCACCCTACCTCACAAGCTGAGGCTTAGTATACTGAAGTCTCTAACACTTCATTCCTGAGCAGCGGTTAAGTCTGCTGAAGGGAACTGGCCACCCTACCTCACAAGCTGAGGCTTAGTATACTGAAGTCTCTAACACTTCATTCCTGAGCAGCGGTTAAGTCTGCTGAAGTCTCTAACACGTCATCCCTGAGCAGCGGTTAAGTCTGCTGAAGTCTCTAACACGTCATTCCTGAGCAGCGGTTAAGTCTGCTGAAGTCTCTTACACGTCATTCCTGAGCAGCGGTTAAGTGTTCTGAAGGATTTCCTTGACCTTATAGTTTTGCCTTTTCTGACGCGAAGAAGGTCAGGTGGTAGATGGATAGATGACATACGAGAAATCCTACAACATGAGTTTACAACAACACACTTGGCCCAAGAAAGGCAACTGAAGCTCCCCATGACTCTCAATGGCCCAAGTAAATGGATGGGTAAGTAAATTAGTCTACTGTAAAGCAGTAATTTTTTTTTTCAGTTAACATTCACGACGCCACACAATCTTTTTACGAAATTTTGCGCAAATTTATATATCGCTATAGTAGTTGACTTTCAAAATTTGTAACTGTTCTGTTTGTTTGTCAATAAATATGATTTTCTTGTGTGTAGAGACACAATTGAATAAAGAACTTGTGGGAGTTATTGTTTTTGTTGTGTATTTGTTAGTTTCGGAGATACAAAAAGATGAAGTTGAAAATTTATGGAAATCTCGGACAAAATTGGGGCTCGGCGGCTAGGCCTAGTCGCTCCGATAGAAAACCATTGAAACCATGGTAAACTGTGTTTACAATATCGACACAACTGTTAGTTTCCAATTCAAACGTTGTTCTTTCATCTAAACAAATAAAATACAACAGATTTACTCGATAAAGATCTTTTCCAACAACCTACTTTACCTTTCGCAAAAAGTCGGCTTGCTCCAATCGGCGTATTAGAAGAAAAATTGTTCAAAATCCATTTGTAAATCTAACATACAATACTTTAACCGGCATAATACCGTGCGTAGATGGGGACGTATTCAGCATACAAAAAATTACTATGGGTAGGGTCGCCGTGCAAAATAATAAATTGTTTCCGGAATTCCGAATTTTGTCCAACCAATATAGACCGTGGCGTGATAAATGTTAATTATAATGTTCGCCTAGGCATCTAGGGCCTGTTGTGTCGATCGACCACTACCATGTCCAACTGCTAAGGCTTGTAGCCAAACCTCGTTTAATGCTGAAAAAGAGACTTCTATCTGCCGGAGACATGTAGAACGGAGGCGGCCCTCCCAAGCCTCCAGCCGACCGTGGGAGACCATTGTTACACTTTAGCTGAATTGGACATTATCTGGTGAACCGGAACTTCCAGGTCCGGTCGAACCATGTGACCAAACACAGACAGGAGGCAGCGAACCAGTGTATCCAAGATGGAGGAAAGCTCGTCTTTGCAGAGACCTAAACATTTCAGTTGTTTTTGTTTTGTTAATTTGATCTTTTATCTGATCTACATTACAAGATATTTATATGCAAATGTGAGTTTTGCATTCAGAATTTGTCTCACAAAACAATTGGAAAAATCATTTCTCTGTGGTGCTAACCTGACAATATCTAGTTGCTGCCGTTTTAAAATCCATATGAAACCTGTCTTTGACAGAAAGTTCTTGTCATCGGTGTTAATTAGGAATGCACCAAATATTTGATTTGAAATAATGCATTCAATTTATAAACTATTTGTATTTGACCAAATGGTACTCCGCAATCAAATACGAATAGGTCAGAGGGCAGCACAATAAATATAGACCCCATACTGTAGATCTCAATTCCATTTGACTTAACACACGGCTTTCTGAGATGCTTACTTTTCATAGGCAGTGGATTAGCAGCCAACAGGTTTCATCTAAACGCAAATATCAGTACCTGTGTTGAGCCTTGCATTGTGACTGTTGTTTTGGTTTAAGTCATGCCTTGTTGTTTTACTATACTTTATAGCGACTGTACAAGTTTAAAAAATATGCACCTCCAGAAATATCCCAAGTTAACTTCTATTTAGCACTGCCAGCAACATGTTTTCAGACAACAGATGCCACCATTTGGTAGAGAATGTCGAGGACAGACTCTTATTCTTTCCAAGCGTATTTCATACAGTAATGGCTTTGAACTGAATGTTTAAAAACTGATTCATTATCATCATGAACACAACTTTGATACCTAGCCTTTCACTCACTATTCATATCCGGCATATTGTTTAAGGCCTCTATTCATATTCAGCCTAATAGTTAATGACCTCTATTCTCATTGACCAAATAATTAAATGCCTCTATCCATATCTGACCAAATAGTTAATGACCTCTATTCGTATCCGGCCAAATAGTTAATGACCTCTATTCGTATCCGGCCAAATAGTTCATAACCTCTTTTCATATCCGCCAAATAGTTAATGGCCTCTATTTGTATCTGGCTAAATAGTTAATGACCTCTATTCATCGTATCTGGCCAAATAGTTAATGACCTCTATTCGTCGTATATGTCCAAATAGTTAACTTCTATTCGTTCGTATCTGGCCAAATTGTTAATAACCTTTATTTGTTTCTGACCAAATAGTTAATAACCACTATTTGTCTCTGGCTAAATAGTTAATGGCCTTTATTTGTATCAGACCAAATAAATAGTTAATGACCTCTATTCGTATTCGGCCGAATAGTTAATATATGTTAACAACACACACAAAAAAGGGGCTGAAAAATAAATGGATTCTAGAAATAATGCATAATTTTTGTGCGCAGTGTGGTAAAGGGTATTTGGCCAAATAGTAAAATCGCCTATTCAGTGCATCCCTAATGTTAATATAATAGCAAGTACGTACACTCTGAAGGCCTCAAATGCTGCTCTAGGCTCCATTGGTATATTTATAGGAGTTGCTGTCTGTGTGGGCCAGTAGCCAGTGGTCAATACTCGAACTGTGAGGTCAACACCAGACAACGACACAGTCTTGTCAATGCAGTAGTGTTTAAACTCTTCCTGTATGCTGGCTGACAAGGCCATATCTTTAAACATTCCCTCCAGCTTGGAGGTGAACTGGCAGCCACACTCCGTCTGTGACAAAGTAAAATGGGTATCATGTCAAATTTAACAATTTACTGGTTCTAAGCAAAACAAAAATTGGTAGGAGGAGGAAAGAATAATAATAATAATAATAATAATAATAATAATAATAGCTGTCCATCGTTGTCGATGAGGACCGCCGACATCATCCTTGTCACAGATTTCCCTGTTGGGTGTGGGTGCGCATGTGGCTGAACAGGCCAATGCGAGCACGAAAATATCTGCTACATATCGGGCACACGAGGTTTGTAGAAGGGGATGGTGTTCCCGCTGCTCGGGATTTCCGCGTCTCTCGTCTGTTCTGGGCTTTCACAACACGGTCATCTTCACCGGCAGCTACACCCGATTTGACTGCGCTTCTCCAGTCAGATCTGTTTTGCGCAAGACATTCCCAGGTGTCGATGTCTATCTGGCAACTTTTTAGTGAGTCCTTCAGACCGTCTTTAAAACGTTTCTTTGGGCGCCCTCTCTCGCGCCATCCCTCTCTCAGCTCGCCGTAGAGAAGCTTCTTTGGGAGCCGCTCGTCTGACATACGGACGAGGTGTCCGGCCCATCCTAGTCGTGCTTTTTCTAGCAGTGCATGGATGCTGGGCATGTTAGCCCTCGAGAGAACCTCGATGTCAGTGACACGATCTTGCCATCGGATGTGGAATATTCGCCTCAGGCAACCTGTGTGGAAGTGGTTTAACCTCCTTGCATGTCCAGAGTATACAGTCCAGCTTTCGCAAGCGTATAGTAGGGTTGGAATGATGGTTGCACGGTAGACTTTGAGTTTGGTCTTGACGCTGATGCCACGACGTGCCCAGACCATCGAGCGCATTCTACCAAAGGCTGTGCTGGCCTTTGCTATTCTGCTTGCCACCTCATCGTCTAGGCTGACAGATCTCGACAGAGTGCTGCCCAGATATGTGAATTTGTCTACGGCATTCAGCGTCTGCCCGCTGACTGTAGTCTCTGGTTTTGTGTACGGCATGCCTGGTGCTGGTTGGTACATGACCTCTGTTTTTTTGGCATTTATGGTCAGGCCAAAATTTTTGCATGCGGCAGAGAACTGGTCCATTCCAACCTGCATGTTCAGTTCTGAGTTGCTCATTAGAGCGCAGTCGTCAGCAAATACAAGTTCCCTGATTATATCGCCAGCCACTTTGGTTTTGGCCTTCATTCTTCTGGAATTGAGTAACTTGCCATCTGTGCGGTACTTTATGGGTATTCCAAGCTCCAATGATCTGAAGGCGTCTGTCATCGTGGCCGCGAACATCATGCTGAACAAAGTCGGGGCGAGTACACATCCTTGTTTTACTCCGTTTGATACTAGAAACGTTTTAGAGATTGCACCGCTGTCCAGTACACGAGCACACATGCCTTCGTGTAGCTGTTTCACCATTGTTATGAACTTGTTGGGGCAGCCAAACTTAGACATTATCATCCACAGCCCTCCTCTGTTTACTGTATCAAATGCCTTTGTCAAATCAATAAATGTGGTGTACAAGGCCTGATTTTGTTCTCGACATTTCTCTTGTACTTGGCGAGCGGCAAAAATCATGTCCACTGTTCCTCTTCCGGCTCTGAATCCACATTGGCTTTCTGGGAGGTGGTGGCTTTGTTCAAGGTGTTTGTTGAGCCTGTTTAGCAGTAAGCGCGCTAGGATCTTGCCTGCTACGGAGAGTAGAGATATTCCACGATGATTGTCACATTCCTGACGGTTGCCTTTTCTTTTGTACAGGTGAACGATTGAGGCGTCCTTTAGCTCCTGCGGAATTTTACCTTCAGCCCACATGTGACAGAAGAGTTCAGTGATCCTTCTGGTGAGGGATGGGCCAGCTGTCTTATATATCTCTGCTGGTATTGCATCAGCTCCTGGAGCTTTTCCTATAGATAGTGAACTGATTGCCCTGTCGACTTCCTCCTCAGTAATGACTTCATCCAACGCCAGGTTCAGTTCCACCTGCGGCATTCGCCGGATGGCCTCTTCATTTATGGACGATGGGTAGTTTAGTATTTTGCAGAAGTGGTCTGCCCATCTGTCTAGAATCTGAACCTTATCTGTTAGCAGTACCCCATCCGCACTGCGAACTGGAGTATTACTAGAGGGCTGCGGGCCGTAGAGAGCTTTCAGTGCCTCGTAAAACCGTTTGGTGTCATGACGCTCGGCGAACATCTCAATTTCGTCAGCTCTTTTGCTGAGCCAGGAGTCTTGCATGGGAGGAAAGAATAGGACCAATGTAACATACCACGCACATGATAAAACACTCAAAGTTGGCATCAGGGAGATAGCAATCTATCCATATAAATTACCACTACAATAGAATCCCCGTAGTAGTTAGTAACACACAAATGAAGCCATGAATAGTAAAACATCCGCCTGGAAGACCACTGTCTACATTAATCAGTACACACGCAATGTAAGGAAAGCTGACGCAATCTGCCACTTAACGCCCTTTTCAGGGCACACAAAAGAGTAAACTTACTCATTATGGGCATTCAACAACAACAACCACTACAATAATGTACTGCTTTGGTGCAAGAGTTGTGTCCGAAGATGCCATGAACGAGATTACAGGAGTCAGCAACTCATAGTGGATTACTTGCACCAGGATTAGCAATCAGAGTTATCCTTCTTCTTCGTTTGTTTTCAATCTCCCGCTACCAAGCTCTGAAAAGGGCTTTGCAAGTAGCAGGTACCAAGTTCTGAAAAGGGCTTTGCAAGTAGCAGGATGTTGTCCAGAGAATGGAATGCGTTGTGTCGTAGTTTACAGCTTGACTGTGATATTTGCACCTTTCAGTCTAACACATCGGTCCTCAGCAAGCATTTTTTTAATACCTGGTTAGCCTTCCCTCTTCGATCACTTCTCCTTAGCCAGTCTGCTCTGTTGTAACCTGTTATCCAGGATAACCGCGTGGAGGTGGAGAAGGGTCTTGGCAGCTCTTGGTCGTTGGCCTTGACGGTAGCAGTCAGCTGTGGGTCGCTGACCGCTGCAGCTTATGCACTGCTAAGCATCTTGATCCCACTTTAAACCAATAACAGCACATTAACTATTCAAAACAGCAACAACTTATGAAAACAAACTTATCCAACATTACTTTCTTATAAAACATGAAACTGTTGCCGCAAACTATTTCTAACCTTCAATTTAGAAATCATATTTTTCTCGGAGTCGTCTGAGCCACTCTTGTTTAGCAGTAACCTCCTGGCCAGGTGCTGCTTGTAGTAACGCTCAAAGACATCTTTCTCCTGGAGGTAACGGAAGAGCACCATGCTCTTGTCCAAAACATTTTCTATTTCTTGTTCTGTCATCTGACGGAAGAGACAACAAGATCATTTAATATATGTCTGTGTACAACAATGTTCATATGCTCTCCCATCATTTTTGTTTGCATGTACCAGATGAAAGTTCAGTTAGTTATAAGTAAGTTGCCCACTGCAAGTGATGATGGCGACATCATTAGATGGTTTTGTCTTGATGTTGTAGCTTGCGCTGCATTTGGATTTATGTGAGGAAGAAATTACGATGGTCATCAACCTCACTCTCTGATCCCGAGCTGCCTTCCTAGACGAGTGGCAAAATATAAGTCGAGGCTACTGAAGGTAACTCATGATGCAGGCATTCTGGTCCCACCTCCCAGAATCAACTGAAACCTGCGGGATTCGATGGCCCACCGTTTCTATTCATTGTTCTTGACCACAGCAACCCGCTCTTAGTCATAAGATATCAATACATCTAAAACAGAGGCAATTAATATAGGTAGAGAGCACACCACTGTTGATATTCATGGGGATGAAACAAAAATAAAGCAGGTACAAGAATGTAGGTATTTGAGAACTGTTTTGACTGAGGATGGCAGAATTGATAGTGAGATAGAGATGAGAATGCAGAGGGCAAACGCTGTCACATACCAGCTGTCTCCACTACTAAGGCACCCCAAGATTTCCCTCCAAGCAAAAAAGCAGATTATAAATAGTATCTTCACCACAACCCTGTACTAACAGCACCAGATTTGGGCATTGAATAAGGTCCAGGAACGAAAGTTAGCCACCTGCAAAATGCGGTGCCTACAAAAGGTCACTAACAACACCAGAAGAGACAGAATCACAAATATGAGTATCCAGGAGAAGGTTGGAACAATTCCATGCGTACAGTACACCAACCAACAGAGAATGAATTAGTTTGGACACATTGTGAGAATGAAACCAAATCACATTGTTCATGGAACCTTCTACAGGAGAACATCAGAAAGAAGGGCGAGAGGTAGACCGAGGAAAAGGTGGATAGACAGCGTAAACAAGACCTACCGCAAAATGAGGAAAAATGTTACTCGGATCACGAGAGAGGCGAAAGACAAATAGATATCATGACACTGGGCTACAACCCGGTAGAAAGTGAGACAACAAAAGAAGAAGAAGCTCTCAAAACTGATAACTAACATAAGTAAACAACTCACCCCCTTAACTCCTTTCTTTAACTTATCGTCCACAAAAAGTGATAGATATTCTGGAGATTTGGGGTTGATGTTGATAAAATATTCAAAATCGCCAGATATCATCTGTTTAAACAATTTGTCATCGCTAAATGATTCATGAAGGAAGTGTCCGAAGCGATCCTTGAGGTCCAGAAGATTCTGAAACAATTCAAAAGCAAAAATCATGAACATCTTCAACAATAATTTTCAATATCTATAGAAATTGAACTCATTCACTACGACTATTTTTGTCCTCATCATAAAACTCAGAACACAATATCACTCACTTGAGACCTATCTTCCCTTATGTTTCATACAGAAGTAGAGGAAGACCAAGACACTCGTGGAAAAGGGAACTGGAAGCAAATGTAAAGGCATCAAACAGGACGTGGACAGAATTGGCTTCAATGGCTCATGATAGGAAGACTATTTATAGAGGACCTATGCTCCACAGGGAGGTGACAGGTTTTTGATTGATTGATAGATTGTTTCATGACAATGTCGCATATTATATACTAAGCTATTCACAATTGAATAGAGAAGAGAATGAAATAAATATCTTATATGTGGCTATACAACATTTCTACATTTTCTAAAACTTATTCTTCTTCTTCTGCGTTCGTTATCAATCTCCTGCAACCAAGTCCTGAAAAGGGCTGTGCAAGTAGCAGGATGTAGTCCAGAATGCGTTGTGTCACTAGTTTACCAAATGGCTGCAATATTTACAGCTTTTGGCCCGACACATCCGTTTGCAGCAGCAAACTTATTGAAAAATAGTTGAATTGTACAAAAATAATCAGTCTTAATTTCCACCTCTGCTTTGATGTAATTTAACACTTCATACTAATATGTCATATTTATTATGAATGCTAAATGTCACACAAAGTTTAATTATGTATTTAAATCATAATTTTAGTTCAAATTCTTCAATATCAAATTATTTTATTCTGAATAAAACTTGACATATGGAATTCCGGCACTTGGCCTGGACAGAACTACACAAATCTGCAAAATTAGTGCCAACTAGAAAGAGTTCAGTGGTATGTTGTTGGGTTCTCATTCGGAAAATGGTGTTCTGATCCCTTCCTGTGAGTTGATTAATTCTGTTATGTTGTTTGGGCCTTGTTTTATGGCTGTAGACCACCCTCCCTGTGTTTGCTATAGCCAATTTGTTCAGCCAAGTGTCCTTGTATGCTGTACTTGTGAGATGTTTGGCTGTCTCAATTCTGGACTTTTTATTACTTCAATTTTGTATATCCTATTGGTGTATCAGTTGTTACAGGGCTTATTGTTTAATGCTCACAATGAGTAAGTTTACTCGTTTGTGGGCCCTGAAATGGATATTAAGTGGTGGGTTGTAGTAGCTTTCCTCACATTCCGAGCATGCTGATGAAGGTGGACTGCGGTCCTCCAGGTGGTTGTGTGCTATATTTGGCTTCATTTGCGTGGCGCTCACTACTACGACGATCACATTGATCAACATCTCGTCAGTCAGGCTGCCTTGAAAACAGCATATTCCCAGGGAACGCTACATGGAAGAGAGATTGTGGGCTTGGTCAGTGTATTGACCCTGATGCGACGTCCTGGTCAGTATGTTGTGCCTGACTCTGATGTGACGTCCTGGTCAGTATGTTGTGCCTGACCCTGACGCGACGTCCTGGTCAGTATGTTGTGCCTGACCCTGATGCGACGTCCTGGTCAGTATGTTGTGCCTGACTGGATTAGCATCTCAGTTCCCCTTCAGAGGGCTTAAAGTATACTTGTCTGTGAAATTATTGCTCCTAATTGACTTACCCACATTGACTGTACATTCAACACAATTCCCAGGTACACTAGAGAGTTAATCTTCCTCTTCTTATTCAATCACTGCTCATTTAGAATGGGACTTTGAATTCTTTAATCGATTCTGCTGTCTTTTTCATGGTCTCAATACCGACATACAGTTTTTCCTCATGTTGTGTCGGCGTGTGCCACACCCTTCTCCTCATATCTGTGTGCTGGGGGCAGTCTTGAAATAGAGAGTCAATCTACTGTCAGCTATGGGAAGGAAGAATAACGTCTGGTCAGGCAAAACATACTGATCAGACACGCTAGTCAGGGTCAGGCAAAATATGCTGATCAGACACGCTAGTCAGGGTCAGGCAAAATATACTGGACAAGACCCTCACCTTGGCTTCCTTGTAACCCTTCCTGGAAACGGGCTGTATTCATGGCAGCCTGGCTAACAAAGTGATGGATCGACTTGATCCCCGTAGTATCGAGTGAAACGCAGATGAAGCCAAGCATAGCACAACTGCCTGGAGGACACCAGTCCACCTTCATCAGCATGCTCGGAAAGCTACGACAACTCGCTACTTCAGGTCCACCTTCATCAGCACGCTCGGAATGTGAGGAAAGCTACGACAACCCTCCACTTAAGGTCCACCTTCATCAGCACACTCGGAATGTGAGGAAAGCTACGACAACCCTCCACTTAAGGTCCACCTTCATCAGCACGCTCGGAATGTGAGGAAAGCTACGACAACCCTCCACTTAAGGTCCACCTTCATCAGCACACTCGGAATGTGAGGAAAGCTACGACAACCCTCCACTTAAGGTCCACCTTCATCAGCACGCTCGGAATGTGAGGAAAGCTACACCAACTCGCCACTTAAGGTCCACCTTCATCAGCACGCTCGGAATGTGAGGAAAGCTACACCAACCCTCCACTTAAGGCCCACCTTCATCAGCACGCTCGGAATGTGAGGAAAGCTACACCAACCCTCCACTTAAGGTCCACCTTCATCAGCACGCTCGGAATGTGAGGAAAGCTACGACAACTCGCCACTTAAGGTCCACCTTCATCAGCACGCTCGGAATGTGAGGAAAGCTACACCAACCCTCCACTTAAGGCCCACCTTCATCAGCACGCTCGGAATGTGAGGAAAGCTACACCAACCCTCCACTTAAGGTCCACCTTCATCAGCACGCTCGGAATGTGAGGAAAGCTACGACAACCCTCCACTTAAGGTCCACCTTCATCAGCACGCTCGGAATGTGAGGAAAGCTACGACAACCCTCCACTTAAGGCCCACCTTCATCAGCACGCTCGGAATGTGAGGAAAGCTACACCAACCCTCCACTTAAGGTCCACCTTCATCAGCACGCTCGGAATGTGAGGAAAGCTACGACAACCCTCCACTTAAGGTCCACCTTCATCAGCACGCTCGGAATGTGAGGAAAGCTACCCCAACCCTCCACTTAACATCCTTTTCAGGGCTCACAAAAGAGTAATCCTACTCATTATGGGCATTCAACAACAACAACTGTACGTTACGTCAAATACTCACCTGCACATATGTAATAGCATTCTTGCTTTCCTCTCCTTCTTCACTGACTAGAGCCCTGCCTTGTTCCCTCAGATACTTACTGATACAGTCACTCATGGTCTTCAAGCCATTTGGCACACGGAAAAATAGTTTGTACATGCATGCTAGATCTGGGGAAAATCAAGAGCTGGTATACTGGTGGTGACAAAATGCACAACATGATGAATGACGGGTGTAGAATCTCATTGCTAAATGTGGTCATATGTGAGTACAAAAGTAACTGTGAAATGTACATATGATGTTAATAAAAACACTACGTGTGTGTGTGCATGTATGTATATATATATATATTTGAGCAGGTTTGACTCTTGATGGCGGTGTTTCGGATGTGGTCCTGTAGTAAAAGTAACAGTGTTCTATATACCATTGCTCATTGAGTTGCTTGGAACCATGTCATGTCACTTTTTTTATAGGTTTCACACCTTGCAGCTATATTCCATGGCTGGAGTGACCAGGCCAAGTGCTCGTTTCATTCTTTTTTATCTGTTAATTACGGTTTTGATGCGGTTGAAGCTCAACCACCCCCCTGCTATCCTTAGCGAGATCTCTTTATGCATGTCATGGGAATTTGTAATTTCTTGGCCCAAGTAGATGTACAAATTCACGTTTTTGACGGGATCAGTTCTAAGCCGCATTTCGTCGCTTGACAGAAACTGTTCAGAATGCATTGTGTCTTTAGTCTATATATTTTTAGACCAACTGCCTCACTTGCGTTGTTGAGCTCATTCGGGTCTTGCTCAGCGTCCTGATATATATTTCTCAGTATTGCTCAGTCATGACGTGTGAATATGAATCATGAACAATGACTACAACTCACAATCAATATTTTTATGCTTATAGAACAATGCAGTCAGAGATGAAATGTTTGGGACTTTATAGCTCTGTTCTGGCTTTTTTAGATGGGATAGCCAGTTCTTTTCCTTTCTTGTCTTTCCTTCCCTAACAATAAACCAGGCATCCATTTGCAGCTTGGTTGACTGAAATCAGTAAATAAAAATATTCCTTATGTAGATCTAACTATTTATTACTGAAGAGGAAAGTATATGGCCACTGCACCTCCATGAATGTCGTAAAAGACTACAAAAGAGGGATTTGTGTGGGACTATAAAACATCATACAAACAAAATGCTACAATAACCACAACTGCAAGAGTGTACAAATTGTGTTGTTGTTTACTGCCTGTAAGGATTCATCTAAAGTGGTGCAAATTGTTGAATTGGGAATGAAATGGAGAGGCACAAGATAGAAAGCTACGGTACAATATACACACAAACTCACTGATACGTCTAACAAGGGTTTTTTACATTCAAGTCAACTTGAACACTAGTAAAATATAACTCAAGCACTGGTAAAATATAACTTGAACACCGGTAAAATATAACTCAAACACCAGTAAAATATAACTCAAACACTGGTAAAATATAACCCAAACATCAGTAAAATATAACTCAAACACTGGTAAAATATAACTTGAACACTGGTAAAATATAACTCAAACACTGGTAAAATATAACTTGAACACTGTAAAAACACTGGTAAAATATAGCTTAAACACTGGTAAAATATAACTCAAACACTGGTAAAATATAACTTAAACACTGGTAAAATATAACTCAAACACTGGTAAAATATAACTCAAACACTGGTAAAATATAACTTGAACACTGGTAAAATATAACTTAAACACTGGTAAAATATAACTTGACCAAGTTTTGTAACTTACCATCTGTCTTGTTATTTTCCAACATGTGTACAACACCTGAGTTTTCCATCTGAAGAAGAGCCCAACAGGGTACATAAATCAATGCTGTCTATAAATCAAATAAATCGTGATGTAATCTTATCCAGCGTTGTTGGGGAAAAATTAACCTAATAACATGTTCCAATCAATTGGAATCTTTTCACCTCCCTGTGGAGAATTGGTCCACATGCCAAGTCTTTCTGTCTTGAGGTTTCAACTCCAACTCTCTCTACATCTTCCCTCATTTCATTATATTTCTCTTGAGCTCCATTCTCCATGTGTGTTTTAGCATGCCTAATTCTCTTACTCTGGGGATTCCAGAACAGAAACTGCTTAGTAATTAGTTTGTTTCCTTAATGTGGGTCGTATCCAACACCAGTTTCTTCCCAGTTTCCCAGTTTTATGGTTCTTTCCAACAGTTCCACATTAGTGATCTTATCATACTATTTCATTACTTCTATTCTACAGCATGTACTTTTCTTGCTGTTCATGTTCATGTCGGACTTAATTTCATTAAAATTTCTACAACATATTTACACTATTATATATTATTTTATTCTGAGTAGCTGAATAGTTAGAGCTTTTGACTTTCATGGTTGAGGTACCAGGCTAAATTCTTGGTCTTGATACACTCCAGCTGTAAATGAGTGCATGACTTGTTGAGGAAGGCAAGGCAGTGGAGGAAGGCAAGGCAGTGGAGGAAGGAAAGGCAGTGGAGGAAGGAAAGGCAGTGGAGGAAGACATGGCAGTGGAGGAAGGCATGGCAGTGGTGGAAGACAAGGCAGTGGGGGAAGGCAAAGCAGCCATGGAAGACAAGGTACCGGAGGAAGGGAAGGCAGCGGAGGAAGGGAAGGCAGCGCAGGAAGGGAAGGCAGCGCAGGAAGGGAAGGCAGCACAGGAAGGGAAAGCAGCATAGGAAGACAAGGCATCAGAGGAAGACAAGGCATCAGAGAAAAGACACGGCATCAGAGAAAAAACAAAGCAGTGGTGGAAGACAAGGCATCAGAGAAAAAAACAAGGCAGTGGTGGAAAGCAAGGCATCAGAGAAAAATCAAGGCAGTGGTGGAAGGCAAGGCATCAGAGAAAAACAAAGCAAGTGGAGGAAGAAAACCGGACACCCCACCTACAAAAAAATCTGTGTAATAGTCAAATGGGATCTGGAACCCTTCATCCCCGACAGCAATATATGCTATGAGACTACATTTACTTGTATATTATGTTTGCAATAGAACTAGGTCTTAACAACCAAGTTGATCAATTATTTGGTAAGCCATATTAAGTCATGATTTTCCTCAACCATAGACATAGCTTGCTGGTTGAGTTTCATCCTTTTTAACTTAACATTTTGGGAGAGAGACGAACGCCCGATCATGGCAGCCTGGCTAACAAGGTGAGGGATCGACGTGACCACCATAGTAGTGAGCGACATGAAGATGAAGCCAAGCATAGCACAACCACTCAGTAAACTCTGATCCACCTTCATTAGCACGCTCGGGATGTGAGGAAAGCTACTGCAATCCGCCATTTAACGTCCTTTTTCAGGGCGTACAAGAGTTAACCTACTCATTGTGGGCATTGGTATGCTGAAGTCGGATGTGTTGGACCGAAAGGTACAAATATCGCAGTCAAGCTATAAACTACGACACAACGCATTCCGTTCTCTGGACTACATTCTGCTACTTAAGCCCTTTCAGGGTTTGGTAGCGGAAGATTGAGAACGAACGAAGCCAAGCTATTATGGGCATCCGCAAACAACAACTTAAGATTTGAAAGAATACCCGTGTGAGGACCGATGTTCGGCATGTTTAGATGCCGTTGTAATTAGCACACAAATATTGAATACTATTTTAACAGGTGTACAACTTTGAAAAATTGGCAGAATACAGAGAGAGTGCACAAATAATGTGATAGAATGAACAGCCGACATCAAAATGAAGCACAACACATTTGTCAGCTTCTTGAACACAGCTGGAGAGGGCCAAAGATGCAACACTGTGAATGAGCTGATAGCAGCCATTGACTCATAGCTTGCTGTATGTATCAGGTTCAGCAAAAATATGGCCAAAAATCTAGTCTTACAGATCGGCTGTTATGAGAGAGATGTTCCACAAAGAACAAGCCACATAATGATGATGATAGTAGCTAAGACTCAAAACTAGTAAACAAAATTGAAATATCGGATCCATGATTTGCGGATGACACAAAACTATGCAGGGGTGTCGCATCTAAAGCAGAAGTGGATATATTGAGAGATTTAGATCAAATTCGAGAATGGTCTGTGAGCTGGCAAATGGAGTTTAATGTAGATAAATGTACAGTCATTCATTTGGGTAGATCCAATATGGAACATAATTACAGAATAAGCGAGAACAATATTAAATGATAGATCTTCCGAAGACGAATGTGTAGGACCAAAAGGTGCAAATATCGCAGTCAATCTGTAAACTAGCGACACAACGTATTCCGTTCTCAGGACTACATCCTCCTACTTGCAAAGCTCTGTTCAGGACTTGGTAGCAGGAGATTGAGAACGAACACAGAAGAAGAAGAATGATAGAAAAAGGAAAGGGACCTAGGGGTTATAATAGATTATTCAGGTAAAGTGAGTGAGCAAGTCCAGGTAGCAGTGAAAAAGGCAAATGCAATATAGGGAATGATAACAAGAAATATTAGACATAGAATCAAGGAAGTGATAGTCAAACTGTATAAAGAATTAGTTAGACCTAGACTGGAGTACTGTGTACAGGTGTTAAGTCTTTGTCATAGAGAAGATATAAACATTCTGAAAAGGATACAAAGAAGAGCAACAAAACTGATAGTAGGATTCCAGAATTACAGTGATAAGGAAAAACTAAAAAAAACAAGCCTACAGTGTCTAGAAAAGAAGAATTTGAGGCAACAATACAGGTTTATAAGATGATAATCAAAGGAAATGATGAATTATACTATAAAAAGTTTTTCAAAATACAACCACCTACAAGAACATGTGGAGCCGCGTAGCGCAGTGGTTAGCACGCTGGCTTCGCATCTGAGTGGTCCTGGGTTCATTCCCCAGTTGAGGCGGTAATGTTTTTTTTCAGACCGCAATGGCTCCCGGGTCGACCCAGCCTTAAATGGGTACCGGTTCAGTCCGGGAAGTAAAAGCGGCGAGGGAGAGGAGATGGCTACCGCCCTCATATAACCGAGCATTTGAAATGTGAGATCGTTAACACCTCACACCCCTACAGCAGTAATGCCATGGGATACTTTACTTTACTTTTTTACAAGAACAAGGGGGCTACACAGCTACAAATTAACTAAAGAAAGGTCCAGATTAAATATTAGTACATATTTTTTTAGTCAGATAGTGATGAATGCTTGGAATGCATTGCCACAGGAAGTAGTAGACGCAAGGACAATTAATGCATTTAAGAATAAATTGGATGCGCATAGCTTTTAGAGCAAGGAAATGTAAATTAAACTGGTTGTATGCAGTCTTCTAAACCAGTATAAAGAGGTTAAGTTAAGAAATATCCTGTATTGAATAGAAAAACAAAAGCTAAACTCACCTCTACAATAGTTTTCATATGTTTGCTGATAAGTTCTGCTTCTAAAACCTGTCAAGAAGAAAGAGTTTTTGATTGAATTAAATCGTCTTGTCACTCAAACTACCTCTCTACAAATAGCATGTATCCCAGCATTTGCCGTGGTGGTATCCAAAGCCAGTTTTACTTGATGAGGTGGCTAGTCACATGCACAATCATCTTTAGTTGCATGCTTGGAAGGTTACAGTCGTCCTAATCTTGTCAACCATGGTACTTCCGGAGAGGAAAGAAAGTATAAGTTAGTTGCACCATCTCAAGCAATGATAACATCATCATTAGGCGGTTTTGTCCCGATGACGTAACTTGCACTGTCCAACTCATTCAGGCTCGTACAGCCTGTGTGTGACTAACTCATTCAAACTCCTGCAGCCTGTGTGTGACTAACTCATTCAAACCTCTAAAGTCAGTGCATGTCCAACTCATTCAAACTCCTGCAGCCTGTGTGTGACTAACTCATTCAAACTCCTACAGCCTGTGTGTGACTAACTCATTCAAACTCCTACAGCCTGTGTGTGACTAACTCATTCAAACTCCTACAGCCTGTGTGTGACTAACTCATTCAAACTCGTACAGCCTGTGTGTGACTAACTCATTCAAACTCCTACAGCCTGTGTGTGACTAACTCATTCAAACTCGTACAGCCTGTGTGTGACTAACTCATTCAAACTCCTACAGCCTGTGTGTGACTAACTCATTCAAACTCCTGCAGCCTGTGTGTGACTAACTCATTCAAACTCCTGCAGCCTGTGTGTGACTAACTCATTCAAACTCGTACAGCCTGTGTGTGACTAACTCATTCAAACTCCTACAGCCTGTGACTAACTCATTCAAACTCCTACAGCCTGTGTGTGACTAACTCATTCAAACTCCTACAGCCTGTGTGTGACTAACTCATTCAAATTCCTACAGCCTGTGTGTGACTAACTCATTCAAACTCGTACAGCCTGTGTGTGACTAACTCATTCAAACTCCTACAGCCTGTGTGTGACTAACTCATTCAAACTCCTACAGCCTGTGTGTGACTAACTCATTCAAACTCCTACAGCCTGTGTGTGTCCAACTCATTCAAACTCCTACAGCCTGTGTGTGACTAACTCATTCAAACTCCTACAGCCTGTGTGTGACTAACTCATTCAAACTCCTACAGCCTGTGTGTGACTAACTCATTCAAAATCCTACAGCCTGTGTGTGACTAACTCATTCAAACTCCTACAGCCTGTGTGTGACTAACTCATTCAAACTCCTACAGCCTGTGTGTGACTAACTCATTCAAACTCCTACAGTCTGTGTATGACTAACTCATTCAAACTCCTGCAGCCTGTGTGCGACTGACTCATTCAAACCTCTAAAGTCAGTGCATGTCCAACTCATTCAAACTCCTAGTCTGTGTGTGACTAACTCATTCAAACTCCTACAGTCTGTGTATGACTAACTCATTCAAACTCCTGCAGCCTGTGTGCGACTGACTCATTCAAACCTCTAAAGTCAGTGCATGTCCAACTCATTCAAACTCCTACAGTCTGTGTGTGACTAACTCATTCAAACTCCTGCAGCCTGTGTGCGACCGACTCATTCAAACCTCTAAAGTCAGTGCATGTCCAACTCATTCAAACTCCTGCAGCCTGTGTATGACTAACTCATTCAAACTCCTGCAGCCTGTGTGCGACTGACTCATTCAAACCTCTAAAGTCAGTGCATGTCTAACTCATTCAAACTCCTGCAGTCAGTGCATGTCCAACTCATTCAAACTCCTGCAGCCTGTGTATGATTAACTCAATGATTTTAAACAATTTATTTGTTTTGAATCAGTTACCCATCTAAAATGATGATGGCGACAGTGACAGGATAGAAAGATTTATGTAACCATCTAAGATTTGATACTGCGACTTGTGATTTAATTAGATTTAAGCGAGGAAGATTTGTGTTATCATCAACCACATTAACTCATCCATAGCTACCTTGGCACTGTGACAAGATCAGTAGCGTGACGACTGGAGAAAGTATCAGAATGCAGATTTTTATTTTCTTGGGTGTTCTCCAACCACATGATGTGGTTCAGAATTTCCTAATGCTTTCCTGATTTTTTAATGTATTTTAGATTTTGGAAAGGATTTCATCAGTTTTTCGCTTGGATTTGAAAATTCACCCATTATTGAGAATGGGGAAGTGAAGTTTCTGGAACGGATTTTTCTGAGGTAGAACTATTGAGTTTGTTTATGTAGATACAATAATTACGTTTATAGTCAAAGTGACTATGCACAGATAACGTAACTCAACCACCGGCAACTGCCGCTTCACGATAAAAATTACGTATCGCTTTGCGCTGACTCCCGAGTCGTAAAGGTTAATCATAATTTTAACTCAATTTAATTATTAATCAATTTGATTCGGAGAAGGCTATTTGACATGAAGTTGTGGCTTTTGGCTTGGACATTAAGACACAAATTTCTCAAATGTGGTCGAACTGTAAAGGGTTAGGTATCGCCACTCTTGGTAAGGTTGTATCCCCCCTATGCTGGCATGAGAGTTCCTAAAGACTACTTACTTTCACAACTGGCTCCTCTGTTGACTTGTCCAGATAGTGTTTGGCTCGTTCAGCTTCCTCACTGATCCTGGCCTCCACTTTCTTGATGTACACAGATGCCGAGTTCTCTGCAAGAAACTTCTGGCTCTCCAACTGCAAGATGCAAGCAAATCAAGTGTGAGTTTCATTACAACTGAAAATGTTAGTAATAAATTTTTTTACAAATAACAAGTTCAACCTCAATTGGAATTGAAGATAAGCCTCAATTCTTCTCCAGGGGATGCAGCACAGTGAATGAGCTGATGGTAGTCGATGGTCGATAGCTGGCTGTCTGCATCAGAGTCAGCGAACAACAGCTGACCAAGACCATATTGCGCCTCCAAGGGTCCGCCCTGGAAACAGGCTGCACTAGTGCAGTCTAACTAAGAGAGTAGGGATCGAAACGAGACGGGAAACCCAGTCTCAAAAATGACATGCAGAAACCGTATGTGTTGGGCCAAATGGTAGACATCGCAGCATCACTGCAAACTATGACATAACATCCTTTTTCAGGACCAACACCAAAGAATATGAGTTCTTGTAATCGTGCACTGATTTTTACACCGAGTTTCAGTGATGGACTCAACCGGTGTCTAAGTACTGGCACTTTTGAATCAAACTTGGGTCATTCAGGTGGGCAGCACTGAAAAGCACTAAAATGAATTGTTGCAGAACTAGTGTTGTTAGCTGTTGAGTTAGGAATTCAGTCCAAAATGCTGGGAGTGAGATTAACAATAAGTTCTAGGTACTAACAAAATGTCTAAAAGGCATGTGTAACACATAACCTCTGACAGCACAAGCCCACCTCTTGGTCTTTTCATGGCTGGACAGTTCCTACTAACAGAGGGGAGGGAGGAGAGAAAACGTTTTCTTTCATTCTCAATCTCCCGCTACCCTATAGGCCAATCAAGTCTTCTGAGCTGCACAGGCAAGCTCATGGAAAAAATAATAAATACCAGACTCAGCTGGCAACTCGCAGAAAACAAATTATCATACCATAACAAGCAGGCTTCAGGCAGCACAGGTCCACAGAAGATGAACTAATCCACATAGCACAAGAAATCAAAGATGCTTTCCAGGAAGGAAAATGCACTCTGGCTGTATGGAAAAAAACCTGGAAAAAACCTTCGACCAAGTATGGAAAGACAGGCTAAGTGGGGAAAATGCTGCAATAAGGATTAACCGGAAAAATAACCAAGTGGATCAGCAACTACTTAGAAAATAGAACAGCAAGAGTGCAGGTCCAAGGGCATACCGGCAAAAAGGAAACTATGGAACAAGGTGTTCCCCAGGGTGGTGTCCTCTCCCCTACACTCTTCATTATTTATATAAATGACATCGCCAACCTCCACAAAAGTACCCGCTATTGTCTCTACGCTGATGACCTGGCCATGTGGACTACTGAAAAACACATCACTACAGTCAGCACACGAATGCAAGGCTCCGTGGCAGCCCTCAAAAGATGGTCCAAGACCTGGTTACTAAAAATAAATGAACAAAAAATGACACATACCATCTTCTCCCTGTCAAACATATGTCTGCAAGTAAAACTCCAACTAAATGGAAGAGAGATACGGCTAGATGAGGCTCAAACCTTCTTAGGAGTTTCCTTAGGCCGACGTCTGACATGGAAAACGCAAATTTTAAAGACCCAGATGAGGGCGAGGCTACGCATGTTCATCATGAAGAAACTTGCTGGTACTGCTTGGGGTGCTGATGGAAACACACTAAAGAAATTATACACAGGGAGAGTGAGACCAGTCTTGGAATACGGCATTGCAGCTTGGTCCATGGCATCTAAATCAAACTTTGACAAAATAGGGCACAACCAGAAACAAGCAGCCTGCATCATAACAGGAGCCCTGAAGTCCACCAAATAAAAGACCTGGAAGCTATTACTGGGCTACAGCCAATGGAAGACCGCAGAATCCTACAGCAAGTGAGAACATTCAAAAGAATCATGGACCACCCGATGCACCAGACTAAATAGGCTGGGATGCGGTAGGCTAAATAGGAAAGGTTTTACAGTCCAGGCAAAAGAAAAGATTAAAAACAATGCTGCACTTTTAAACGAAAAAGCAAAACCAATAACAGCATGCTTCATCCGCTGCCTATGGAAAGGAAGACCCCTCCCTGATCTTATATGCAATATCCCAACATCGAAGACAAAATAGTCACAAACAGAGGAACAGAAAAAAACACAGTTACAAAGTACATCAACCATCCTGTCCACTGTATACCAATAAAAGAAATAGCATTTGGCAACAGCCAGTGTCCTTCCATGAGAAGCTGTACAGAAGTGCACAGAGCCTTGAGTCGACTGTCGCCTTTGTTAGAGTCATTGAAGTTGAGGTCTGAAGACGAACGAGGAAGAAGAAGAAGAATCTCCTGCCACCAAGTCCTCAAAAGGGCCACCAAGTCCTCAAAAGGGATTTGCAAGTAGCAGGATGTTGTCCTGAGAACGGAATGCGTTGTTTTGTAGTTTACAGCTCGATTGCGATATTTGCACCTTTCAGTTTGACACATCTGACCTCAGCAAGCATTTTTGAGTACCAGATCAGCCTTTTCTCTTGGATCCCTTCTCTTTAGCCAGTCTGCTCTGTTGCAGCCTCTTATCAAGTATCACCGCATGTAGGTGTAGATAGCTCTGTTTCACTGGCCCTGACGCTATCAGTCAGCAATGGGTCGCTGACCACTGCAACTCATGCACTGCGAGAGAAACAGTGAAAACATGCTATCCCGATGATCAAAAAAGTCAAGAAGGGCAGGTGTGCTGTGAGTCTCTGCCACTCTATGACTAGCATACTCCAAATAGATAAGTTTCAGGTGGTAATTCACTTAGTTTAACTTCCTCAGTCTCTCCATTTATTGAAGAATATGTCCAACACAGGATCTGGCCCCTTAACCAGTGTTTTGGAAAATATGATTCATCATTTGCTGTGTGGGTTTTGGGCAGTAGTTTTTTTTTTTTACATGGTGAGGTTGCCAGCCCCATGTACAACCTTCTTTAATCACCTCTTAGGACATTCAAGGAAGGAAACGGTGGTTAAATTCCGTTTGCCCTGTAAATCACTTGTGTTGTGAAAAAGTATTTTATCATTGTTTCCATACAGTTTCTTCTTCTTGCTTCTCAATCTGCCGCTACCTTTGCAAGTAGCAGGATGTTGTCTGGAGAATGGAACGTGCTGTGTCGGTTTCCGTACAACTGAACAATGAATCTCTCCGCACAACTGTTAGGATGGATGTCGTATGCCACTGACTGATCAAAATAACATTCTGTACAACTGAACAATGAATCTCTCCGCACAACTGTTAGGATGGATGTCGTATGCCACTGACTGATCAAAACAACATTCCGTACAGCTGAACAATGAATCTCTCCACACAACTGTTAGGATGAATGCCTTATGCCACTGACTGATCAAAACAACATTCCGTACAGCTGAACAATGAATCTCTCCACACAACTGTTAGGATGAATGCATTATGCCACTGACTGATCAAAACAACATTCCGTACAGCTGAACAATGAATCTCTCCACACAACTGTTAGGATGAATGCCTTATTCCACTGACTGATCAAAACAACATTCCGTACAGCTGAACAATGAATCTCTCCACACAACTGTTAGGATGAATGCATTATTCCACTGACTGATCAAAACAACATTCCGTACAGCTGAACAATGAATCTCTCCACACAACTGTTAGGATGAATGCCTTATTCCACTGACTGATCAAAACAACATTCCGTACAGCTGAACAATGAATCTCTCCACACAACTGTTAGGATGAATGCTTTATGCCACTGACTGATCAAAACAAAAATGATACACCACTCATACCTACAATTCCACTTACACAATTCTGTCTGTCATCAGTAGGTCAAAGCAACCAGACAGATTCTTTATGGTCAGAACTGGGACAGTATCTGATCATCTTTTGTTCGTGATTAATTAAAATATTCTAGACAAGTAAAAACATTCTTGACAAATGCTTTAGCAGTAGCTCTTGCAGAAGCCTAGCAATTTCACTTCAAAAGCCTCCATACGAGATCCCCTTTTTGCCCGTTAACCTTTACAATCTGGGTTTCCAGATGAGTCTGATTATAAAAATATGTTTCACTACATGTGTAATGTGTGTAAATATTATCCAATTTCTGTGTTCTTGGATTTGTTTTTCTTATTGTTTGATATACTTTCTGATAATCACCAAGTAAAAGACATTAAATGTTTTGGACATTCAAAAATTGAAGGCGAGTTGGCACATTTTTATAATTCTTTTCTGTGGTAAATAATAATTTACCATTTACAAATTTCCTACTAAAAAAAATAACAAACAATTGTTTTAGATCTATCTTAGAGAACATTCATTTACCTACAAAATGGTATATCATTCATAAAAATATGTTAATAATTAAGAAAACTGCAGCTGAATTTGTACATACACCTGCAAAATTGGAAAATGGGACTTAAATTTAATTCTGCAACAGCCTGTTTTTCAATTCAGTAGCTAATCAGTTAAGTAGCAAAATGTAGTCCAGAGAACGGAATGCTCTGGGTCGTAGTTTACAACTTGATTGCGATATTTGCACCTTTCGGTCCAATACATCCGACTTCAGCAAGCATTTTTTTTTAGTACCGGGTTTGCATTCCCTCTTCGATCCATTCTCCTTAGCCAGTCTGCCCTGTTGCAGCCTGTTATCCAGGATCACCGCGTGGAGATGTAGAAGGGTCTTGGCAGCTCTGGTTCGCTGGCCCTGATGCTTGCAGTCGCTGTTCAGCATCTTCCATCAGGGTCAGTGATCCATAACTGACCATAACCCTATTCTACCTACAAGTGCCAGTCCTGGAAACAAACTGCAACTATATAGCCTAACTAAGAGATTAGGGATCAAAGGGAAAACAAACATGATCTCAAAAATCATGTGCTGAAATAGAATATGTCGAGCCGAAAGGCGCCAATATCGCAGCCTCGCTGTAAACTATGACAAAAAAATTCTTTTCAGGACAAACACTGAAGAAGAAATTATACCAGCATTTGATTTGCCAGCTCTTAACTGATGATGAAAGAGATACCATAGATAAGACGGTTTAGAGCTGCTCGCTATGGAAACACATACAGCATCTTTCTTACTTTACAAGTCTCACACACGCACACTGCTGTACGAGACGCAGAGCATTTTCATTCTCATCTATGGGAAATACCATAATTAAAGCCAACCTCAGGGAAAATAGACTGATCAACCAATACTTCAGAAAAGAAAACAACTACCATGATTTAACTAGAAAGAGCAATTCATCATCTTCAGATTGAATATTGGGCAAAATAGACACATCTTTACAACAAAATAAGGGTTGGGATAGATGACAGGTGTCCATGTGGGGAGCATGCCATGACAGGTGTCCATGTGGGGAGCATGCCATGACAGGTGTCCATGTGGGGAGCATGCCATGACAGGTGTCCATGTGGGGAGTCTACCATGACTGTGGAACACATCCTACAAAGATGTATGCTCACGCAGGAATAGTGAGAACAATACTGGCCTTACGAGACAAAAGCTGCACAGAGATCGAAAGTAGCCCATAGCATTACTGTCGTAGGGGTATGAGTTGTTAGTGATCTCATATTTCGAGGGCTCGGCCATATGAGGGCGGTAGCCATCTTCTCTCCCTCGCTGCTTTTACTTCCTGGATTGAACCGGTACCCACTTAAGGCTGGGTCGATCCGGGAGCCGCTGCGGTCTGAAAAAACATTTCTACCTCAACTGGGGAATGAACCCAGGACCACTCAGATGCAAAGCCAGCTCGCTAACAACTGCGCTACGCGGCTCCCCGGAGATAAAACAGACTTACAAACAAAGGCGACCTTTATGAGAGAAACCGGGATGGCGTTTATGACAAGAAAGCTGACTTCAAACCATAAGCTGTCTTGCAGGTAATCTGGTTCGTCGAACACCCTTTCCTGGTGTGAATAAACAACCAATATAGCAAAACAATATAAACCTACAACAGCTGAATTAAAAACATAATACAGCCTTCAAAGTACTCACCCTGTAAAACTCTGCAGATTGTTCCAAGAAGGGCTGTTCAAAGTCCTCTTCATACACTCCCCTTGAGTCAATACCTAACACCATCAACATCTGACATGCATTCTTTACTGCTCCCCTGCATAACAAAACAAAGAACAGCGGTCTATTATCCATGGTCAAAAAACAACAAAACCATTACATGCCCCAATACAACATTTCACACTTAAAAAGACTTCAACCTCCTTCGTTATTTCTTGTTCGTACACTTCCAAATTTGACTTCAATATATGTCAATAAACTGACAAATACTAAGACACTACGGGATTCTGCAAAGACTCACCAGCATAATAAAGAAGGGTTATGAGGATTAATTAATAGATTAGATGCACATAGTTTTTAGATCATGAGGTTAAAGAAACTGGTTGTATACAGAATCTGCAGTCTTCTAAACCAGTATAAAGACGTTAAATTAAGGACATGCAGTGTAGAGTTGTGCATGATGGACAACTCACTGAATCATTTAATATTAAACCTGGAGTTCGCCAGTGCTGTCTTCTATCGCCTTTTCTGTACACACTAGACAGAATCTCCTTCCCAGGATGTAGGTAAACAAAAAACCAAAAATGGTTAAATTAAATGCGAACAACAACACGACTCCTATCAAACTGAGATGAACACCATACTTAAGCCGCATCATAAACAAGACAGGATGTGCAGATAAACATGCAAAAGGCAGGAGTGGACTTTGTCATGTTGAAAACCATATGCATACCAAGCTAAGAATCTTCAACTCTGTTGTGAAGTCTATCCTTCTATATGGAATGGAAACATTGCGAATGTCCACACAATATTTAGAGATTAGAGGACTTTTTTCAACAAATCTCTCAGAAAGATTCTGAGCTTCCAGTGGTTCGACAGGGTTACAATCGAAAGCTCAAGAAAAAGTACAGGACAATGACAAGTTGAATAGGAAGTCTTAGGAAGAAGGTGGTGCTGGATAGGCCACACACTGCTGTATTCTTTATACTGGTTTAGAGGACTCTGATGAGTCTGTAAACAACCGATTTCTTAGAGGGTGGTTAACTAATGCGCGAGTCCATCTTAATAGACTCAAACACCAGAGCAAAGTAGACCTGCAACCTATTAGGCGCCATCTATGCTGCTCTTAACAAACCACTTAACCATGACCAGTGTTATGCTATATCACACAGACAGTCACCTCTTACAACTATGCTCCCTGTAGGGCAGAGGTGCTATTCTTGTCTTTGTCATTCACAAAGACCCCAGCGAAGCACTCAGGAATAAAAAGTTATCACCAAGCAATCTCTGTTATAGAACCCCCAGGGGAAAAGAAGCAAAGTCAAAGAAGCAAAGCCAAAGAACACACGGAGAGAAGACATATAGGCAGATGGAAGAAAAGCAGGGAGATGACTGAAAAAACTAGAGAAGATAACACAGGCCAGGTCTGCTTGGAGAGGTTGGTTAATGGCATATGGGCCCCCCAAGTATATAAGAGTGAAATAGAATATATCAAAAGAAAGCAGTGGTTGCCTTGGGATGATGTCTATCTAAATATAGTTTGTCAAAGAATAGTGCTCCTCGTATATCAGGTACTTTGCCAACACATGGTCAAGTCAGCAGTCATTTTCTCTGTATCACAGTCACATTTATCGTTAGTCCTTTAACAGGAAAGAGAGCAAGTGAGAGAGCACAACATCTATTCTCATTCTATAAGGTGGTATGTAGCTCATTTTATTTCATCCCGAGGACTGCCCTCGGCAGTTGGAAATCAAAATGAATATGCTTAAAATGCAAAATTATAAATTATGTTAAAAAATCTACCCATACTATTATGGTATTCCTGCTGGTGTTACAGAGTTTGTGCCTTGTGCCTTGCTCCAAAAAAAATGGAGAAGAACAGAGCACTTATGGGATAAACGTGCAATGACGTTGATTCGACTAAACTAAACATTTTATTCCACACTTTCTCTTTAACACTCAGAATTGTACTGTTTGACGAGCCAAACTGGGGGTCGCTATTACTGAGGGGTAAGACACTCTCCAAGAAATGAATGAAAAAAATTGGGCTTCAAATCATGCAAGTTTCAAGCAGCTTCAGGTTTCAAGGTAGGTGGGACAAGCATGTAGTCCTAACAGAGATGGATGATAAATACAAAGGTCCCATGCACACACTGTGTATGTAAAAGACACCTTGGCAGTTGAAAATTGAAAAGCGCTGTTCGGGCAAAAATTATAAAGGTAATGAAATTCTTATCCAATAGTGGCCTGCATGAAGAGGGCATATAACATGCACAGACACAAAAAGCCAAGCACCTGTAAGTCTGCACTCCCAACTGCAGGTTCCATCAGACCCCAGGGTAGAAGAGGAGCAACTAGGTCAAGTCGAGATGAGTCAAACCTAGCTTACATCTCAGTCAGACAAACCTTGTTCACTTAGTTTCAAAGGACGGCGTGGCCTAGTGGGCAAGTGGCACGGCTCACAATCCGAAGGTGCTGGGTTCGATCCCCATCACAGCACCGGCTGTTACCCTGGGGAAGCAAACCCTTAGAAAATGCAGTAGGAAGCAGACCCTTACATAAAATGCATGCTGAAGTCAGATGCACTGGGCCGACAGGCGCAAAATAAAAACCACAGTGCAACGCACACCGCCTTGGGGATTAGAGAAATAAGGCGAACACAAACAAACAAAATTTGTTTCTTCTTCTTCGTACGCTGGTTACAGCGATATACATTGCACTGTGTTACTTTGTTAGGCCTCTGGCCCAGTGCATCCGATTTCAACAGGCGTTTCTGTAGGGATGCCCTCCTTAGCCTTTGGCTGTCCCCAGTCTATCTGCAAGGCAGCAGTTGTTTTTGGTCAGAGTTGTCTCTCTTAGGGAAGTTGTCTTGCAGGACTATAGAGTCTTCCCCACTCGTGTCTATAGGGTGTGGCAATGATATGATACGATGGACTATGTACTAGTTTGTACTATCCCGGAAGAGAGGCAGTCCAGTGTGTCTGTGTCTCAGGATCGTCACATCCTGCCAGAAACGTAGCATATGCATGTGAGTGGGGTATCTCTTTGCTCCCTTTATTTTCTCGGCTCATCTGCAGTGATGGCACGCCTAGCATTCGCCGCCACCTGGGAGGTTGTCACAATAGGGCAGAGGTGCAATATCCGCTGGCCTGCATCTCTTCTGCGTCCATTGGGATGACTGATAGCAGACAGAGGTAAAGAGCGAGGCAGGATTGCATTTAACCAGGGGACAAGCCTGGCCATGGCACTGAGATATTGTTCACCTGGTGTGCGGACATATCTCATGATTAAGGGTTGAGTCTCAACAGTTCGCAGTGAGGTGGCTGCTCGACTGCTTATGACACCCCGACCTAGAACTAAGTCTTCTACTAGTGGTTTCACACCTCATCGCCGTATGGGGGTGAATATCGAGCAGCTTCCCGCCCGCGTTCATCAGCGGACGGCAGAGACCTCTTTCTGCGGCTCGACCGGGTCGGGCTGAGACACGAGTTCCAGGTCCCAACCACATCGTAGCTTCCCATCACAGTGGTGCTGAGATTTAGGGCGGGATTCCGGCTTAGAGGCGTTCGGCCGTAATCCCTCAGATGGTAGCCTCGCACCATTGGCTTAATAGCCAAGCACATGGACCAAATGTCTGCGACCTGCGATTCCTCTCGAATTAAGCAGGATTACCGTAGCAATGCCCTGTCATTAGTAGGGTAAAACTTACCTGTCTTCCGAGGGTCTAATACCAGCACCCGTTCCCTATTAGACCCAACGAATCAAGAGAGGGCTTTTTAGTCAGTCAATGACCAAGTGTCTGAAACCTGCGATTCCTCTAGGGTTGAGCAGGATTATCGTAGCAACGCTCTATCATTAAGAGGGTAATACTTGACCTGTCTTCCATGGGTCTAATTCCAGCACACGTTCCCTATTAGACCCAACAAAAGTGCTCTCGGTCTGTCAGTCATTTTACAGTTTTGGCATGTTGAGTCAAATTAAGCTGCAGGCTCCACTCCTGGTGGTGCCCTTCCATCAATTCCTTTATCGAACACTGGATGCGAGTTAATCGAGCCACCGAAAGACTAGCCCCAGATTTCCGAGGGTCTAATTCCAGCCCACGTTCCCTATTAGACCCAACGAGGGATCAAGAAGCTGATCAGCGCATGATCTGCAGTGGTCAGCGACCCATAGCTGACTGCTAGCATCAGGCCAGCGAACCAGAGCTGCCAAGACCCTTCTACACCTCCACGCTGTGATCCTGGATAACAGACTGCAGTAGGGCAGACTGGCTAAGGAGAAGGGATTGAATAGGTACTCAAAAAATGCTTGCTGAAGTCGGATGTGTTGGACCGAAAGGTGCAAATATCGCAATCAAGCTGTAAACTATGACACAGCACATTCCGTTCTCTGGACTACATTCTGCTACTTAAGCCCTTTCAGGGTTTGGTAGCGGGAGATTGAGAACGAACGAAGAAGAAGAAGACCCAACGAAAGTGCTCTCGACCTGTTGATCATTTCAGTGTTGGCGTGTTGAGTCAAATTAAGCCGCAGGCTCCACTCCTGGTGGTGCCCTTCCGTCAATTCCTTTAAGTTTCAGCTTTGCAACCATACTTCCCCCAGAACCCAAACACTTTGGTTTCCCGGAAGCTGCCCGCAGAGTCATCGAAGCAACTCCTGCGGATCGCTAGTCGGCATCGTTTATGGTCAGAACTACGACGGTCTCTGATCGTCTTCGCGCCTCTGACTTTCATTCTTGATTAATGAAAACATTCTTGACAAATGCTTTCACAGTAGCTCATCTTGCGGCGATCCAAGAATTTCATCTCTAACGCCGCAATACGAATGCCCCCGTTTGTCCCTGTTAATCATTACCTCCAGTTCAGAAAACCAACAAAATAGAACCGAGGTCCTATTCCATTATTCCATGCACCATTATTCAGGCAGCCGAGGCCTGCTTTGAACACTCTAATTTTTTCAAAGTAAACGCGCCGGACACCCGGGACGTTCAGCGAAGAGCACCCGTGGGAGAGAACCGGCAGACGGTAGGGCAGGAGACAACGGGCAGTGAACCGGCGTGAGCCAGACTGCCCGCCTGCGCCTGAGATCCAACTACGAGCTTTTTAACTGTAACAACTTTAATATACGCTATTGGAGCTGGAATTACCACGGCTGCTGGCACCAGACTTGCCCTCCAATAGATCCTCGTTAAAGGGTTTAAAGTGTACTCATTCCAATTACGGGGCCTCAAAAGAGTCCCGTATTGTTATTTTTCGTCACTACCTCCCCGTGCCAGGAGTGAGTAAGTTGCGCGCCTGCTGCCTTCCTTGGATGTGGTAGCCATTTCTCATGCTCCCTCTCCGGAATTGAACCATGATTCCTCGTTACCCGTTACAAACATGGTAGGCATGTCACATACCATCGACATTTGATGCGTTGTGTCGTAGTTTACAGTTTGACTGCGATATTTGCACCTTTCGGTCCAACACATCTGCCTTCAGCAAGCACTTTAGAGTACCGGGTTGCCCTCCCTCTTCGATCCCTTCTACTTAGCTAGTCTGCCCTGCTGCAGCCTGTTATCCAGGATCACCGCATGGAGGTGTAGAAGGGTCTTGGCAGCTCTGGTTAGATGACCCTGACACTAGCAGTCTATGCGCTGCCCAGCGTCTTGATCCCGTGTTGAATCTAGTACCTATACCATGAAAAGCAAGTGCTCTACCACTATGCTAATCAGAAGCTAGATTGCGATCAATATGAGTCAGGCCCAGCGACCCAAAGCTGCCAAGACCCTTCTCCAACCTCCACGTGGTGATCCTGGATAACAGGCTGCAACAGGGCAGACTGGCTAAGGAGAAGGGATCGACGAAGGGTCTATAAACAGACTACTGCTTAGCTTCTCGGACGAACACATCAAGTAGAAAATTGCGAAAAGAGTGTCACAAGCAACAAACGCAATGAACAAGAATATCATTGAAAACATATTAATTAAACAATTAGACGAATGCTGAATAATGGAACCAAACTGATTAACTTCGTACCAGCAGAAGAAGTGGCAGTTTCTCAATAGAGTGATTATGTTTATGTACACATAAGAAAATCTTCATGGGCTAAGCCGCAGCCTATGTGAGGTGGGGTGGCCAGTTGCCTTCCTTGCTGTTTATACCTTCCCCAACTAATACGTCATTTATAGCTGGGACGATTGGAGGAGTGGTCGTGCCAGGCACCAACCACACCCAGATTTTGTCTGTATGTGGTTTCAAACCCTGGCGCGGGGTAATCCCAGTCTTAGCAAGCCAGCTCACTGTTGACTAGGCTACACGCTCCACAAAATACTATGGTTAGCAGAAAGAAAAAAAAACAGCAGGAATCTTACAGGAGCTCGATGTATAACACTACTGGCTAGTAAACAACATTAGATCTAGGAAATTAACTTACTTTGGTCACGTCAAATACCACAATGGCCTAGAAAGAACAACACAGAAGGGTATGGTACCTATCAAAAGAAGCAGACAGAGGAGAAGATGGACAAGGAAAATTAAAGGGACTCTAGGGTTGATAGTGGCAGAGGCAGGAGAGCTGCCTAGAGATCGAGTGTCTTACAGATCAGCTGCCATGAGAGCAAAGTTCTTCAAAGGACATGCTAGATAACGATGATGACACCTATGAAAGTGAAGATAATGATCTCACACAAATGGTGACCAAAAACCAAACTGACCTGTCCACTACCTCTCCCTTGCGTTCCTTGGCAACCATCTCCAGGAGTGTGGAGCGCAGATGGTCCCTGATAGATGGATGCCGCACAACTTGATCTCGAAATATGATGAGACCAAGATTGTAAACATTCTCAACGTTGTTCTGTTGTACGTACACACGATCCTGAAATAGGGAATGCCATCAAAACAGAAAATAATTAATAGATTGTACATTCTTCTTCTTTTCTCAAGCGTTCATCCTGAAAAGGACATTGTATTGTAGTTTACAGCGAGGCTGCAATATCTGTGCCTTTCAGTCTAACACATCTGATTTCAGTTGGCTTTTTTGAGTACTGAGTTTGCCTTCCCACTGTCATTCCTGCCCCTTGGTCAGACTACACTAGTGACTAGTGCAGCCTGTTTCCATGGCTACCACATTAAGGTGTAATAGGGTCTGTTATGGTTCATTGAGCCTGATGCAAGCAGCCAGCCATGTATCACTGGCTGCTGTCAGCTCATGCTCTGCTGCACCTTGGCCTCGATTGTATATTCACCAAAGAACAGTAACACTGTAACCTGCCAAACACATCATAAGAAGTAAGGTTGGGCATGGGGCCAGCTACCCCATACTGCAGAAGTTATAAGCCACAAGAAAAAAAATATGACTATACTTATGGTAAAAGAGGGATCATTAACCGGTTACTGTCTTGCACAAGCTGTAGCTTCCGCACTCAAAATATTTTTCCATCAGACATGGTCATCTTGAATATATGTCATGTTCTGTCATTTAGTTTTGGATTTGAAATAACCTAAAACATGTAACAATAATGTTGATGTCAAAAACCAAGAATGGTGTTAGGCCCATATTATCTGGTGACCCATGGCAGAGTTTGTATACAACCAATTTCTTGGAGGGTGGTTAACCAATGTGCGAGTCCATCTCTATAGACTCAAACAATAGAACGGGGATCAAGATGCTGAGCAGCACATGAGCTGCAGTATTCAGCGACCCATAGCTGACTGCTAGCGTCAGAGCCAGCGAACCAGAGCTGCCAAGACCCTTCTACACCTCCACGCGGTGATCCTGGATAACAGGCTGCAGCAGGCAGACTGGCTAAGGAGAAGGGATCAAAGAGGGAATGCTAACCCGGTATTAAAAAAATGCTTGCTGAAGTCAGATGTGTTGGTCCGAAAGGTGCAAATATCGCAGTCAAGCTGTAAACTACGACACAACGTATTCCGTTCTCTGGACTACATTCTGCTACTTAAGCCCTTTCAGGGTTTGGTAGCGGGAGATTGAGAATGAGCGAAACCAAGCCAAGCCAAACACTAGAACAAAATAAACCCACAGCCTGTTAGGTGTC
The DNA here is from genome assembly GCA_036924085.1 of Ariolimax columbianus. Lineage (NCBI taxonomy): Eukaryota > Metazoa > Mollusca > Gastropoda > Stylommatophora > Arionidae > Ariolimax > Ariolimax columbianus. Next base: position 34,842,307 of record JAVGWX010000021.1, read on the forward strand.
ATCTATTGCTGCTCTTAACAAACCACCTAACCATGGCAAGTGTTATGACATGTCATACAGTTAGTCGCCTATTACGACATGTTCTCTGTGGGGCAGTGATGCCATTTTTTGTTAGGCATACACAAAAACCCTACAGACCACTCAAGACCAAGGTTGAGAAGAAAAGTGATAATTTCAAACAGTTGCCAGCTATGGGTGCTGGCTAGAAATTTATCTTTTGTGACTCATCAATGCCAGCATTACCCATCCGTTTTCACTCCTGGAGTATAGAGGGTCATAGACAGTTCGCCTATTTGCAGGAAGCATTGTCAAAGAATTTGTTGTTCTTTGGGGATGTGGGTTATTTTACTGGACAACCTTACTTATGTACCTTTTACAATATACTAAATGTCTTTTTATTGGTTTAGAAGACTCCGAAGAGTCTGTATACAACCAGGTTACATTTACATTTCCTTGCTCTAAAAGCTATGCATATCCAATCTATTTCTTAAATGCATTAACTGTCCTTGTCTCCACCATTTCCTGTGGCAATGCATTCCAAGCATTCACCACTCTCTGACTAGACTAAAAATATATTTCCTAATATCTAATCTGGACCTTTCTTTAGTTTATTTGTAGCTATGCCCTCTTGTTCTTGTAGGTGGTTGAAAAACTTGTAATAGTATAATTTATCCGTTCCTTTGATTATCTTATAAACATGTATATAAGCCACCTCAAATTCTTCTCTTTTCTAGACACTGTAGGCCTATTTTTCTGAGTCTTTCCTCATAACTGTAATTCTGGAATCCCACTATCAGCATAGCAAGGTTCAGAGGCCTTATTCTTCCTTACTAAATAATAACCCCAGCAACCCACAAGGAACGCGCACCAATGTACTAATTAAGTAAACAAAACAACAACATTCCATGATTTAAGGTCTATAGCTGAATTTTAAAGAAAAGACAAAGAAAAGTTGGCATTACCATATACATGAGAATATCTCTAATCATAACCATAGATGTTTGGTGATCATTCCAGGCCGCATTAAGAGTCTGTAGGAAATTGTTGTTCAAAGCCTGAAGGACATCCTCTCTGACCTATTCATTGAAGCAATAAAGTATTCTGCTATTATATCAAATACAAATTTCATTTTATTTAATTCAGCATCTTATTTTATATTTCATACGTTTTATTTCATACAGCATGAAAAGTTAAATGAAGATTTTTATAAAATAACAAAAGTGAAGGCATCCTTGGTTGGAATACAATGTTATATGTATGTATGTACAATCATTGGAAAATACTTGGAAGTGATTAATTACCTGTCACAAAACGTTCATTAACCCAAAAAAATATGATTAAAGAATTTTTCCTACTGCTGAGGAATCTAGAACACTTGCCTCAGCCATAGGATAAAATAATATTGGAAGAGAGGTCAAAGGCAGGTTATATCAGAGAAAGTGTTAAATATAACAAGAACATGTAGCAAATAACAGCCAGAATTGACCTGGTGAAAAGGTTATAACAATATTTTGACAGCAATATAAAAACAAAAAAGACTGACAAAGTAAGTTTTCAGTAGATAAACGAGGCTTCGAGGAGCACGTGGCCGAATGGTTTCGAGGCTTGCCCGCCGACAAGGAGGGCAGCGGTTCGAATTCCCGGTATGGCATATGTTGTTTTTCTGTTGGGGGTGAAATAAACAAACATAGCCAGCACACGACGTGGCAAAGCGGTCTGTAGTCCTCAGCCTTCAAAACCCCTTGACTACCCCAGCAATGGGGAAAATGTAGTTTGACAGTTTGTTTTTTTAGTGGGGAAATGCACAGAAATTGAGTTAAAATCCTTTTTAAAAAAAAACATCACTATCATTTCAACTCGTATATTAAATCATGAACGTTGCTCATTAAGTTTTGCCCCGCAATTATTTGTTTTTAAATTCACAATGCATGAAATTCACGCATAGTATAACTGAATCTTTCCTTTACAAGTATTATTTTTTTTAATAATCTCCTTTCACTTCTACGGCCTCGCGCCAGTACGAAATGAGAGCATGCATGCCTTTCTTGTACCAGCTCATTTCCTGTTTATGTTGCCATGTTCCTCTGATGACTGTGGTTGGTTGAGAGACTTCGGGGAACCCATCTCTCTCGTACCTTCAAATATCCATGATTTTAGAAAATTGCAATCGTACTTCCATTGCTAACTGAAAACTGTATTGCTTGTCGACATGTGATGAGATACTCATGGTTGGTTGGTTATTGATCCAGCGACCTATAAGCTCCTGTCCTTTGGCTCAATGCCATATAGTGATATCTGCAAGTGTTTGTGAGCTGTTGTTTAGTTCCGTACAAAGTGTTCCATTTATGTGGCCTCGGAGGAAGAAGCGCTTTCCTAACACCTGCAAGTGCCGGACATTCAAAAAGATGATGTTCAACAGTTAGAGATGTGCAGATGTTCCGGTAAGATGGTGACCAAGCAACAGCTGCTCTCATAGTCTGCGATTTCCGTGTGGTTTGTTCGTTCCAATTAATGTATGGAGCGCGGTGCTGTGGCAATCATTTTCTAGCACATCCTACAATATTCACAGGAAGCCTATATGTGTAATTTTCCTCAAAATTCTGAGAAAACACAATCTGTTCTTTATGTGTTATAGAATACACGTTCTTGGATAGGACGTAACTATAGATTGCGCACCGTCCTTGGTTGGTGTGCACGGCCCACTTGGAAATTGCGTCCATTTTCATTGCATGCCAAGACCGGAATCTCCCTTCAGCCATGGGTTAATGGTCCCTCACCTAGACCTACAGATGTGGGCACTGGTCAGCAGCAGCGTCTTCTAGTCTACGTGTGAGGGCAGCTTCTGTCGAGAGGTACGATATTTGCCTATCAAATCGTCAATGAAACGGTGGACGATCGACTCCCACACGTTTCAAGCTACCCCAGGTCTCACGGATTGTATGACCAGAATGTCTGCATCTTGAGCTACTTCCAGTCGTCTTGGTTGTATGACTTGCCACTGGTTCCTGGCAGCTCAGGACAAGGGAGTGAGATTGATGTCCAGCACAGCTTCTCTCTCACTATAATCCAACAGCGCAAGTTACATCTTCAGGACAGTCTGATGATATCGCCATCTTTGCTAGCGATGGGCAACTTACTTCCTTAGGGATGTGGACACAGCCGACACTCTGGAGTATGTTCTGGTTGGATGCTGTTCAAGTAGCTGTTAAGTTGTATTTGTTGAGTTCGAAGTCGGAAATAGGTGCTTTGGTCTCTCCTTTTCAGGAGGTTGATGTTGTCTTTGGGATTTGGGATGGCCATATGTTTGTTATTATCATCTATGGCTTGGTAACATAAAGTACAACAAACACTGCAACTAATAAGAGAAGACACAACTTTATTAAATGGGCACTTGTGTAATATCCCCTGAGTAGTACCAAATCTTATCTATACAAAATGTATAACGAGAAATGTTGGAGAAGACGAGAACATTGAAAGTTTCAACCCATTTACGACTGGCGGGTATGAGATTCAAGAGTTACTATACGCGGACGACAGTGATGCTGTCAAGAAGTGCAGAAGGGCTAGAGCAGCTAATTTCAGCCGTAAATGGACACAGTAAAGATCAAAACCTGTAAATAAACATAAATAAATCAAAGATAATGACCACCGACAAAACACAATGTCAGCGTAAATTTACAGTGGGTGGTGAGGAAATAGATCAGGTCACACATTTTGAATATCTGCGCTCCAGAATTGACAAAAATGACAACTGCTCGAAAGAAATCAGAAGAAGACTAGCCATGGCAATGCAGAGACTGAACAGCCTGAAGAAATTATGGCAGAGCCCCAACAAAATGATAAACGTTAAGGTCTTGAGAGATTGTGTTTTTCATGTGGCAGCTTATGGCTGTGAAATCATGAACGATTACCAAAACTTCTAGAAAAAGAATCGAATCCCTCGAGTCAAAATGTTACAAAAAGATCTTCAGAATACACTGGACAGAGAAAAAGACAAATGCTGACATTCGGCAAGAGTTGGGCATAGAGGAGAACTAGTTTATCAATTATATTTTGGCTAGAAAATGCAAATACTTTGGCCACATTAAGAGACACAACGGTCTTGAGAGAACAGTGATGGAAGGTATGGTGCCAGGTAAAAGATGAAGGGGTAGACCAAGAAGATGATGGCACCAAGATATCCAGGAATGCCTGGGTATGACTGTGGCAGAGGCTGGAGTTTTGGCAAGAGAACGAGTTTCTTTCAGACATACTGTGATGGGAGCGGACGTTCTATAAAGGTAATGCTACATGATGATGAGTACCATAGAGAACAGAAAAGGAACACTGTAACATTCCAAGTATATCACAAATGGTGAATAAAGAAGGTTACACATGAGGCTTGCAACCTCATCATGCAGAACCATTGCTACAGAAACTATCCCTTCAGGTTCTCGGATACAGGATTCCTGTAAGGGAACTAACTGTAGTGATGGCCCTGTACTTCACATATAGCAAAAAGGTAAGATGAATAACTTGCACAGAATATATTGATCAAAATGATATAATAGGATCATCAGTTTAGAGATGCACACACAATTAAGTAAATATCACAAGATTAACATTTTGATGAACCAAGAGGTGAAAATAGTACAGAGTAACCCCCCCTAGTTAGTATCAGTACGCGGCTGTTCCCAGGGTAAGCCACAAGCTAGCATCAGTACGTGGCTGTTCACACGGTAAGCCCACAAGCTAGCATTAGTACACGGCTGTTCACATGGTAAGCCCACAAGCTAGTATCAGTCAGTGGCTGGTCACAGGGTAAGCCATAACCTAGCATCAGTAAGTGGCTAGTCACAGGGTAAGCCCACAAGCTAGCATCACTAAGTGGCTAGTCACAGGGTAAGCCCACAAGCTAGCATCAGTAAGTGGCTAGTCACAGGGTAAGCCCACAAGCTAGCATCATTAAGTGGCTAGTCACAGGGTAAGCCCACAAGCTAGCATCAGTAAGTGGCTAGTCATAGGGTAAGCCCACAAGCTAGCATCAGTAAGTGGCTAGTCACAGGGTAAGCCCACAAGCTAGCATCAGTAAGTGGCTATTCACAGGGTAAGCCCACAAGCTAGCATCAGTAAGTGGCTAGTCACAGGGTAAGCCATAAGCTAGCATCAGTAAATGGCTAGTCACAGGGTAAGCCCACAAGCTAGCATCAGTAAGTGGCTAGTCACAGGGTAAGCCCACAAGCTAGCATCAGTAAGTGGCTAGTCACAGGATAAGCCATAAGCTAGTATCAGTAAATGGCTAGTCACAGGGTAAGCCATAAGCTAGCATCAGTAAGTGGCTATTTACAGAGTAAGTCATATGCTAGTATCAGTAAGTGGCTATTCACAGGGTAAGCCATAAGCTAGCATCAGTAAGTGGCTAGTCACAGGGTAAGCCCACAAGCTAGCATCAGTAAGTGGCTAGTCACAGGGTAAGCCATAAGCTAGTATCAGTCAGTGGCTGATCACAGGGTAAGCCATAAGCTAGCATCAGTAAGTGGCTATTCACAGGGTAAGCCATACGCTAGTATCAGTAAGTGGCTATTCACAGGGTAAGCCCACAAGCTAGCATCAGTAAGTGGCTAGTCATAGGGTAAGCCCACAAGCTAGCATCAGTAAGTGGCTAGTCACAGGGTAAGCCCACAAGCTAGCATCAGTAAGTGGCTATTCACAGGGTAAGCCATACGCTAGTATCAGTAAGTGGCTATTCACAGGGTAAGCCCACAAGCTAGCATCAGTAAGTGGCTAGTCATAGGGTAAGCCCACAAGCTAGCATCAGTAAGTGGCTAGTCACAGGGTAAGCCCACAAGCTAGCATCAGTAAGTGGCTATTCACAGGGTAAGCCCACAAGCTAGCATCAGTAAGTGGCTAGTCACAGGGTAAGCCATAAGCTAGCATCAGTAAATGGCTAGTCACAGGGTAAGCCCACAAGCTAGCATCAGTAAGTGGCTAGTCACAGGGTAAGCCCACAAGCTAGCATCAGTAAGTGGCTAGTCACAGGGTAAGCCCACAAGTTAGCATCAGTAAGTGGCTAGTCACAGGATAAGCCATAAGCTAGCATCAGTAAATGGCTAGTCACAGGGTAAGCCATAAGCTAGCATCAGTAAGTGGCTATTTACAGAGTAAGTCATATGCTAGTATCAGTAAGTGGCTATTCACAGGGTAAGCCATAAGCTAGCATCAGTAAGTGGCTAGTCACAGGGTAAGCCCACAAGCTAGCATCAGTAAGTGGCTAGTCACAGGGTAAGCCATAAGCTAGTATCAGTCAGTGGCTGATCACAGGGTAAGCCATAAGCTAGCATCAGTAAGTGGCTATTCACAGGGTAAGCCATACGTTAGTATCAGTAAGTGGCTATTCACAGGGTAAGTCACAAGCTAGTATCAGTAAGTGGCTATTCACAGGGTAAGCCCACAAGCTAGCATCAGTAAGTGGCTAGTCATAGGGTAAGCCCACAAGCTAGCATCAGTAAGTGGCTAGTCACAGGGTAAGCCCACAAGCTAGCATCAGTAAGTGGCTATTCACAGGGTAAGCCATACGCTAGTATCAGTAAGTGGCTATTCACAGGGTAAGCCCACAAGCTAGCATCAGTAAGTGGCTAGTCACAGGGTAAGCCCACAAGCTAGCATCAGTAAGTGGCTATTCACAGGGTAAGCCCACAAGCTAGCATCAGTAAGTGGCTAGTCACAGGGTAAGCCATAAGCTAGCATCAGTAAATGGCTAGTCACAGGGTAAGCCCACAAGCTAGCATCAGTAAGTGGCTAGTCACAGGGTAAGCCCACAAGCTAGCATCAGTAAGTGGCTAGTCACAGGGTAAGCCCACAAGTTAGCATCAGTAAGTGGCTAGTCACAGGATAAGCCATAAGCTAGCATCAGTAAATGGCTAGTCACAGGGTAAGCCATAAGCTAGCATCAGTAAGTGGCTATTTACAGAGTAAGTCATATGCTAGTATCAGTAAGTGGCTATTCACAGGGTAAGCCATAAGCTAGCATCAGTAAGTGGCTAGTCACAGGGTAAGCCCACAAGCTAGCATCAGTAAGTGGCTAGTCACAGGGTAAGCCATAAGCTAGTATCAGTCAGTGGCTGATCACAGGGTAAGCCATAAGCTAGCATCAGTAAGTGGCTATTCACAGGGTAAGCCATACGTTAGTATCAGTAAGTGGCTATTCACAGGGTAAGTCACAAGCTAGTATCAGTAAGTGGCTATTCACTGCAGCTCTTGGTAACAGAAAGAGGTAATACACTAAAATGCATACCAAAGAAATTAGGAGACAGAATGTAACTATATGGTCTATAGCAGGCAGAGGTGAAGACACTGAAATATATGTAGAAGAAATTAAAATTAAAAGATAGAAATTAACATCATCTGATCCAAGGAGGATATGGAGCAGACAGGCAAGGGAAGTTGTTATATTAAGTGAGAGGACTGACAGTACAGTCTGGCAGACTTAAAGATCCTCAGCCATTTAATAAACTGGAAAAGGGCATGGATACTGACTGTTCCTGTAGCTCCCTTGTACGCACAGTCTCTCCTCCCTGCTCTGCCCACATTTAATCCTAACTCCAGCAGTTTGCATATAGATAATTTATCTATTACAATCTTTTTCTATGTTCGTCCTGAAAAGAGCGTTTTGTTATGTTGTGTTGTAGCTTACAGCCAGGCTGCGATATTTGCAACTTTGTCTCACACCCGGTTTCAACACATTTTTTGGCCTAGGTTTGCCTTCTCTCTTCGATCCCTATTCTCTTGTTGCACACGTGCAGTCTGCTCCAGGGCCATCATTTCGAGGTAGAATAGGGTCTTCTTCTTCTGCGCTCGTCCTGTTGTAGCTTAATGCCCACAATGAGTAATTCATCTCTTTAGTGTGCCCTGAAAAGGACGATAAGTGGTGGGTTGTAGCAGCTTTCCTCACATCCCGAGCATGCTGATGAAGGTAGGCCGCAGTCCTCCAGGCAGTTGTGCTATGCTTGGCTTCATCTGTGCGGTGATCACTACAGCGGGAATCACATCGATCCACATCTCGCCAGCCAGGCTGCTTTGAAAACAGCCTGTTTCCAGTGAACGCTACATGGAAGAGAGATTGTCGTCATGGTCAGTGCAGTGTATTGACCCTGACACGACTGGTCAGTATTTTGTGCCTGACTGGACTAGCGTCTCAGTTTCCTGCGTTCATCTTGAAAATGAAATTATTACATTATATCGTAGATTACAGAAAGACTACAATATTTGCCCTTTTCAGCTCGACACATTTGATTTCCGCTAGCTTTTTTTAATACTGGAGTTTGTCTTTCCACTGTGATCCCTATCCCTTGGCCAGAGTACACTAGTGACTAGTGCAGCCTGTTTCCATACTGCCGCATACAGGTGAAATAGGATCTTGGTCAGCTCTTATTCGCTTGACCCTAATGCAGTCAGCTATAAGTCGCTGGCTGCTGTAAGCTAGCTGATTCACTGCATCTTGGGCATCTCCTTGTTATCTAACAGGCAGTCACTGAGGATTATGTTAACCTTATCCTTATTACATAAGAAGAACTGAACAGTTGAAGCAATATACTGCTGAAGACGAATGTGTTGGACCGGAAGGTGCAAATATCGCAGTCACACTATAAACTAGCGGCACAACACATTCCGTTCTCCGGACTACATCCTGCTACTTTGCAAAGCCCTGTTTAGGGCTTGGTAGCAGGAGATTGAGAACGAACGCAGAAGAAGAAACTATATATGGAATGAAGCATTAGTTTGCTGCATGACAAAATAACAGACAAAAATTCAAGACTACCTTTCCAATGAGATGCTCTGTGACAACATCTCTAAGGCCAGTATACAGCTTCTCCCCATGTTTATGCAAAACCATTGTGTACGCATTGCGGTAAAGTTCTTCAAAGCTGAGACCACTGTTGTTCTTTTTCTGGATTTCTTGAATGGCATTCTTCAATAGTGACCAGATGTTATTCACATATTTTTCATCCATTGTCATCTGTAGAATCATCAATATAGTTTAAGTTTCATTGAATAAGTCATTTGTTAAGACAGCACAGTTGCACGATGATGAAATTTGTTGTTTGGCTTGGCTTCGTTCGTTCTCAATCTCCTGCAACCAAACCCTAAAAGGGCTTAAGTAGCAGAATGTAGTCCAGAGAACGGAATGCGTTGTGTCGTAGTTTACAGATTGACTGCGATATTTGCACCTTTCGGTCCAATACATCCGACTTCAGCAAGCATTTTTTTAGTACCGTGTTAGCCTTCCCTCTTCGATCCCTTCTCCTTAGCCAGTCTCCCCTGCTGCAGCCTGTTATCCAGGATACACCGCGTGGAGGTGTAGAAGGGTCTTGGCAGCTCTGTTTCGCTGGCCCTGACGCAAGCAGTCAGCTATGGGTCGCTGACCACTGCAGCTCATGTGCTCTGTTCTTGTTTAATGCCCACAAGAAGCATGTTTACTTTTTTGTGCGCCCTGAAAAGGGTATTAAGTGGCGGGATGTAGCATCTTTCCTCACACCTCAAGTATGCTGATGATGATGGTCTGGGGTACTCCCAACTGTTGTGCTATGTTTGACTCTATTTACGTAATGCTTACTACTATGAGGATCACCTTAATACACATCTCGCCAGCCAGACTGCCTTGGAAGCAACAAGTTTCCAGGAACACTACATGGAAGAGAGATTGTGGTCAGTATTTTATGCCTGACTCTGACACAACATCCCGATCAGTATGTTGTCCCTGACCGGACTAGCGTCTCGGTTGCATAATGATGAAATAAAATATACACATGAATTTAATGTATTTTGTTTATTCATTACAATCTTCTTCTTTACCTGCAATCATTGATCATTTAGACTCCGGATTCTTTAAAAATTCTGCTGTCTTTCCACAGACAGAACACCATATCTTGAATCATTTATCACACTCTGCATTATATACATTATCATTGCACCTTGTTATGCACTCTCTGGGCCCTGGCCAAGTGCATCCGCTTTCTGCTTGCCTTTTCTTCAGGTTTACCTTTTCTAGCCTTTGTCTCCAACCTTCCTGCAAAGTAGCTGGTTGTATTTTCTGTTACAGGAATACTAACCTTAGATGTCCTGCCCTTTTGGGTTCTCAAGCTTCATCGACCCAGACTTTGTGTAGTATCCTTCTCCTAGGTGGTCTGTTTAGTGTTTTCCTCGACTCTTTACCATCTGCTCAGTTATTACCATTCTTACTCTGGCCCCTTTCAAGTGACCTGTCTGGCTTTGGTGGCCTTACCAGGAACATACGTTCCTGCCGGCATAACTTACTGGATTTGTAGTGGGGCGAGCAAGCCATTGTCATCCCCTACTCCCCCCCCCCCACGTGATGGCATCCTGGAGGGGATTTAGTCACCATTTACATTCTAAAAAGGCAAAGTATGTCCAAGCTGGACTAACAACAAATATGCTTTCAACAACTAATGCTACAAAATTATAAGGACAGAGAATAGTGAGAAAACCTGAAATGTCCAATATTTAAAAAAAAAAGGTAAACAATCGGAAACAGGCACTGACTGAGCGAATATTTTTATGTTTACTTTTTTTTTCCAATAGTTACTTCAATAGTCTACTTACTGGAAATGCTCTTATTCGCATTTTTGTATCCCTCCTATTCGGAGTTCTGGACCCCATCGACGACATGATGTTGCTGAAGACGTAGATTTACTCTACTCCGATGCAATAAAACGATGACACTAACAACGTTCTGGCTGGTTTTTTTCATGAACTAAAAGTAGTGTACCACGACAATCGAGACTCGGTTAATTCAACTGCTTTCACCACACTACACGGTTACTATTCTGCGTTCTGCCACGAGATTGTAGGACTGTCGTAGCTTCGATTATGAACTTCAGTTTGTCATTTTGGTTCATACATCGCAGGTATATTGACATTATTCATATCTGTACAAGTCGACAAAGAACATATCGTCGTCTGTATGCAGTATTGAGAGATCTCTGTGCAGTCGTTTAGGACCGCATCACCACCTTGACCCGAAGTTCCGAATTAAAATGTAAAAATTTACATAACCGTATAGCCAGTAAATCAGCACTTTTAACATACACCACAGCGATTAGTGTTTAATATATTATATATTTTTGAAAAAATATGTGTATTATGGTGCTGATATTGTTTGATTATGAATTTGTGTTAAGGGAAAATAAATATAGCGGACTAATCATGACAACGATCAAAAAGGTCACTTCCTGGTATGATGGGATACAAAGTCGATGACGAGCAGCTAATGTTTAGTTACAAATCATGGGTACGGTGTATATGAATATGGTCATAGACAACACACCTTAATATTACCTGAATGACTGTAGTCTATAGTTGAGCAAGGCGTGACTCGCCCCAAGAAATATAAATCTTAGAAAAGCAAACACTAACAATATGCGCACTGGTATGTGCATATTGAGTGTTTGGAAATATATATATATATATATATATATATATATATATATATATATATATATATATATATATATATATATATATATATATATATATATATATATATATCGAGATCTTGATTACACGTTCCTCAGCGTAGCTGCGGGTCCCAACTTCGTCTCCAGCGGACCCTGTCTTGGGTCACGGAAGTCTAATGCGGGGTAAGTGCTCTCCTAGAGGCATCTCAGATGTTGCAGCGTACAGCAAAGGAGTCTGACCAACGAATTGGGGGGGTCTTTCCCGCGGTCTCTTTTTATCTCGGGGCTACCAGACTGCTGTCGCTGTGCTCCATCGACCTTTGTTTCGTCGGAACATGTGACCTGCCCATCTATGTTTTGCCTTGTCTGCATGGATTACATGGAAAACAGGAGCACGACCCAAGACACCCAATGTTTGGACATCAGGTACAAAACACAAGACTCAAATCCAGACATAGCTTTCTAAAAACAACAAACCCTGTACATACAAACCCTGAAAGTCGCCGTATCGAGATGGGGCACGAATTGGTGCAGGACCCAGAGATGAAACTTCGGAAGGAACCTGCTCCTGGACATCATCTACCATACACAACATGGACATCGCTGAACAGACTCCGAACTGGTGTATCACGTTGCAAGAAGAATATGAAGCGATTGGGGATACACAGATAATGACACATGTCATTGCGGCGAAATACGGGACCCAGACCACCTGATGACCTGCCCCAACCTCCAGGAAACATGCAATAGGCGCGACATGTTGGAGGCAAATGACAAGGCAACCCATGTCGCTGAATACTGGATACAAGATATATAACGTTGTGCTTGGACACGGAAAGTAAGTAAGTACCGCATCCTTCACCAGGGACAATCGTCTTATATCAGAATTGTGGAGACCTTGCATACGTTGGTTCCGGAGAGCGATTCTGACAAGAGAGTCCTAGGTCACTCAAATTGTCCTCTAGTAATTGTGTTAGTGTCCACGTCTCGGCACCGTAGCACATCACAGGGAGTACAGTGGAATTGAAGAGGGGGGTTCGTAGGTCTTGGTCATGACAACCGTCCAGGACCGCGTTAATAGACGAGAAGGCTGCCTAACCCGCGTGGCGACTTCTTGTCAGTTCAGGTTGCAGGTTATTCTCCATATTAAGAAGACGTCCAAGATAGATGTACTCGTTGACATCCTCTAATCGTAACTCGCCAAGAAAGACTGGATCACAAGCGATTGCGCAACACTTTGGTCTTCGGGACATTCATCTCCAGACCCGTTTTCTTGCCTCTCCATCGAGTCGCTGCATCATTTGGTTGGCTTCTGTTGCTGACTCTGTGATGAGCACTATTTCGTCGGCAAATCGAAGATGATTGAGGCGTCTGCCGTCAATAAGGAAACCAAAGGTGCCCCAGTTGCACCGGCTAATGACTCATTCAAAACATGCAGAGAAGAGGTTCGGTAAAATAGGATCGCCCTGGCGGACTCTCTTTTGAATTGGTACCACAATTAGACGTTGGAAGGGACGAAATGTGAAAGTACTGTTCGTATAACTGTTGGTCAGAACTCTGATGTAACCAGGATCTACATCTTGGTCGAACAGTGAACGCTAGATAAAATGTGGTTTTACCGAATCAAAAGCCTTTATATAGTCGATGAAGGTGAATATCAAGGTCGTCTGGAACTCTCGGGTGTCTCAATAAGGCGGCAACAGGTTGAAATATGTTCCATTGTGCTGTACGAACGCTGACATTCTGCCTGTTTGACTGGTTGCGATTCTTCGAGAGTGATGCGGACTCTGGCAAGGATGCATTTTGTAAACAGCTTATAAATAATTTGACAATAGTTTCCCAGATCCTCTTTGTCTCCCTTCTTGTGCAAGAGCGTTGTCCTCGAGCTGTGCCAGGCAGCAGGTGTTTCTCCCGAATGAAGATAGCTTGTAAAATGTTCCGCTAGGGCTTGGTAAAGAGGTAGACCGCAAGCCAGGATGACCTCCCTAGTGATGCCATCTTCACCTGGTAATTTTCCAGATGGCATTGTCTCGAAAGCATGGCGAACTTCTGATATATCAGAATATATATCAGAATATATATCATCATCATCAACATGTAACTTGTCCTTTGCAGAACGTCGCTCTCTTGGCAGCATGTATGTAGGAAACTTCCGCCAGTATTTCGCGCATGCTCCAAGATCAAATTCAGCGTCTCCATGATGGCCTGAGTCCATCGTCTTCTCGGTCATCCCCTGCCTCGCTTTCCAGTGACCATGGCCTCCATAACGGCTCTATCCAGTCCGTTGTGTCTTTTGACGTGACCAAAAAAAATTCACTTTTCGGGTCATTACACCATTTATGAGCCAATTCTCCTCTACATTTAGATCTTGCCGGATGGATTTCTTTCTTTCTTTCTTTGCCTACGGGATTTTCAGGATTTTTCCGTAGCACTGTGTCTCAAAAGAAAGCATCGATCTTCGCTCTTAGTGCTTTTGTAGTCGTCCATGTTTCGCATCCATAGGTTGCCACAGGAAAAATGAATAATTTTAGGATCCATATATAAATATATATATATATATATATATATATATATATATATATATATATATATATATATATATATATATATATATACATATATATATATATACATCAACATCCAGGCATTCCTTCAAGGCACGTATGTCTCATGCCAGATAGCCAAATGTTGAGTAAACTTTTTTCGCCTATTTGCCTTGATGTACCATGTTGGGTCAGGCCCTCGAGTATACCATCTCTTCACCTCAGGCCACGGTCGCCCGCGATGGTGGCTAAAGTTGTGTGGCTACCACTACATCACTCCACGTGTCCATCTGTTATCCGGCATGCGCACTACATGGCCGTCCCATCTGTATTTTTGTAACAGGGCGACATCAATGATGTCAGAGATAGAAGTTCGACGTCTGATATTTGCGTTGCGGATTTGGTCTCTGATGGAGATCTTTAATGTATATATATATATATATATATACATATATATATCCAGAATTGACAAAAATGGCGACTGCTCGAAAGAAATAAGAAGAAGACTAGCTATGGCAATGCAGAGACTGAACAGCTTGAAGAAATTATGGCAGAGCACCAACAAAATGATAAAAGTAGAAGTCTTGAGAGCCTGTGTTTTTCCTGTGGCAGATTATGGCCGTGAATCATGGACGATTACCAAAACTTCCAGACAAAGAATCGAATCCTTCGAGTCAAAATGTTACAGAAAAATCCTAAAAATTCCCTGGAGAGAGAAAAAAACAAATGTAGACATTCGGCAAGAGTTGAGCATAGAGGAGAACTGGTTTATGAATTACATTTTGGTTAGAAAATGCAAATACTTTGGTCACATCAAGAGACACAACGGTCTTGAGAGAAGGGTGATGGAAGGTATGGTGCCAGGCAAAAGAGGAAGGGGTAGACTAAGAAGACGATGGCACCAAGATATCCAGGAATGCCTGAGTATGACTGTGGCAGAGGCTGGAGTTTTGGCAAGAGAACGAGTTTCTTTCAGACACACTGTGATGGGAGCGACGTTCTACATAGGACATGCTACATGATGATGATGATGATGATATATATATATATATATATATATATATATATATATATATATATATATATATATATATATATATATATATATATATATATATAGCAGAAAGAAGAGACAGCTTGATTATTACCGGAGATTTCAACTCGAAAATTGGCAAGGAAAGTACAATGGAGGAGAGATCTGTGCAAGGACTTTTTGGTTTGGGACAGAAAAATGAGAGAAGAGAAAAACTGGTTCAGTTCTGCATTGAAAATCACCTCTTCATTGCCAAGACCATATTCAAACAACATCGGAGAAGACTTTTCACGTGGTCCACCCCTGGTGGTGATAACAGGAACCAGATAGATATGTCCTAATACAGTGCTTCCCAACATTTTTACACATGGCGACCAGTTAAAATTGGAAACATTTTTCGTGGACCAGTGATGTTAAAAACATTTTTCACAGACCAGCGAAGTTAGGAACAATTTTGAGTGCCAGCTCAAACAGAAATAAAACCATTATTAGAAAAAAACTTGTCTTCCTCCTCCTCCTCCTCCTTCTTCTTCCTCTTCTTCTTTCTTCTTCTTCTACTTCTGCTTTCGTTCTCAATCTGCCGCTACCAAACCTTGAACAGGGCTTTGCAAGTAGCAGAATGTAGTCCGGAGAACGGAATGCGTTGTGTCGCTAGTTTACAGTTTGACAACGATATTTGCACCTTTCGGTTCGACATATCCGCTTTCCACACCTCTGAAACGAATCTATCAATTTCTGATTGACCCTAATTTACGTTTAGCCATATTTGGAAGCCTAGTCATTTACAAACCTCAAATACTTAGATAAAAACACACCAAGTTTAGATGAGATTTTGTGTACGAAAAGTATGGACATTTGTGTAGCTGGTTGCATTTGAGTCAACAAAATTAGACATCAGAGCTTAGATCACCTCAAGTCCACAAACATTTTTTTTGCGAACCGGCAGAACATTTCTGTAGACCGATCCCGGTCCATGGACCAACGATTGGGATACACTGTCCTAGTGTAACAAAGATGGAGGTAAGGTGTACTGTCAACAAGAACGCTTCCAGGAGGGTACTACGACACGGATCACGAACTACTGGTTGCAGTTTTCAAGCTGAGACTTGGAAAGGGTAACAAAGGTACGCGACCAATACTTTTCGATGTAAAAGGGATACTAATTGAATATCAGGTCAGGTCTCCGCGTAATCCATGAAGTCGTTGGGGAATACATGAAGACACCCCCACAACCCCACTCCATCCCTCTCTGTTAGCGGCCGCTGCCTGTGCCTTCTCTGGTTGAAGATTGGTCCATTCTTCTATGTTGTCCTCTCACCTCTTTTCGGGACGACCCCTTCGTCGGCTGCTTTGCACCTTTCCTTTCAGGATCGTATTTGCGAGACCGTTTGATCTTGAATATAGCATCGAAATAAAAATAATACGTTTGAAGCGTTGATGATAGTCCAAGACGAGATGACATTGGGCACGTTGATAGCACATACAAGGGGCATTTTAATGTATATTGCACAACACATGATTCACAGAGTGACGCACCAACGGAAGAAACACAGAACCTCATAGAAAATAGCAGAAAATTAAAGCAAAAGAGACAAGAGAACCAGCACCACATATTGAAACTATGCAAGAACAGTCAGGAGAGAAAAGACAAGACAATGTCAAATCTCCTGCCTGCTCCTGAGTCATGCCCAATCATTCATTGACATCTTGGTGCCATCTTCTTCTTCTTCGTCGATCAACTGATGCTATGGTTCTAGTCCGGTGAGATTCACGAAGGAGACTGTGCGTTTCAGGTCTATGCCGGTCCCCCACAGCTTTTCGAGCATGGTCGCTCTCCCAAGCCAGACTGTCTCTCTTTGGTCTGCATAGATAGAGCATTCTTGCAGAATATATGTTTGCTTGGGTGCTCCATAATCGCACGTGGCAGTGTCTCTGAGACCCTTTCTGTGGTGGTAGGCCTGTAGTCTTAGTGCCTTCGCCTTCTTGATCTGCCTTTTTTGTCCGGCACCATAGCTTCCCTTACCATTCTCGCAAGACAGTTGTGTCTTTTGATGTGGTACAAGTATTCACATTTTCTCTTCATTATTGAATTGATGAACCGGGATCAAGACGCTGAGCAGCGCATGAGCTGCAGTGGTCAGTGACCCATAGCTGATTGCTAGCGTCAGGGCCAGCTAACCAGAGCTGCCAAGACCCTTCTGCACCTCCACGTGGTGATCCTGGATAACAGGCTGCAGCAGGACAGACTGGCTAAGGAGAAGGGATCGAAGAGGGAATGCTAACCCGGTACTCAAAAAATGCTTGCTGAAGTCGGATGTGTTGGACCAAAAGGTGCAAATATCGCAGTCAAGCTGTAAACTACGACACAACGCATTCCGTTCTCTGGACTACATTCTACTACTCAAGCCCTTTCAGGGTATGGTAGCGGGAAATTGAGAATGAACGCAAAAGAAGAAGAAGAAGAATTGATGAACCGTTTCTCATCGATGCCCAACTCTTGTCGAATGGCAGCATTCTTCTTTTTTCGGTCCATGGTATTCTGAGGACTCCTATATAGCATTTTGACTCGAATGAATCGATTCTCTTCCTTGAGGTTTGGGTAACTGTCCGCATTTCACAGACGTATGCTGCCACGGAAAAAACACAGGTTCTTAAAATGTTCCCTTTTGATGGTCCGCTGGTATTCTGCCATATTTTCTTCAGGCTGTGTAGTCTCTTCATTGCTATTGTCAGTCTCCTGATGTCTGTTAAGCAGTCGTCATTGTTGTCAATTCTGGAGTTCACATACTCGAAGTTCGTTACCTGTTCTATTTCTACACCGCCTAATGTGAATGAATGTTGACTTCTTGTTCTGTCCGTGGTCCTTACCTTTGTTTTATAAAGAGGTTTTGATCTTCACTGTATCATCTTACGGCTGCAGTTAGCTGTTCTGGCCCCTCTGCACAGTTTGATAGTACCACGGTATCATCTGTGTATCTTAGCATTGCTAAGCCTGTGGATTGCTGCTTCATCTATTGCGGTGTCCTCATCTAACAGTCGGTAATTGATTGATTTCAAAATATCACTTCTTTCCATCACTAATGTGCTCATGAAGGAAGTTTGTGAAGCCATGATGTCAGCACTTTTCTTGTCCTGAGCCCCAGCATGAGCAGGACAGTACATCCATGTCAAACTCTGGAGGTTTGAGGCCTTAACAGCTGCTGTTCACTCGTACCTAAACCATTCCTTCTACACCTTTTGGAGTACAGTTTGCGCGTCTGTCACGGTGACTTCCTTTGTTATAGATGTCTCAGATATCCATTTCAGTGCTGAGGTCACTGCTTCTGTCTCCATTCTCAAACTGGAGGTTGTTGACATGTATGTCCTACTGCGCTCAGCAGAGAAACCACATCCTGATGTCCCACTGCGCGCGACTGATCCGTCGGTGTATATGACAGCGTCACTCTCCTTGGTGTTCTCAGTTATCAGCTGATTTACCTCGTGCTCTGCACTCTCGTTGTTCCGTTCTCTGCATTCCTTGTATAAGGTCATGATGACTCTCTAGTACTCTATCATTCTATCACCAGTGTGGACCCATCTTCCCCTTTGGCTATCGTCTCAGCTGGACTGGCGTGTCCAATTGTTGTCTCTCTCTGTGCCATCTATTACGACCTTCTCTTAATTCCTGATCCCTTGATGTCTGAGATACTACTGTGCAGAGGGTGCCGCGTGTCTGTGGTAACACGCATATAGGCTTTGACTTGTGCTAGTCTATGTCTGGATGTCACCGATAACAATCCCAACATGTACCGCATCATCACAATCGGGGTATCTCTAGTGCAGCACAGAACCAGTCACATACCTTTATTCTGGATGCGATCCATCCTTACACACTGTGTTCTTGATAGTGTGAGGATGCCTAGTCCGTAATCGATGATAGACAACACGACCTGACAAAATATGATGAACAGGAGGCGTTGTTCCAAGTCGGCAGCAGCCATGGTCTTGAGTGCTCCTAACCCTCTCTTACATCTTTGTACGATATGGTCAACATGGCAATTATAGGAGAGATTGCGACCAAATGTCACTCCGAGGTATTTCAACGCGTCACAGAGTTCAGCCTTTACTATGGAATTATTTAAAGAGCACCACAACAAGCATGCCTTGTTTGGATTGATCTTGGAGCGTGAGTCGCCGCACCACTGTTAGATTGCTTGCAAGGTTTCCTGGATGTCCTTGACCAACTCTTGCCTGTCTGAGCCATCCTGTACGTTAGTATATCATCGGCAAATGTCAACGTCGCCCTGTTCCTGTGGGTTGAATATTATCCACTTTTACTATGTCGATGTTGAACAGCACCGATGAAAGCGGAGACCTTTGAGGCATACACGTAAAATCCCAGCTAAAGAGTAACGAAGATGTGTAAGTAAGTTTCCAACGCTTCTTTACTGCTGTCTGGCGCGAAATATAATGGTAACTTCCGGCAAACAGACTTGTACTATTTCTGTGTGGTCTGTTTTGTGGTTGAGAGTGTGTGTTCAAGATATTTGAGCTGTTTTTGGGTGCTTATTTAGAGACTAAATATTTGGATATAGTAATTAACAAGAAGAGCGACATAGCCTAGTATTTTGGATGTGGGCTTATGACTACGAGAATATGCTTTCAAAACATTACTTTTGATTACTATTAAGTATTATGGAGATGACTCTCACTCGATTTTTTAAATCGAAGAAGGCCCAGCCCTGTACTGTGTACAATTTAAAATCTAGATTGTAGTCGTAGTCTCCTACTTACTACTTGTACTTTTAGCTTTTCAATAAAGTACAGTGATTTAACAGTACATTGTACGGTGAGTGGCGACTGCGAGGTGAATCAGTCTAAGACTGAGTCTTTATTTCTCAGAAATCCTCCCGGTGAACTCCACTCCAGTCGGAGTCGCCTGCCAAATGGCAAATCATTTGCCAAATGACGTCCAATGGGAATAAACGCCGACATTAGTGAGCTAGACTCTATTATAGTCTAAGGTGTGACTATAGTAGTATAGTCTATAATTAATCAGTTTTCTTTAGATCTAATTAGCTAAAACTCCCCCAAATTAAAAAAACCAAACTGAACGGCAGTGAATCTAAATAATAATAGATAAATAATATTTAAATGTTAACTTAATATTGTTGCTTTGCCACATGCACTACCTTACGTACTACTTAGTAACTAGTGTAATGAAGAAGTAAATTTCCGGTCTAACCTTTCATTACTTGAACATTAAGCAAGCAAGGTTGATATTATTTAAGAATAAAAGTGGATGGCCAGAAATGATTTAAAACTAAATAACAATTTAACTAAACTGAATTAAATGTAAATTAAAAACGCATACATACTACATTTTAAGTATGTTATTACATCAACTTTATAATGAAGTAGTTAGTGATAAAGATCAACAAGAGTGTGCATGTCAGTTGTCACTGTCTATGTCTTATTCTTCACAATTGCCTGGTCTTAAGGGATAGACTATCATCGTAAGATACCCCACACACTGTCATTTATCATTGTCATTTATCTATCTGGTACCCCTTGGAACATAGGACAGCAGCAGATACACTCAATTTGTTCCTATTCTGTGCCGTCTTCTCGATTTCCTCCCACAAGACCCTGATTGAACCGACTTCCTCCATGACTATTGACTGCCAGATGTACCTTGGCCTTCCCACTCATCTCTTTCCCAGTTGGTTTCAATCCAGAGCATGTATGGACTTGCTGCCCTGCTTCTTTCTGAGAGTGTGTCCTATCCATCCTCACTTTCTCTCCCCAATTTCCCGCTGTATAGGTTCTTGCAGTATTCTTTCCCACAGA
The DNA here is from genome assembly GCA_036924085.1 of Ariolimax columbianus. Classification (NCBI taxonomy): domain Eukaryota; kingdom Metazoa; phylum Mollusca; class Gastropoda; order Stylommatophora; family Arionidae; genus Ariolimax; species Ariolimax columbianus. Next base: position 34,863,165 of record JAVGWX010000021.1, read on the forward strand.
TCTATATTTACCCCTGGCCATCTAACACAGTGTACGCGACGAAGACACTTGTTAGCACAAGTCTGCAGTCTGAATGTGATACCCTTATTCACATGCATGTCTGAGGGCCATTTAGCAGGACAGACTTCACATTTGAGTTAAACAGCCTAATCTTATTCTTCATGGAAAATGCTGCTGAGTTCCATATTGGGTGAAAAGAGTTGAAAACAAATCTGGCCTTGTTAATCCTGGCGCTAACATCTTGGTTTGTTCCTTCGTCTTTATCAATATTACTAAAAAGAAAGGGTCAAATGTTGCACCTCTTCAATTATCATTTCCTTTGTTTTGTTCACACTAATCTGCAATCCTACCGTTGCTACTTCGTATGTTAGTCTAGTGGGGACGGCGTGGGCTAGTGGTTAAGTGATACGGCTCACATGATGAAGGTACTGGGCTAGCTCCCTAACCACAGCACTGGCTGTTACCCCAGGGAAGCAAAGCCGTAGAAAAAGTGGGACCTCTACACCTCACGGTAGAAGAGGAGCGACTAAGTAAGTAAGTAAGAAAAAGTGGGAGGAAGCCAACCCTTACATAAAATGCATGCCAAAATCTGATGCACTAGGCTGACAGGCGCAAAATAAAAATACGGTGCAATGCACATTGCCTTGGGGAATAGAAAAATAAGACAAACACACAAAAATAAAATGTTAGTCTGTTTATCTTTCCTTGTATGACTCGCTGCTTATGTGACAGCATGCACATGTCATATGTCTGCAAAATCAAATTCTCCCAGCCGCTTATTAAATGTCCACTGTATTCCATTTATTCTACCTCCTGTTATTTGTCGCATAACCAAGTACATGACCACTAGAAAGATTGTTGGAGATAGTAGGCATCCCTGTCTGACCCCAATTTGACTAAATGATTGCCGAAGATGGATGTCGGACCGAAAGGTGCAAATATTTCAGTTAAACTGCAAACTAGTGACACAACGCATTCTGTTCTGCGGACTACATCCTGCTACTTGTGAAACCCTGTTCAGGGCTTAGTAGCGGGAGATTGAGAACGAACACAGAAGAAGAAGACTGTAAATGAGTCTTACAATTTGCCTTTTTGTATTATCCTACATGTGGCATCTTCATAGAAATCTTGTATAATTCTTATAAATTTATCTGGTATTCCATAATGCTCTAGTATTTTTCTAATTGCTGTTTGGTCTATTCTGCTGTTGTTGTTATTATCCTGTAGCTGCTGAGCAAGCCTGCTCTTGGCAGCCCAATGCCATTCTAATATATATATATATACAGGTCTTCTTCATTTGTATCACTGCTCCGTACAGTGTTGAAAATTGTCGGCAGTGCTTGTAAGAATCTTTTCCTCATTTCCGCAAGCGCCTTGCACTCAATGAGCAGATGTTGAACTGTTTCATCAGGATGAGAGCAATGTCTGCACAAAGGCAGGTGCTGAGGAATGATGCGGTTCAAGTGGCTATTGACTCTGGTCTTTTCAAAATCCCTTGCTGACATGTGCAAATACAATTACATGGAATTGGGCTGAAGGACGAGAGTCCATCTGCTGCTGAATCCGTAACAACAGTAGTAGTTATTATTATGATTAATTTCTTATCTAACACTTTTATTTCAGCTATTACTGTTTGTAATCAGAGTTATCAACAATGCAAGCATTTTTGAAAGGAGGAACTGCATCAAAGGATAAGTCTGAGACAGCTTTGACATCATCCGCAACGACCAAAACACCAAAGGCAAAAGATGGAAAACCAAAAATTGTTCCTTGGATTGAGAAATAGTATGTCATGTTCAGTTTTAGCTTTATAAAATTGGAGGGTGAATTATTAAAGAGATGTAAGCATATTTCCCATTGTGTATAAAAATGTTTGCTTCTTGTAAATCACATATTGTGAAATATATGGATTATCTTGTATAGATTTCTGCTGTTGATTGTGTGGATGTGTGGTCTTGTTTACTTCAGAATTTGTGAACTGGTTCAATGTATTTTATCGCCATTGTGCCTTTTGTTAGTTATATTTTGAATGTAGAATTTTGTGTGTGGTTAATTTACATCAGTTGTTTTGTGCACTTATCAATATCTTTTGGCCGCAACATTTTTTTCTATTTTTCATTCCACAAAAAAACAAAAACAAGCTTCTTTTGTGTTTTTCTGCCATGTGTTGTAATGTTATCAATAACTTTGTACTCTTTGGTTTCAAACTTCACTTACTATAGTGTACTTAATTCAACATTTCAATGCATTATGATGTATTATCTATTTGTTTCACGTGCTTCTCATTATTATTTTTCTAGTCGGCCAAAGAGTGTTGAAGAGGTTGCTTATCAAGATGAAGTCATTTCTGTCTTGAAAAAATGTTTAGAAGGTGCAGATGTGAGTACAAAGTTAGATAAAATATATCTTTCATTGTATTCTATTGTTGTTTCGAATGCCCACAATGAGTAAGGTTTACTCTTCTGTGCGCCCTGAAATAGCGGGTTGCAGTAGCTTTCCTCACATCCTGAGCATGTTGGTAAAGGTGGATTGGGGTCCTCCAGGTGGTTGTGCAATGCCTGGCTTCTCTATGGGGATCACATCGATCCCTCACCTCGTTAGCCAGGTTGCCATAAAAACAGCCTGTTTCCAGGGAGGGCTACAAGGAAGCCAAGGTGAGGATCTTGGCTAGTATATTTTGCCTGACCCTGACTAACATGTCTGATTAGTATATTTTGCCTAACCGGACGTTAGTCTTCCTTCCCATTGTCTTCTACAGTATCTGTATACTTAGGATTTTCATTATTCAACTGTAAAAACAAAACAACAAAAAATGCTTTGTCAGTGTTTATTCTCATTCCTAGGGCCCACTGGGGGTATTTATAGGGATGTGAGATAAAGACAACTTGTTGCCACAGTGTACAGGCTAAACCCTGACTAGAAGAAAACGTATGCCATACCTAGGTTTTGAACTCATGCCCACATGGTCAAGAGACTGATATCCTAACCACTAGATCACCTGCTGCTCTCATCTTTATTGCACAGAAATAATTTGAATTGGACAATAAAAAAAAAGGGTGGTAGAAGTTTAAGTATAAGAAAAATCTATTTTTGTAGATTTTTAGGAAGCATTTACTATGAATGAATTTATTTCCTTCTTTCATTCATTTAACAAAATGCAGATGGCATTTTATTACTGGTTTGTGTGGATTCCCTACCAACATACGCTTGGTGCCAAAAAATTATTGTCACATCAGTATGGGTTATAAGTAAGCGACTATGCTCTGCTCCCAGATACTGCAGTCAAGGTAGTGTTCACTGTGCACAATCACTGCCACCAGTTGCCTACTGGTTATGTCGAACTCCTCTGAACCTCTAGTCATATAACCGAAAGTTCAAGTCAAAGGGATTGTCATGTCCTGTACCACTGCCTTTACGGTGTGTTTTAGTCACAAGAATACAGTGCCGTTTGCATCCTCGCATTTGGTGCTTTGCAGTGCCATGCTGGTTCCTTTTCAACCACAGAGGGTGCATGCATATTGTCCAGTAGAAGGTAACAGCTCTAACTGAACAACAGCTCACAAACACTTGTAGATACTACTATATGGCATTGAGCCAAAGGACAAGAGCCTACATCCCCTGAATCAGTAATCAAACAACCAACAAAATGCAACAGATTTTTCTTATCAAAGATTCGTATTGAGTACCTTTCATGCTTTCTTCTACCTTTTCAGTGTCTCTGATACTGTTTTTTTTCCTTTTTTGTTCGCCTTATTTCTCAATTCCCCAAAACGGTGTGAGTCACACTGCCGTTTTTATTTTGCGGCTGTCGGCCCAGTGATAGAACAAAAGGAGATAGAACAAAAAGCAACCAGAAAACTATCCCTCATGAAGAAGCTGGCCGGAACAAGCTGGGGTGCAAATAGCAACATATATAAAAATGTATACACTGGCACAGTCAAGGCCAGTACTTGAATACGGCATGACAGCCTGGACCACAGCATCAAAAACAAACACGGAACGCCTAACCAAAATTCAGGATTAAGGATAATAACAGGAGGAATGAAGACTACACCAATCCAGAAAATGGAAACATATACAAATATAAGACCCCTAAATACTAGACGAGAGGAAAGAGTGCTGACACATAGTGAAAAGATACTACGCATGCCTGATCATCCCATACATATCAAACTAAAACACCCAGTTAAAAATAGGCTAAAGAGAACCAGTTTCATTCATATATCAAACCACCTACACCAAAAATATGGAGAACTAATTCCCAACCAGCCTACAGAAATAGAAATGCTTATTAACTATGAAGAGCCAAGCTGCAACATAAACAACATCGAAATAAGTACAGAGATCCCAGGAATAAGAAGAAGAGACCAACACAGTGGCCACGAGTTGAAAATTTTAGCACAAACAATGATTGAGGAGAAATATAATACCAAGGAATGGACACAGGTGTACACAGATGGTTCAGCAGAGGGGGCAGGCCGAAACGGGGGAGGAGGCATATTCATAAGACACAAAAGGGGAAATATAATAGAAGAGGCTCTCCCAACAGGAAAGTTGTCCACAAACCTTAGATCAGAATCGATGGCCCTCCTGCGAGCACTAAGAATACTTCAAACAGAAAGGCAACCTCCAACAAAAATAGCTGTATTCACGGACTGCAGAGAACTATTAGAGACAAAACAAACAACGAACCACTGTTATCAGAGATCAGAACTGGGAAAATTCCAGAGATCCTCAACAATAGCGCTCCAGTGGCTACCCTCCCATTGCGGAATCACGGGAAATGAGAGAACTGATGCTCTGGCAAAAGATGGCAGCACTTAGGCACAATTTAATCATCGAGTACCATACAGAGAGATCAAGAACATCATCAGAAATCAGTATATACACGAATGGAAAGAAGAAAATGAAATCAACAAACTACCTTATTTCGCCTGAGAACTGGACACTGCAGACTACTAGAACATCTGTACCAAGTGAAGATCTCACACACCGATGAGTTCCCATGTGGAACAGGATGCCAGAACCCTTAGCATATTCTACAAGAATGCCCAATCTATAGGGAAATGAGATGCCAGACCTGGCCAGAGGGTGCGGAGCTGAGACAAAAGCTGTGGGTCAGCCGCTCCGACCTGGTGAAGACTACAGACTTCATCATGGCTACTGGTCTGCAGGTATATCATGACCAAAAAGATCCTGAACGCAAAGAAGAAGAAAGAGATGTAAGGGTTTACTTCCCCGGGGTAATGGCCGGTGCTGTGATGGGGATTGAACCCAGCACCTTTGGGTTGTGAGCCGTGTCACTTAACCACTAGTCCATACCGTCCCCATCAATGTCAGTGAACCATGGCTGACCAAGACCCTTTTCCACTTTCAAGCTGCAGTCCTGGATTCAGACTGCACTAGTGTAGTCTGGCTAAGAGAATGGAGATCACAGAGGGAAGGCAACTTGGTTTAAAAATGCAGTGCTGAAATTGGATGCATCAGGCAGAAAGCTGCAGATATCTCAGCCTTGCTGTAAACCTTGACACAACATCATTTTCATGACAGAGGTTGAAAAACAAGAATTATTATTATTGCTCTCATACTCAAACACGGTGACGGCGTGGGCTAGTGGTTAAGTGACACGGCTCACAAGCCGAAGGTACCGGGTTCGATCCCCATCACGGTACCAACCGTTACCCTGGTGAAGCAAACCCTTAGAAAATACAGGAGAAAGCAGGCCTTACATAAAATGCATACCAGTCGGATGCACTGGGCCGACAGGCGCAAAATAAAAACAGTGCAATGCAAACCGCCTTGAAAAATAGAGAAATAAGGCGAACGTAAAAAACAAAAATGTGGATGAAAAAAACGCATCACATATGGTTCAGTTGTCTCTTTATTTTCTCATCCCCTCTTTCATATTTTCTTGTCTTCTCTTCTCCGTTAGTTCTCAATCTCTCGCTACCAAGCCCTGAACAGAGCTTTGGAAGTAGCAGGATGTAGTCCAGAGAGCGGGATGTGTTGTGTTGCTAGTTTACAGCTTCATTGCGATATTTGCACCTTTCGGTCCAACACATCTGTCTTCTGTAGCATTTTCTTGTCTAGTGTAGTGTCGCTAAGATAATAGGAAAACAAATCCAATACAAAAAAATGCCAGCTGAAACTAGATGTGCCGTGCTGAAAGGTGTAGATATCGCAGCCTTGCTGTAAACTACAACACAATGTCCTCTTCAGGACGTTCACCAAAGAAGAAGAAATATGTTTGAGTTAGCTGAAACATAAACCTGTAGAGAATTGAGTATTCTTCCAGACTCAAGCAAAATGGATAACAAAAATTAAAATAACTAACGAGAATAAATGAAAATAATTTATCTCAGATTTAATTTATTCCAAAACTAATGACATGTTAAAAATATGATTTCAGCTACCCAACTTTTTGTTCTACGGGCCGCCTGGTACGGGTAAAACTTCCACAATTTTGGCAGCTTCAAGACAACTTTTCGGGTCAGTGTACACAGCCATTTTTCTTAATTATAATTATTTTAAAAATAAAATCAGTTTTGTTAATTTTTATTGATTCATTTATTGGAAAATTAAATAAAACTTACTAATTTCTACTATCAAGTTAAACTCTCGTTACTTTATTGAGCTAATGCTGTTATGCATGTCGCAATAGGTGACTAAGTAGGGTTGTATATGGGGCTGGTAGCCTCATGGAAAATAAAGGTCCACAGAAGTTACTTCTTAATGTCAGTCATGGAATGGGCAATGACAACAATTTTTAAAAAAACCACTTCTTAACCTCGGAAGTTATATTTAAGAAGTGTGGTCCAAGTAACAAAAAGGGTCATGGTCCACAATCTGACAATATGCCACTATCTCGAAAACCGGCCGACAGAAAAGTAAAGCGCAAGATTCTCAATTACTATGGTTTAACCATGTCTGCAGAAGAAAGGAAGACCAGCAACCGGGACTGTCATGGAAGGCCACGTGCTATGGACCTAGTTCCCCAGGACTGTCTGAAATTTTCCTGAGAGTAAAGCATAAGACAGTCTGTGAGAGACCATGAACTAGACTGAACCAACTGTAGAAAGACAGCAGATAAAACAGTCTAGTATTCTAGTCTGTGGAAACTTTGAGACAGCGAGATAACAATCACAAGACAAGTATTTATTTGCAATCGGGTAATATATATAATGAATAGCAGAAAAGAAAGTGTAGTAATAGACAGCCCGCAATTTTAACACCGGACCTCCAGGTGACAGAGGCGTCTTGCGAAAAGACAGATATGAGTTAAGGTACTAGACCAGCGGGACACCCCCAAAAAAGTGTCGCAACTGGCCAAGCCTTTCGTGATTCAGCACTTGTTACTATGGAATATAGGTCAAGTTTGATCTAGGGAAATTTATCGATTCAATTATTTCCTACCATCAAGCATAGACCATACAGGCCTTAATTGCATGTGTCACAGGCAGACAAACAATGACAGTTTCAATTAAGGAATGTGTTAAGGAAGGGAAATAAGTAGAACCTTTGAGGCAAAGAATGTTTGCCCATGACAACGATCACAAAAGAAGTATTAATCTACACTTTGGAAAACAAGTAATGAACACCAGAAAAGAAAGTGAATTAATAAGCAATTCTTGTCTTATAATTGTTTGATTACCTAGAGCAAAAGGGCAAACTAATTAACCTTTTTCTTGTGCGTGTTTTTTAGTCATTTAACATAACGTAACATCTTTATACTGGTTTAGAAGACTCTGCAGAGTCTATATATAACCAGTTTAATTTAGTTTTCCTTGCTCTAAAAACTATGCACATCCAATCTATTCTTGAATGCATTAATTGTCCCTGCCTCCACTACTTCCTGTGGCAATGCATTTCAAGCATTCACCACTCTCTGACTAAAAAAGATATTTCTTAATATCTAACCTTTTTGAATAAATAGTTTTGTTGCAAAAAATCAAACATAATTGATCATCAAATACCCACAATAGACTGAGGTACCACCTATTCAACAAATTTAAGATAGGTGGTACAGACGAATGCCCGTGCGGTACCGGTAAAATGACCGCTGAACATCTGCTGCAGAACTGCCCGACATACGAGGATCAGAGAGAGCAGATGTGGCCATCACCAGTGGAACTGCAAGACAAGCTCTATGGCAGTGGCGACAGCCTCAGGATGACCGCCGCTTTTTTCAAAAAAATAATGGTTACTGTCTGACTGCGTACGAAGAAGAAGAAGAAGAAGATCATCAAATACCAGAGAGATTTACACATGGATAGAACGACTGCCACAATGAGTATGTCATAAGAGGCAAGTGGTTTAACTTCTCTAGGACTAAACTATTCAATGCTTGGCTTTGTAAACCTCTCCATTTATGAAGGTCAGAGTCTGTTGAGGATTTGAAACAAAGCTCTAGAAGCAACTCCTCAAATATGGTACAGTCATATTTAAAAAAGTGAATAACTTGTTTTCTCGAAGAACAGAAGAATAATATGTTCGCTTAGGCGTCTGAGGCAAGTTGCGTCGGTCGGCCACATCCATGACCCACTGCTGTGGTGTGGTTCCAGACCTCGTCCAGAGTGGAGGTGGAGGTTGTTATCTGCTGGGGCCAGGCTGTGCGGGGACGGCCTCTTCTGCGCCTCCAGTCGGTTGGTCGGGGAAATACTTTTGACGCTGAGGAACAACTTGTGCAGTATCTTGTCGGCCAGGCTTTCCTGTCCATGATTTTGCAAAGAAACTTGTCAGCGGTCAAGTGTTTCTGAAATTTGGTGGAGGCCTGTTTTAGCAGAGACCTCTACGTTATTGCGGATGTAGTCATGCCATCGAGTGCCCAGGACACACAGCTGGTTACGCATGTGGAAGGCCTCCTGTCTCGACATGTCATGTTTGAATAATGTCCAGGTTTTGGGGCTGTAAAATAGGACTGGCAGGTGCAGATTTTTGTTTTAAGAAAGATCTTGCTGTTACTCCACACATGTCAGGTCGTTCATTGCAGATGCAGCTAGTCTGAACAGAAGTAGAAGAAGAAATGATCATATATTCTAGAAAGTAGAGAGTTTTAGCTGAAAATATGTAATGTTCAAATTCCTAGCCACTCCAGTATTACAATTTAATTGTGTCAATTATTTGATTTATTTCAGACCCGAACTGTTCAGAGAACGAGTACTGGAGCTGAATGCATCAGATGAGAGAGGGATCAGTGTCATCCGGGAGAAAGTAAAAAAATTTGCTCAGCTGACAGCAGGCGGAACCAGAGAGTAAATATTTTAAACAATTATTAAATTATTTGATATTGAAATGTGCTTTGATGCTGAATAGCGCATGAGCTGCAGTGGTCAGCAACCCATAGCTGACTGCTAGCATCAAGCCAGCGAAACAGAGCTGCCAAGACCCTTCTACACCTCCACACGGTGATCCTGGATAACAGGCTGCAGCAGGGCAGACTGGCTAAGGAGAAGGGATCGAAGAGGGAATGCTAACCTAGTACTAAATAAATGCTTGTTGAAGTTGGATGTGTTGGGCCGAAAGGTGCAAATATTGCAGTCAAGCTGTAAACTATGATAACGCATTCCGTTCTCTGGACTACATTCGGCTACTTAAGCCCTCTTAGGATTTGGTAGCGGGAGATTGAGAACGAACGAAGCCAAGTCAAGCCAAATGTGCTTCGATTATGGAGCTGTGCTATTTTCTAATTGTTATTTTCTGTGAATAAAAATGTAACGTTCTTTTTCCTATTTTTAAAGATATTGTAGCTTCTGTGTATTCATCACTCTCATCTTACATTGAATTAACGGAAAAATCAAGATGATTTTATTTACCATGGATAAATATAAATGTATATCTACACGATGTGCAGAACTAGAATTTTTACATTTACTGTCACTTTTCAGCGGCAAGTCATGTCCTGCATTCAAAATTATTATCTTAGACGAGGCTGACTCAATGACTAAGGATGCACAGGTAATTATTTTATTCATTTTACTATAAGAAGTGAAGTAAGAACATGGAAACAAAAGGGAAATAATGACAAGAAATTATAAAGTCATAGATGTGAATGAAAGAAAGAGTCCTTTAGAATTTTGGTGTTGATAGTTTAATGCCCAGAATGAGTAAGTTTACTCTTTTGTGTGCCCGGAAATGGACGTTAATTGGCGGGTTCTTATTTCCAATGCCCAGAATGAGTAGGTTTACTCTATTGTGTGCCCGGAAAAGGATGTTAGGTGACGGGTTCTTATTTCCAATGCCCAGAATGAGTAGTTTTACTCTATTGTGTGCCCGGAAAAGGACGTTAGGTGACGGGTTCTTATTTCCAATGCCCAGAATGAGTAGGTTTACTCTATTGTGTGCCCTGAGTTGGACGTTAGGTGACGGGTAGCTTTCTTCACAGTGATGGTTTCATAGCAATGATTTTACATGAAGAAGTTGCTATCACCATGCACAGCCCTCTTTAGCTACCTCTTGTGATGTACATGAAGGGTTATTGGGTCCTTCAATCTTGGAACCACTCATTTGAAAAACAACTAAGTATAGTGAAATCTCTAACACTTCAACCTCGATGACAGTGTCAGCTATGAGATAGCCATTACCTTTTTTTATTCTAAAACAAGTACACATATTTGTATCCTCAGTCGGCTTTGAGACGAACCATGGAAAGGGAATCTAAAACAACGAGATTCTGTTTGATCTGCAACTATGTCAGTCGAATCATAGAACCAATAACATCCAGGTGTGCGAAGTTCAGGTTCAAGGCCTTGGCTGAGGACATTTTGTCAGCCAGACTAAAGAAAATCTGTGAAGCAGAAGGGGTAGAGATAACAGATTCTGTAAGTACCAAATCATTCCATGGTAGTAATGTCAAGAAACTCATATTTCTCAAATTTGGCATCATATTATAATTTAATGCTCAGGGAAAAAAAACATGCACAAAACAAATTTTGTTTAAAAATTGTCAGAAGACAATTATAGGCTGTGGTGTCTGACACGGCTGTGAACATTATAATCTGATACACATTTCAAGAGGCTGAATCGTGTTTTTGTTTTGGGGAATTATAGTGAGAATTGTATTCATGTGCTGCCGAAGACGAATGTGTCAGACCGAAAGTTGCAAATATCGCAGTCAAGCTGTAAATTAGCAACACAATGCATTCCATTCTCCGGACTACATCCTGCATTCTGCCTGCAAAGTGCTGTTCGAGGTTTGGTAGCTGGAGATTGAGAACAAACGCAGAAGAAGAAGGATGCATGTCATTTTAACCTTTGCCATACCAGAAACATTTTTAATAACTTCACATTTCATCATGGTTGTCAGCTTTGAGAGCCTGTAACCTTTTTATTTTGTGTGTAAACAATTGCGGACATGCAATTCCTACCTGAAAGTAACCTGCGAGAAGACCAGTTAGAGTCAGCCCCTCGATCATGTAAAGATACAACAGACCAGTCACCTGTTTGTCCTCACGTTTGATTGCAAGTATACACATACAAAAAAAGGAACTTTTACACCACCAGGGTTAGAAGAGGAGCAATTCCAAGAGGAGAATTTTCAAGGAACAAACATGATTCTTTTTCAGTAGAATGTTATACAACTATCATGCTCTCTAAAAAAATTGTTTCACTATCAGATCCGTGCATAACATCTTCCTGTCAGTCGAACTGTATACCAATGTTAATGCACTTTTTCCACACCCTCTAACCCGCTTATCTCTTTCTCCTTCAACCGGCCCATCACCTCCTCCTGCCCCCACCCCACACACCTCTTTTTCCTCCAGCACCCACCACTACGCACTTAATCCTGTTCTCCCTTCTCATCCTTCTATATGTCAACTCACATCTCGTCTGCCAATTTCCCCCAATTTCAGATTGTTCTTATCAATGTTCATAATTTTCCCAGGCAGCGCCTCATCTTGTAACTCACTTATGATAACATCATGTGGTTGGATCAGCCAGTCAAATCCCCAGCACAAATGGCAGATTATAATATTAGAGAATTGATATAAGCGACAGCGCTGTCGAGATCTGTCAGCCTAGACGATGAGGTGGCAAGCAGAATAGCAAAGGCCAGCACAGCCTTTGGTAGAATGCGCTCGATGGTCTGGGCACGTCGTGGCATTAGCGTAAAGACCAAACTCAAAGTCTACCGTGCAACCATCATTCCAACCCTACTATACGCTTGCGAAAGCTGGACTGTATACTCTGGACATGCAAGGAGGTTAAACCACTTCCACACAGGTTGCCTGAGGCGAATATTCCACATCCGATGGCAAGATCGTGTCACTGACATCGAGGTTCTCTCGAGGGCTAACATGCCCAGCATACATGCACTGCTAGAGAAAGCATGACTAGGATGGGCCGGACACCTCGTCCGTATGTCAGACGAGCGGCTCCCAAAGAAGCTTCTCTACGGCGAGCTGAGAGAGGGATGGCGCGAGAGAGGGCGCCCAAAGAAACGTTTTAAAGACGGTCTGAAGGATTCACTAAAAAGTTGCCAGATAGACATCGACACCTGGGAATGTCTTGCGCAAACAGATCTGACTGGAAAAGCGCAGTCAAATCGGGTGTAGCTGCCGGTGAAGATGACCGTGTTATGAAAGCCCAGAACAGACGCGAGACGCGGAAATCCCGAGCAGCGGGAACACCATCCCCTTCCACAAACCTCGTGTGCTCGCATTGGCCTGTTCAGCCACATGCGCACCCACACCCAACAAGGAAATCTGTGACAAGGATGATGTCGGCGGTCCTCATCGACAACGATGGACAGCTATTATTATAAGCATATTGTATGTTATTCTACATTTTTTCTCTAAGCTATGTACGAGGCGTGTTAAAAAAAATATCAGACCTTAATTTTTTCAGTGGAAACAGATTAGGCATGGGTGGTGTCCTTCAGCAGGGAGGTATACGCAATAATATAATACCTCCGGTCGAGCGCCGTGACTGGCCGCTGGTACGTCAGCTTTGGATATTCTGTGATATTTTATCTTCTTCCAAAACTCGAATGAGTTCAAGAAGTTTTTTATTGACGGAACACCACACTAGGACCGTACTACAGTTGGTAGATGTGTAATAAGATCCACCTATTTGATAATGTGCCGTATTCTAGTTGTGGTCGAACTCTAAGCCTATCGTCCCCTATTCCCGACATCGCGTTAGCGCAAAATTGCTGGGCCATGCAGCGAAAATGCACACGTACTCTCGAGACACCTTGCTGACACTTAGACCGGAGGTGTGTAGGGGTCACTCGTTACATTGGAGGTAACAAGACGTCCTGCCTACCTTAGAATCCTTGTCAGTGAGAGACCCAAACAAACGTATGGATTGAAAAGGGGCAGGAGGGGTGGTAAAAGAAAAAGTAGGAAGTCAAGAACAGGGACAACTTTTTTAGATTTGCCGTGCCCTGCTCAAGCCTAGTCAGCTTAGCAGGAAACTCATCGGGCTACCACGACAGCAAATGTGCTGAGCGGTGTGGACCGCACAGAACACGGCGAGGCACTTGAGCAGCCGCGGTCATCCACTGAACACGAGTTCATATCCAGTCATCTTGTCTTGCCAGTGGTTAAAGTTGGACTCGCGCGAGAGAGTGAGGTCGACGAAGTGCGCAACCCTTCCTCACTTAAATCAAATTCATTGCGCAAGTCATTCTCTTTTCATTTATCTAGTACTACCACAGTCGAGCCCTGTGACGACGAGCGAGCGGTGAAGCGCAGAGCATATGTCCGCTGACAAGCTAAACTACAGTCAAAAAGCTACGTCAGTTGCAGAACTTCTGGCTGAGCAATAAAGTGGATGAGATACAAGGATTTGCTGACAATCATGATCACTGTCTCGCGAAGCGAACTTGGCATGCTTTCTTTCACTGCCTGAAAGTATGCAGACCCCAAATCGGACTTGTCGGCCATCTCTGCACCCATCCACAACTCGGATTTACAGAATACTCGACTGGAAGGACTGGCTAGGTGAAAAAAGTAACGGTCCTCATCACTCGTGATGGACGAACAACAACATACGCAACCATCATGCGTATGCATGAATTTTCTCCCGCTCGCAGATTGCGTTAGTAGCTGGCAGTCAGCCTTTTAACCTTTAGCACGATACATCTTTTTTTACGAAAAATTTGCATCTCTTTATGGTAGTCAACTTTCAAAATTTGTAACTTTTCTGTTTGCTTGTCAATAAATATGATTTTCTTGTGTGTAGAGACACAATTAAATAAAGAACTTGCGGGTGTTATTGTTTTTGTTAGTTTCTGAGTTACAAAAAGATGAAGTTGAAAATTTATGAGAATCTCAGAAAATTTGGACTCGGCCGCTAAGCCTAGTCGCTCCGATAGAAAACCATGGAAATCACAACAACGTATTGATACTGTGTTTACAATATCAACACAACTGTTAGTTTCCAATTCAAACGTAGTTCTTTCATCTAAACAAACAAAATAAACAGATCTACTCGATAAAGATCTTTCCCAACAACCTACTTCACCTTTCGCAAAAATTCTGCTTGCTCCAAACGGCGTATACAAAATTAAAACTGTTCAAAAGCCATTTATAATCTAACATACGATACTTTAACCGGCAAATAATCATGTATATATGGATGACGTATTCAGTATTTAAAAAATAGGTTGTCGGGAGTGTCTGCTAAAAAAATTTATTTTTAGAACATCGTTTTTGTGTATGAAGCGTGAGTCTAGACATTCTTTACCAGTGCGTGCTAAAGGTTAAAATTGAGTGTAGTGAGCACCCATCGCGTTTTTGTTCATCACGAAAAGACACAATCTCAAAGTCATGTTGACCATTTTCTTTGCCTCCCGTGGGGTTGTGCATCACGAGTACGCACCACAAGGTCAAAACATAATCAAAAAGTACTACCTGGAGGTAATCAATTGCTTCCATCATACTGTTTGACACAAACGACCGGACCTGTGGAAACAGGAACTTGGCATCTCCATCATAGCAACATACCTGCCAATTTCTGATTCTCAGACTTTCCATGCCAAACACAACCTTCCTCTTGTTTGCCAGGATCACTATTCTCCGGACATGGCTCCTTGCGATGTTTGGCTGTTCCCCGAGCTAAAAATTCAGCCGAAACAGATCCGATTTGAGTCACGAGAAGCACAATTTACAGAATCTGATGACCCAGCTATACTCAATTCCCAAAGAGGCCTTCCTGAAACGCTTCCAACAATGGTGGGTTTGCTGGGAGAAGCGTGTGGAATTCCAATAAGAGCACTTAGGATTAGGGTTTAAAATCTCCAGGTGAGTAATTGTATTTTTCCATTTCAAAGGTTGGATACTATATGAACATACGAGCGCATGAGCTGCAGTGGTCAGCGACCCATAGCTGACTGCTAGCGTCAGGGCCAGCGAACCAAAGCTACCAAGACCCTTCTACACCTCCACATGGTGATCCTGGATAACAGGCTGCAGCAGGGCAGACTGGTTAAGGAGAAGGAATCGAAGAGGGAATGCTAACCCTGTACTAAAAAAATGCTTGCTGAAGTCGGATGTGTTGGACCGAAAGGTGCAAATATCGCAGTCAAGCTGTAAACTATGACACTATGCATTCTGTTCTCTGGACTACATTCTGCTACTTAAGCCCTTTCAGTGTTTGGTAGTGGGAGATTGAGAATGAACCAAGCCAAGCCATATGAACATACCTCATATAACACAGATAACACTATATGTATATTACTTTTCAGGCCATAAACGCAGTGTTAAAAACATCTGAGGGTGATATGAGGAAAGCCATAATGTTCCTGCAAAGTGCCTCCAGATTGTGTGGGAAGGATGGGGCCATAACTCAAGACATTATCTACGACATTGCAGGGGTGAGCATTTAGTGTACATGTTGATTTCTCATTTTATTGTTGTCAATCATGAGAATTGTGGACATTTTCATATTCTCATCCAGTATTGTATATTAGCTTGGTCAGGAGGACTGTCTTCTCCCATCTGTTGATATCATTATCATCATCATCTGGTTGATCAGTCCGGAGACTGGTTGTAAGGTTGTCTGAGTATGTCTCTCCATTTGACCCTATCCTCTGGTTGATCAGTCCGGAGACTGGTTGTAAGGTTGTCTAAGTATGTCTCTCCATTTGACCCTATCTTCTGGTTGATCAGTCCGGAGACTGGTTGTAAGGTTGTCTGAGTATGTCTCTCCATTTGACCCTATCCTCTGGTTGATCAGTCCGGAGACTGGTTGTAAGGTTGTCTAAGTATGTCTCTCCATTTGACCCTATCTTCTGGTTGATCAGTCCTAAGTCTGGTTGTCTGAGTATGCCTCTCCATTTGACCCTATCCTCTGGTTGATCAGTCCTGAGACTGGTTGTAAGATTGTCTGAGTATGTCTCTCCATTTGACCCTATCCTCTGGTTGATCAGTCCGGAGACTGGTTGTAAGGTTGTCTGAGTATGTCTCTCCATTTGACCCTATCCTCTGGTTGATCAGTCCGGAGACTGGTTGTAAGGTTGTCTGAGTATGTCTCTCCATTTGACCCTATCTTCTGGTTGATCAGTCCGGAGACTGGTTGTAAGGTTGTCTGTGTATGTCTCTCCATTTGACCCTATCCTCTGGTTGATCAGTCCGGAGACTGGTTGTAAGGTTGTCTGAGTATGTCTCTCCATTTGACCCTATCTTCTGCAGTTCTTTTCATTGCAGCATAAGTTCGTACTTTAATGTCCCTGCATGCCTGAGATGTAAAGGTGAGTCCTGGTCCTCTCTTCCCTTGAATCTTGCCCTCTAGTATCTTCTGTAGAAGACTTTCATGTCTCATATTTGGACCCGGCCAATTCAACCGACGTTTTTGTATCATATGCAATATATGTCTTTGTGAGTACATTGTCCTTAGATCTTTCAGTCCATCTTACTCTTTCCATTCTATGGTAGCACCACATTTCAAACACTTCCAATCTTTTTTCGTCCTTCTTCGCTAATGTCCATGTTTCACTCCCATACAGTGCAATTGGCCATACATGAGTGGCGATTATTCTTTTCCTCAGTTCTATCCTGATATTCTTTGATGTTAACAATTTCTGTTTTCACTAAAGTCCTTTTTTGCCATTGTATTTCGTGTCTTAATTTCTGTCTCATTGAGGGTATCCTGTTATGGTTGACCCAAATATGTAAACTTCTGTTCTTGTTCGAAATTTCTCCATTGATGGATACATTTATTTGCCTATGTTGCTTGGATATTACCAACTCCTTGTCTTCGATGTGTTTATTTTCATGCTAAACTCGTTGGCCGTGCTATTAATTTTTTCAAGCAGCATTTGCAACATTCCTCAGGATGCTCCCACTAATGCTTGGTCATCGGCAAATTTGATGGCATTAACATTCACACCTCTGTTACAACTCCACATAACCTTGGCCATCATCATCTCAGAATATGCTTTATAGACATTCGGTGAATGCATGCAGCCCTGTTGATACATTGTGTTGATTTTTTATAATCCAAATATTGCTTGAATAGAATTTTCTGATTATCTCTTAGTCATTCCTCTTCTACTCCTGGGGATGTACAGGGCGCTTTTTTTTGGTATATACTCGCAATCAAGTGTGCAGAAAAACAGATGATTCATGTGTCGTTCCATGATGGAGGACTGTCACTTTTTGGCCTTCACTATTAGGTAGGAATTTCATTACTGTTAGAATATTTGCCCGGACAGCTAACTGCCTTTCTCGTTTCAATTTTCAACTGTCAGGGGTTCTTTTACTTACACAGGACCTCAGAATTTTTTATCCGTCTCCTAAATGACTAGATGCCCAATCTCACCTTCCTTGAGAGCAAGAGACGCTTAAAACTTGTGGTTTTTGGACATCCACTTTTTTGTGTTTTCGTTCATTTATTTATGTAAAGATGAGAGTGGGCAGGCCACTCCACACCACCACCACACACACACACACACCCCCCCCACCCCCCCCACCCCCCCTTTCCATTATACCAAAATATTTTTCATTAGCTTTTCTTTATTTTGTAAACATTTTTTGGGTAACAATATATCTAACATTTGAGTTACTGTTGCTTTCTTGGCGTATAAGACGTGAATTGTAAATATTAGGTTGGACAGTGAAGAATTAATGGCATTTCTCATCGGGGCTGAGTCCAAAATAAATTGATGCATCATGCTTAGTAAATATGAGTCACCTACTTACAAACGCACCTAGATAATTTTACAGTTTTTTTTTTCCCTCTAAGGTTGTTCCAGATGAATGCATTGACAGTCTTATCTCTGCATGCTCGTCTGATTCTTATGAAGACTTGGATAGAGTGGTTCAGGTAAGTTTAGGGTGCAGGTTGCAGACTGGACATTCTGTCAGAACCATCATCGTCTGATTAGTGCCATACAATTGTAGTACCCCTTAATTAGTCGCACATCATATATCCAGAGTTGCAGAGGTATTATTAGAGAATCCAACAGACTGCCATCTTCATCTTGACCTGGTTCTTTGGTGTTCGTTCTGAAAAGGTGATGTTGTGTTGTGTTTACAGCGAGGTTGCGATATCTTTTTGGCCCAACACTTCTAATCTCAGCATGACATTTTTTGAACCAGGTTTGCCTTCCCCCTTCGATCCCTAATTTCTTAGCCAGACTGCCTGGTTGCAGTCTGTTTCCAGAGTTATCATTTGGAGGAGAAATGAGGTCTTGGTCAGTTATGGGTCACACAAAAAACGAACGAATTAACCAGTCCAAATGGAAAACGACATGTTTCCGTGAACACAAGTTTAAGTAGTTGACTAGTGTGAATTCCAGGAAAATCCGTGGCCTGATGGCATTCACAATTAACTAAAACACCAGAGTAATGTAGACCCGCAGCCAGTAGGGCGCCATCTTTGCTGCTCTTTCTTTGTCGTAGCATGCGACCAAACCACGTAATTGACCTTGCTTTACATGAGTCTGCAACGGCTTTGTTTCAAGATCATGGCATAACTATCTCATTTCTGAGGTCTGCAGCTGACTTTTGTAGGTTGTGGTCATTGCTCATGACTCAAATCCCTAAGCAAGACCTTCATATATGCACAAACAAGGCACATGATCAAAAGTGTCCAGATTGGCGTCATAACTCTGGAACCGCAGGATACTTCTTCGTCTTCGTACGCTGTCAGACGTCAACTTGAATTTGTTAGAAGAAAGCAGCTGTCGACACTGCCATAGAGCTTGTCTAGTGTTGGCAAAGGTGATGGCCACATGTGCTTTCTCTGGTCCTCGTATGTTGGGCAGTTTTGCAGATGTTCAGCGGTGATTTTCCCTGTACCACATGTGCATTCGTCAGTGCCACCTATCTTCCGTTTATTGAATAGATGGTACCTCAAACTGTTGTGGCCTGTGCGGAGTCTGAAGACCATGACCTGCTCTCTTCTGTTCAACTGGTAATAGGCATCATTTTTTGTGTAGCCAGTATGGTCTGTTTCCCATTTGGCCATGTATCTGGCCCTAATAAACCTT
Source organism: Ariolimax columbianus (assembly GCA_036924085.1). Lineage (NCBI taxonomy): Eukaryota > Metazoa > Mollusca > Gastropoda > Stylommatophora > Arionidae > Ariolimax > Ariolimax columbianus. Next base: position 34,882,600 of record JAVGWX010000021.1, read on the forward strand.
TTCGTAGGTCACACTAGAATCTGGTTGTGGTAATCTTGCACCTTCTTTTGCAAGTCTGTCTGCCTCCTCGTTGCCTTGAATATTACAATGGGAAGGAACCCACTGTACCACTACTCTTTTTGGTGCGGACTGCTGGCATAGTTGACAGAGTACTGTTCTTAAATCATTAAGTTCAGTATTTTTCTGGCTTTTTAGTGCCGTAACCACGGACAGGGCATCTGTAAACAGGACTATCTGAACTGCAGGATACAGCCGCAAGATGCTAGACACAGGTTGATATCAGAACCTAATGTGCATGTAGCCTGAATTAGGTCTGCTATGCTTATTTGTTTTGTTTGCAGTAGTGCTTTGTCCTTCTGTGTGTGAACCACATTAGCATGGAAAAAAACTAGTCAATGAATTTGCATCAGATTTTGTTAAAACCTTGCGAAATGTGCACAGACACATATTTGAAGTTACAGACAGTCTACAATGAGGATTGTATAAGTTGCTTTTGGGAACTGATAGAAAACGTTCTCGGGATTGTAAAATAAAAACAGCCAGAAACAGAAAGAAGAGCCATAACTATAAAACACATAAATAATCATTAACCAAGCAACAGCTGGACTCATGTATATACAGATGGTTTGGCATAAAATGCAATAGAGAAGGGAGGTGGAGGGATCTTTCTAACTCTAATTAACAATACACCAAAACAGCTATCAGTGGCGACTGGGAAATTTTCAAGTAATTTCAGAGCAGAGGTCTTGAAAACTGCAGCAGAAATTTTAATCGTAGATGAATACAGTGGTACACTTCCCAGATGCTGTCAGTGGTTGCGGAACTGAGTGTTCATAAAAATACAGACCAAAGGGAACTAAGAGTGATACTCTATAAACTAAATCACAGGTAAATAGAGTTGTGATACTGTTGATTCCATCTCATTGCATTATGTGGGGGAAGGCATGGACTAGTGGATAAGGGACATGGCTCACAACTCAATGGTGCTGGGTTCTTCTTTTTCGTACGCTGTCAGACGTCAACCTGAATTTGTTCGAAGAACGCAGCGGTCATCCTGAGGCTGTCGACACTGCCATAGAGCTTGTCTAGTGTTGCCACTGGTGATGGCCACATGTGCTTTCTCTGGTCCTCGTATATCGGGCAGTTTTGCAGCAGATGTTCAGCGGTCATTTTCTCTGTACCACAAGTGCATTCGTCAGTACCACCTATCTTCAGTTTATTGAATAGGTGGTACCTCAGTCTGTTGTGGCCTGTGCGGAGTCTGAAGAGATGCTGCTGGGTTCGATCCCCATCACAGCACCTGCTGTAATACCGGGGAAGCAAACCCTTAGAAAATGCAGGAGGAAGTAGATCCTTAGATATAATCCATGCTGAAGTCGGATGCACTGGGCCGACAGGCACAAAATATAAAAACCACAGTGCAATGCACACCACCTTGGGGATTAGAGAAATAAGGTAAGAAAGAAGAAGAAAAAAAATGCATTTGTGGCAATGAAGAGACTGGCAGAATGTCAAGAGAAGGTGGATGCTACCTCAACCTGATCTAGGTATAACTTAGGAAGAGGTTTACTGGTGTAGATACAGGAACAAGTGAAAAGCAGAGCACACAAGTCATCAACCAAATGGTGCATTTTACTAGCTCAACAGAGGTGAGCAGGTGGTAATTATTATACTCTGCACAAGTCACAACAGACTGAGATACCATCTGTTCAGCAAACTAAAAATAGGCCATACAGATGGATGTGTTTTGCTGCAATTACAAGATGGCTGCTGAGCATGTGCTACAAAGTGTCAAATATACGAGGGACAGAGAAAGTAGGTGTGGTCATCACTGATAGCATTCCTGGACAAGTTCTATGGAGATACCAATAGTATCAGACTAACCACTGCTTTCTTTAATTACATTTAAGTTGGGTAGTAGTTTGTCCCTGTCAATTGTGCTCTGTTTGGGTAGTAGTTTGTCTCTGTCAATTGTGCTCTGTTTGGGTAGTAGCTTGTCCCTGTCAATTGTACTCTGTTTGGGTAGTAGCTTGTCCCTGTCAATTGTACTCTGTTTGGGTAGTAGCTTGTCCCTGTCAATTGTGCTCTGTTTGGGTAGTAGCTTGTCCTGTCAATTGTACTGTTTGGGTAGTAGCTTGTCCTTGTCAATTGTACTGTGTTTGGGTAGTAGCTTGTCCCTGTCAATTGTACTGTTTGGGTAGTAGCTTGTCCTGTCAATTGTACTGTTAGGGTAGTAGCTTGTCCTTGTCAATTGTACTGTGTTTGGGTAGTAGCTTGTCCCTGTCAATTGTACTGTTTGGGTAGTAGCTTGTCCTGTCAATTGTACTGTGTTTGGGTAGTAGCTTGTCCCTGTCAATTGTACTGTGTTTGGGTAGTAGCTTGTCCCTGTCAATTGTACTGTTTGGGTAGTAGCTTGTCCTGTCAATTGTACTGTGTTTGGATAGTAGCTTGTCCCTGTCAATTGTACTGTGTTTGGGTAGTAGCTTGTCCTGTCAATTGTACTGTTTGGGTAGTAGCTTGTCCTGTCAATTGTACTGTTTGGGTAGTAACTTGTCCCTGTCAATTGTACTGTTTGGGTAGTAGCTTGTCCTGTCAATTGTACTGTTTTGGTAGTAGCTTGTCCCTGTCAATTGTACTGTGTTTGGGTAGTAGCTTGTCCTGCCAATTGTACTGTTTGGGTAGTAGCTTGTCCCTGTACTGTTTTTGGGTAGTAGCTTGTCCTGTCAATTGTACTGTATTTGGGTAGTAGCTTGTCCTGTCAATTGTACTGTTTGGGTAGTAGCTTGTACTGTCAATTGTACTGTTTGGGTAGTAGCTTGTCCTGTCAATTGTACTGTTTGGGTATTAGCTTGTCCTGTCAATTGTACTGTTTGGGTATTAGCTTGTACTGTCAATTGTACTGTTTGGGTAGTAGCTTGTCCTGTCAATTGTACTGTTTGGGTAGTAGCTTGTCCTGTCAATTGTACTGTTTGGGTATTAGCTTGTCCTGTCAATTGTACTGTTTGGGTAGTAGCTTGTCCCTGTACTGTGTTTGGGTAGTAGCTTGTCCCTGTCACTTGTACTGTATTTAGGAAGTAGCTTAGCTTGTCACTTTGCTAGTAAAACCTGGGTTGTGAATGGGAGTGCGGGGTGAAGTGGGGAGAGAGAGAGGGACACTAGCTGCAACCACTCTGGCCTTATCTGCATGCTGTGGTAGATGATGAGCGAGTCGGTCAATTCACATGAGAAGAATTTTACAATATTATGTTCTCTGGTCAGATGCTAATAAATAAATCACATGCTTTCTTTCAGAGTGTCATTATAGAAGGTTTTGCTGCATCTCAGATTCTCAGCCAACTACATGACAAAATTATCCCCAGGAGTGACTTAAATGATAAACAGAAATCTGTTATTTGTGAGAAGATGGCGGTAAGATTTAATTATGTTGTGAACATATTTGTTGCAGTACGATATTTGCATTTATTCAATTAGGGTCGGGTGGTACCAATTATTGTAGTACAATTATGCATGTTGGATATTTTGGTGTCCTCCATAAACTTTCAAGCATTGGCATGAATATATTTTTTCAATCTTTCTTTCTGGCATTCGTTCTGAAAAGTACATTGTATCATAGTTTACAGCAAGACTGTGTCTTTCGGCTTGACACATCTGGACTAGCGATGTATTTTTGGAACTGAGCTTGCCTTCCCTCTTCAATCCCTATTTTCTTATCCAGGATGGGTGCAGTCTGTTTTCAGGGCTGTCATTTAGAGATGGAATATGGTCTTGGACGGCAGTGGTTTGCTGACTCTGATGCAAGCATCCAGCTAGGAGTCACTGGTTGCAGTCAGTTCATTCACTACTGAATCTTCAACACAGAATATTCATAAAGAATGCACATTAAAGACATCTGGCTTGGGTTTGTCAAAAACATTGCGAACTGTTGAAAGCCTTTTGTTGTTACGGATCCAGCAGCATCCAGGCTCTCGCCCTTTGGCCCATTGAAAGTCATTTAAAATGTACATCATTGGAACAGGTAATGGCTGTTAAACCAAATAAGAAGTTAGTCTTTAGGCTATCAGCAATGAGTTTCACCTTTGTTGGTATTCCATGCTTAATCATGCCCCTCCATGTAACACGGTCCATGGCATCCTGTTCCCATGATTCAAAATCTATGCCTGTATCATTCATATCCCGCTTGCATACATCCTTGTACCGAAGTAGTAGCCAGCTACCCCCAGACCTTTTCCCCAACTGTTTTTTTTTTTCTTTCGTGATTATGTATCTATTCCCCAAAGCGGTGTGTGCTGCCCTGTGGTTCTTACTTTGCGCCTGTCGGCCCAGTGCATCCGACTTTAGCATGCATTTTATGTAAGGGTCTGCTTCCTCCTGCATTTTCTAAGGGTTTGCTTCCCCGGGGTAACGACTGGTGCTGTGATGGTGATTGAACCCAGCACCTTCTGTTTGTGAGCCGTGTCACTTTACCACTAGCTCACGCTGTCCCCCATCCCCAACTATAATTCCCCATAGAGAAGATATTTTGGTATTCTGTCATCATCCATCCTCTGAGTGTGTCCCAGCCATCAGAGCCTTTGAAGACTAAGCATGGAGAAGACCCTGACAGTGCCTGTTCTCTTCAACACCTCTGCGTTGGTGATCTTGTCTTGCCACCCAACCCCCCCCCCCCCCCATGATTCTGCGCAGGCACCTCATGTGATAGCTGTTTAGTCGCCTCTCCTGGTGCATGTAGGTAGACCTATGTTTCACTGTCAACAAAGATATACATGTTATTTTCTCCCATTCAGACAAACCTTGTCAATTATGTGTCTTGATTAGATTAGGTTTGGGATTAAGACGCTGATCAGCGCATGAACTGTAGCGCTCAGCGACCCACAGCTGACTGCTAGCGTCAGGGTCAGCGAACCAAAGCTGCCAAGACCCTGCTACGCCTCCACGCGGTGATCCTGGATAACAAGCTGCAACAGAGCAGACTGACTAAGGAGAAGGGATCGAAGAGGGAGGGCAACCCGGTACTCAAAAATGCTTGCTGAAGTCGGATGTGTTGGACCGAAAGGTGCAAATGTCGCAGTCAAGCTGTGAACCACAACATAACGCATTCCGTTCTCTGGACTACATTCCGCTACTTGCAAAGCTTTTTTCAGGGCTTGGTAGCGGGATATGGAGAGCGAACAAAGAAGAAGATTAGGTTTGTTGACCTGGCCCGACATGTTTTACTACCATGATTTATATTTGGTAACCATAATTTTAACATATTCTTCTGGTTGTGCATTGCAGAAAGTGGACAGATGCCTCATAGACGGTGCAGATGAATATTTACAACTAATGGCACTTTTCTCTACCATCATGCAACAGTGTTGTCATGGAAACCAGGGGGATAATTGAAAGTACTAAATTTGTAACCCGTGTTGTATTCATGATTAAAATTTCAGACTGGTACTACCGAGCATTTAACCCTTTATAAATCCTAATGTGGTCAAAGTTGCTGCCAAATTTCTATCTTCCTATACTTATTATAACACATTCGTCAGATCCTCGGTAATTAGTTTCACTTTCATTTTGAAAAGTGGAAATGGAAATTAGGTTTACATCTTTAAATCACGCCATGTGCTGTAGTTAAACGTACTTATTTAGTTACTTCTCGTCTACCCTGGGGTGTTGATGTTTGCCAGAAAGAGCGCCAGACTATTCTGTCTGCTGTATTCCTCATGGCCCAATTTCAGTATAGTCCAGGAAACTATCCCAGATGCTTTTTCTGGGTCAAAGATAAGGTCTTATATACTCTGGTTTGCTATGAAACAGCATTGGACCTTGCTCATCTGTGGCTCAGCGAGACGTTTTAGTCTCTGCTCTAGTATCCTAGAGTAGGTTTTGCTGGGGACACTAAGGAGTGATATGCCTCTATTTTTCACACTGTTGGTTGTCACCTGTTTTGATCTGCCGAAGACGGATGTGTCGGACTGAAAGGTGCAAATATTCGCAGTTAAACTGTAAACTAGCGACACACTGCATTCCGTTCTTCGGAGTATATCCTGCTACTTGTGAAACCCTGTTCAGGACTTGGTAGCGGGAGATTGGGAACGAACGCAGAAGTATAAGAGCCTGCCGTACCTGAAACGTGGTCGTCCTGGGTACTGAGTCTCTTTCTATCATCTCCCTCTGGGTAGTAAGCAACGAACCTCATTTCTTTTACAAATTTGAGGTCACAAATTTTTTCCCTGCATGTTCTTTAGTCCTGCAGAACAAGTTCTGGTTTTCTCCAGCAATGTTTTCCAAAAGTCCTCCCAGATGTTTTGTTTTGTTGTTTTGACTTTATTCTTCACTTCCATATCCCTTGCATTTGTTTTACCTGCTGTTTTCTTGGCTACTAAATATTGTTGCCATGCCTTTTTCCTCATTGTTTTTGACTTAAGTCCACCAGTGTGTTCTGTTTATACCCGTCTTGACTTCACCATATACTTTTGCTGCCTTGGGAATGTCTTGAATTTTAACCTTTATGGCGTCACAGAGAAAATTGTATAGCGCAGGTAGCCCGTGTTCGACTTAATAGCCACGGCCTTCTAATCAAATGAAAAACGTATGGCTACGTAAAATTAGTCTGAACAATACTATTCTTCAATTGTAAAGAGTTCTGACTTCCGTAATGTACGGTTAGATACCAACAATGGCGATTTTGACATTAGATTTACGTGTTTGGAAATTATATCTTATGGTTTCCCGTTGGATTTGAAAATTCACCCATTGTTGAAAATAGGGGTGTCAAGTTTCTGCAACGGATTTTTCTGAGGTAGATTTGTTTATTTAGATACAATAATTATGTTTACAGCTGAATGGGACAGATACGGCCATTACAGTAAACATTAGTAATCTGTTGTGAACAATTTAAAAAAAAATTTCAACCAAGAAACTCCGAAGGCTGGTGAGTTTATATTTGTGCGGTTTTTCAAAATGTTCACCTTCATCTTTTTGTATCTCAGAAACTAACACACACACAACAAAAATGATAACACCAGCAAATTCGTTTATTCCTCTACTCACAAACAAATCATATCCAATATACATCAAATAAAAAGGTTGGGGGACGGCGTGGCCTAGTGGTTAAGTGACACGGCTCACAACCAGAAGGTGCTGGGTTCGATCCCCATCACAGCACCGGCCGTTACCCCGGGGAAGCAAACCCTTAGAAAATGCAGGAGGAAGCAGACCCTTACATAAAATGCATGCTGAAGTCGGATGCACTGGGCCGACAGGCGCAAAATAAAAACGCAGTGCAACGCACACCGCCTTGGGGATTAGAGAAATAAGGCGAACGCAAAAAAAAAAAATAATAAAAAGGTTGCAGTCTCTCAAAGCGTACAAGTCACTACAACCATTGTTCAAAATGTGATGTGCTGAAAAATAATGAAACGGCTGGGAAAATTGGGACAATCTAATATGTGGAGCGGTAAAGGTTAAAACTAGAGATCATCTATTCTAAATCCTCTGTACTTCCTACTGCTGTCAATATTAGCCCCTGATATTTGGTCCAAACTGATACCCTGTTTAGCATTTAGGCTTTTATTTGTGCTTCTCCTTGTCGGGTTCTTTAACCTTAAGCACCCCATAGTCCAGTACTACTTGACACACTCGGCCTACAAAAACGGTGTACGTAAAATAAATTTATTTTTTGAACGGAGTCACTCCCGACAGCCATTTTTTTACTGCTGAATACATACTCCATATATACACAATATTTTGCCGGTTAAAGTATTGTATGTTCGATTTCAAATGGCTTCTGAACAGTTTTAATTTTGTATACGCCGTTTGGAGCAAGCCGACTTTTTGCGAAAGGGGAAGTAGGTTGTTGGGAAAGATCTTTATCGAGTAGATCTGTTTATTTTGTTTGTTTAGATGAAAGAACTACGTTTGAATTGGAAACTAACAGTTGTGTAGATATTGTAAACACAGTATCGATACGTTGTGGTTTCCATGGTTTTCTATCGAAGCGACTAGGCCTAGTGGTCGAGCCCAAATTTGTTTCCTAGATTTTCATAAATTTTCAACTTTATCTTTATGTATCTCAAAAACTAACAAACACACAACAAAAACAATAACACCCACATGTTCGTTATGCTATTGTGTGTCTACACGCAAGAAAATCATATTTATTGACAAACAAACATAAAAGTTACAAATTTTGAAAGACGACTACCATAGCACAAATTCCGAAAATTAATTAGGTCACATTTTTTTCAAAAAAAAAGCTGGCATGCTACAGGATAAATAGGTACACCATTTTTAGTTCACGCTTGGATTCAGTAAACAGATCAGCTTCTAAAAATTCTGGAGAGATCGGTTCTGCGCAGCGGGACATCAGGCTGGGACTTCTCAGCTAGTGAGAGGACAGGTCGTCGCTGAAAGGAGTGGGGCATACACGTCAATAACCTCCAGTTTGAGAATGGAGATAGAAGCAGTGACCTACGTTCTAAGATGGATGTCTGAGGCCCCTTTAACAAGGGCAGTCATCGGGACTGACCCGCAAGCCGTATTTCATAATAGATGGCAGAGGTACGAGTGGTTAGCGGCTATTGAGGCCTCAAACCTCCAGGGGTTGACGTGGATCTACTGTCTTGGTCGTACTGGGATTCAGGGCAACGAAAGAGCTGACATCTTGGCTTCACAAGCTCCCATCATGGACACGTTAGTCATGGATAGGAATGACATTTTGAAATCAATCAACAACCATCTGTTGTATGAGGACACCGAAATAGATGAAGAAGCAATCCACAGGCTGCAAAGTTTCGACATCAAATGAGGTTCAAGCGAAGCAGGATGCATGAGAGGATGGAGCAAGAGTGTACAACCATCGAGCTGCATGGACCATCAACGTCCATTGATGTCAATTCTAAGAAACAGAAATTGACAGATGTTCCAGAAAGTTTTGGAAATAAGTTGTGTTTTAGGGGCATTTTGTTATTGAAATGGCTGTTGTTGAATTTTTCACAATAAATGTTGGTGTTGAATGTTTTATACAACTTCTTGGTTTGATTAATTCTGGCATTAATATCTTAATTTGTTTAGTCTTTGCTAATGTTACATCGCAAATAGGTTGTTGGTGTTGAAGGTTTTATACAACTTTTTGGTTTGATTAATTCTGGCATTACTATCTTAATTTGTTTAGTCTTTGCTAATGTTACATCTCAGAAAGGTAAAAAAACTGCATTGCTAATGTTACATTTCAGAAAGGTAAAAAAAACTGCATTGCTAATGTTACATCTCAGAAAGGTAAAAAAAAAAAAAAACAACAAAACACTGCATTGCTAATGTTACATCTCAGATAGGTTGTTGGTGTTGAATGTTTTATACAACTTTTTGGATTGATTAATTCTGGCATTACTATCTAAATTTGTTTAGTCTTTGCTAATGTTACATCTCAGAAAGGTATAAAAAAAACCTGCATTGCTAATGTTACATCTCAGAAAGGTAAAAAAAAAAACTGCATGACTAATGTTACATCTCAGAAAGGTATAAAACAAACTGCATTGCTAATGTTACGTCTCAAATAGGTTGTTGGTGTTGAATGCCCACAATGAGTATGTTTACTCTTTTGGTGCGCCTGAAAATGGCGTTAAGTGGTGGGCTGTAGTAGTTTTTTCGAGCTTGATGATGGTGAACCATGTGCTACTCTAAGCAGTTGTGCTATGCTTGATTTCATCTGCGTGATGCTCACTACTACGGGGATCACATCGATCCACATTTCATCAGCCAGACTGCCTTGAAAATATGCTGTTTTCGGGAACAGTACATTGAAGAGAGATTGTGTGCCTGACACGACGTCCTGGTCAGTATGTTGTGCCTGACCCTGACACGACGTCCTGGTCAGTATGTTGTCCATCTCAGCTTCCCTCTCAGATAGGTAAGAACATTCCATTGCTGTTACTGTCCCAGATAGGTTGTTGAATGCCTACAATGAGTAGGTTTACTCTTGTGTGCCGTGAAAAGGACGTTAAATGGCAGATTGCAGTAACTTTTCTCACATCCCGAGCGTGTTGATGAAGGTGAGCAGGGCTCCTCCAGGAGATTGTGCTATGCTTGGCTTCATCTGCATGTCGCTGACTACAGGGATCACGTCGATCCCTCACCTAGTTAGCCAGACTGCCATGAAAACAACCTGTTTCCAGGGAGGGTTGTGAGGAAGTCGAGGTGAGGGTCTTGGCCAATATATTTTGCCCGACCCTGACTAACATGTCTGATCAGTATATTGTGCCTGACCAGACGTTAGTCTTCCTCCCCTCAAAAATTGATAGACAAGTTTTAGAGGTTAATTTATCTGCTAATACTGTGTTGCGGTACTTTGGACGGCAAGTTTCTTTTATGTGTTGTCAAAGTTGAATCCCTCCCTACAAGATGGAGACAAAAAAAAGTCAAACATCAAAAACTAAACTTTCTTCAAATTTTTCCAATTTTCACTGGTATGCGACAAATGTTTCCCATTTTTTTAACGCCACGCAGGTGTAAAATGGTTGGGAACACTGAGCTAAGGAACTTTAACTGATTCAATGGGTCATTTGCGGTTACATAGTGAGACAATGTGAATGGGACCAAGACACTGAGCAGCGCATGACCTGCAGAGGTCAGCGACCCATAGCTGACTGCTAGCGTCAGGGCCAGCGGCCCAGAGCTGCCAAGACCCTTCTACATCTCCACGTGGTGATCCTGGATAACAGGCTGCAACAGAGCAGACTGGATAAGGAGAAGGGATTGAAGAGGGAAGGCTAACCCAGTACTCAAGGAGTGCTTGCTGAAGTCGGATGTGTTGGCCCGAAAGGTGCAAATTTTTAAGTCAAGCTGTAAACTACGACACAATACATTCCGTCGTCTGGGTACATTCTGCTACTTAAGCCCTTTCAAGGGTTTGGTAGCGAGAGATTGAGAACAAGCCAAGACAGTGTGAACATACAACATGCATGGCTTAAACTTTGAGACAGCATATTACTACTGGCAGGATCAACCAGAGAGATGTATAGCGGACAGGCTGTGCCGTCAACACATACTTACAGCTTCACTAAAAGCCTTCAACATAATATTAGACTCTTCGAAAGCCTATGCTCAAGACCAAGCCCTTTTGCTGTATATTTCTGCTCGAAGGAGCACTTTCATGTGAGGCATCCATAAAAGTAGCAGCAGAGCAATGGGGGGTGGACTAGAAAAGCCTGTGAAATGACACCTTTACATCAGACAAACATTCCCCGGCCTTTCCCCGGTCTTTCCAAGCCTGCATCGGGCTTATCCGACACCTTTGACCCATCAACTAACCGAGCATATTCCAAATGGAGTAGTGGATCTTCATCACCACTGGTAGACAAACCTGGAACCACAAACAACTGGAACCACAAATAACTGGAAACAGGAGCCACAGACAGCACAAACAACTGGAACCACAAACAGCTGGAGGCACAAACAACTGGAACCACAAACAGCTGGAGGCACAAACAACTGGAACCACAAACAGCTGGAGGCACAAACAACTGGAACCACAAACAGCAGGAACCACAAACAGCAGGAACCACAAACAACAGGAACCACAAACAGCTAGAGGCACAAACAACTGGAACCACAAACAGCAGGAACCACAAACAGCGAACCACAAACAGCAGGAACCACAAACAACAGGAACCACAAACAGCTAGAGGCACAAACAACTGGAACCACAAACAGCAGGAACCACAAACAGCTGGAGGCACAAACAACTGGAACCACAAACAGCAGGAACCACAAACAGCTGGAGGCACAAACAACTGGAACCACAAACAGCTGGAGGCACAAACAACTGGCAGCACAAGAACTGTAGTCTCGGTCGACAAGACGAGCACATGACCTGAATATCCCAGACCAAAAGGCACGAATAGATTGAAAGTAAATTGTGATAAAACTGTCAAAGTTGATGGACATCAAACATGTTTCCAATTTTCAGATGTTGAGAAACAAACTTACATAGATTCAACTCTCTTTTTTGTTGGATGGTTAGGGAGAACACAAACGCATTCTCATTTGTTTTGAAAAAAAATGTATTCACACAATTTATTTACTCATTCACACACGAACATTCACATTCAAAACAGCCACATCATGACCTCTGCTCACCGGAAGATTATATAATACTCAGGTCTACAAACAACCAGTGGTTCTTACAAACATACGCCAGAAAAATAATAATAAACAATCAACTTCTAAACTCGATAGAAACAAAAAATTAAACCACTTTTATATTAGTCTGTTTAATTTTGTTTTTAAATGCCACTCTCAGATGAGAGATTAAATATAATATAAAACACAAGTAATCCAATGAGCACAAAAAACAAGATCAATCTGGACACATTTCCACGAACAATGAGAAGATCCATTTTTGTTCTAGATGAGTGATGTAGAAATGTTGTTACACCAACATCTCAATAGTAGATTTAGGGGAACACTAACTTCTAGAATGTTGTTATGGCAACATCTCAATAGTAGATTTAGGGGAACACTAACTTCTAGAATGTTGTTATGGCAACATCTCAATAGTAGATTTAGGGGAACACTAACTTCTAGAATGGTGATATGGCAACATCTCAATAGTAGATTTAGGGGAACACTAACTTCTAGAATGTTGTTATGGCAACATCTCAATAGTAGATTTAGGGGAACACTAACTTCTAGAATGTTGTTATGGCAACATCTCAATAGTAGATTTAGGGGAACACTAACTTCTAGAATGTTGTTATGGCAACATCTCAATAGTAGATTTAGGGGAACACTAACTTCTAGAATGTTGTTATAGCAACATCTCAATATTAATAAACTGAAGATAGGTGGCACTGACGAATGCACCTGTGGTACAGGGAAAATGACCACTGAACATCTGCTGCAAAATTGCCCGACATATGGGGACCAGAGAAAGCACATGTGGCCATCACCAGTGGCAACACTAGACAAGCTCTATGGCAGTGTCGACAGCCTCAGGATGACAGCTGCTTTCTTCGAACAAATTCAAGTTGACGTCTGACAGCGTACGAAGAAAAAGATCTCAATATTAGATTTAGGGGAACACTAACTTCTAGAATGTTGTTACGGCAACATTTAAATAGATTTAGGGGAACACTAACTTCTAGAATGTTGTTACGGCAACATTTAAATAGATTTAGGGGAACACTAACTTCTAGAATGTTGTTACGGCAACATTTGAATAGATTTAGGGGAACACTAACTTCTAGAATGTTGTTACGGCAACATTTGAATAGATTTAGGGGAACACTAACTTCATAAATGGTGATAAGAAAAGTAAATTGATTAATGAGTGGTGCAAACACCTTAAAGGATACAGTTAAACAACTATTCATTAACTTGTGATATCAACATCTCCACGGATATAGTTGAGACAACTGTTGACATAGTAATATTAACACCATAGATGATATGGATGACTAACCAACTGTTGACATAGTAATATTAACACCATAGATAATATGGATGACTAACCAACTGTTGACATAGTAATATTAACACCATAGATAATATGGATGACTAACCAACTGTTGACATAGTAATATTAACACCATAGATAATATGGATGACTAACCAACTGTTGACAAAGACTAGTTGTAACACCATAAATGATATAGGTAACTAACCAACTGTTGATAGTGATAACACCATAAATGAAATAGGTGACTAACCAATTATTGACAGAGATAACACCATAAATGATATAGGTGACTAACCAATTATTGACAGAGATAACACCATAAATTATATATGTGACTAACTGTTGACAGAGATAACACCATAAATTATATATGTGACTAACTGTTGACAGAGATAACACCATAAATGATATAGGTGACTAACTGTTGACAGAGATAACACCATAAATGATATAGGTGACTAACTGTTGACAGAGTAGAGGTCCCGATATGTCAAGGCGGATCAGTCTAGCTGCGACCGCTATGCACGACCTCCGACGTGTGTGGAGTAATGGCAAGATCTCCCTTGGGACAAAAGTCCGCATCTACCAGTCCTACGTGGTCCCAGTCCTACGTGGTCGCAGTCCTGCTTTACGGCTCCAAAACATGGACATAGCTGAAATATGACATGTCGATACTGGAGGCATTCCACATGCGCACCCAGCGGCGTATCCTGGCCATCTGATGGCATGACAACATCCACAACGTAGAGGTCTCTGCTAAAACAGACCTCCAACCAATCTCAGAAACAGTTGACCGCCACCGAGTTTCTTTGTTTGGTCATGGTGTACGGCTGGATAGGAAACCCCGGCCCACAAGATACTACACAAGTCCTTCCTCGGTGCCAAAAGTCTCCAGCTAGAGACCATCCCAGCACAGTATGGTTCCGGCAGATATCAACGTCCTCAGCGCTGGACGAGGCCTGGAACCACGACACAGCCGGGGGTCAAGGATGTGGCCGACAGACGCAACGGGCCTCAGATACCTAAGCAAACATTATTACGATTATGCTTGATCAAGTGTAAAACACAAACAAGTCTGGTCAGAGACCGCGCTAGAACGACCTCCAGGTCTTCACCAAGGACAACGAACAACGGCAATTTGATTTAACACATTAGAACGGAAGCGATGAATACATAGACCTGCGATTTGAACAATTTAAAAATATTTTTAATTTCGTTCGCCTTATTTCTCTATTTCCCCAAGGCTGTGTGCGTGTCGGCCTGGTGCATCCGACTTCGGCATCACTTTTATGTAAGGGTCTGCTACCTCCTGCATTTTCTAAGGATGTCCTTCCCCAGTGTGCGAAGGATACTCGAAGAACGGTTAAAAGAGAAATAGGGTGAACAAACATAAAAATGTTTCTTACAAAGAAAAGTCACGGGCAATGTTAGTTTTTGTTTGGCAAAATTATATTTTTGTTTAGCTTGAGATGTTGTTTCGAATGCCCCCAATCAGTAGTTTTAATCTTTTGTGCGCCCTGAAAAGGACCTTAAGGGGAGGGTTACATTAGCTTTCCTCACATCCCGAGCGTGCTGATGAAGGTGGACCAGGGGCTTCCAGGCGGTTATGCTATGCTTGGATTCATCGGAGTGTCGCTCACTACTACGGGGATCACGTCGATCCATCGCCCCTCTAACCAGACTACCAAGAAAACAGGCCGTTTTCAGGGAGGCCTACTAGAAAGTCGAGGTGAGGGTCTTGGCCAGTATATTTTGCCTAATCCTAACTAACTTGTCTGATCAGTATATTGTGCCTGACCCTAACTAACTTGTCTGATCAGTATGTTGTGCCTGACCCTAACTAACATGTCTGACCAGTATGTTGTGCCTGACCCTAACTAACTTGTCTGATCAGTATGTTGTGCCTGACCCTAACTAACTTGTCTGATCAGTATTGTGTGCCTGACCCTGACTAACATGGCTGATCAGTATGTTGTGCCTAACCCTAACTAACTTGTCTGATCAGTATGTTGTGCCTGAGCCTAACTAACTTGTCTGATCAGTATGTTGTGCCTGACCCTAACTAACTTGTCTGATCAGTATGTTGTGCCTGACCAGACGTTAGTTTTCCTCGCCATTGAGCTTTAGATAAGACGTTCCACATTAAAAGATAAACTACGATATCTGTGCATCACGGTCTGGTACATCCACTTCCAGCGTGCCTGACTTCAAGTCAGCTCTCCCTTGTTGTTGGTAGTCACTACAAAACACAGAATAAACTTGCATTGTCTCTTTTCGTCTTGTCAGACGATAGTAATTGTGCTTTTAGCACAAGGCCCTGGCAGAAATATAGAGACCATGTATTAGTCATGCAGTATGGTCAGTCCTTCGATCTGCCTTGTTTACTCCAAGGGAAAGGTAATACCAATACATTTGGAACAAGGCAGGCTGCAGAAGCTGCCGGATCAGCAGAGCAATGCTCTATCTGTTCGTCTGTTGGGGCTTCACTCCTAGACCAGCCGCCAACCAAGGCTAAGGGTTTGGTCTGCCCTGACACAATACTCAGCTGAGGTTGTCTATTCTCGCTCAAAGATAAGGCATTTGTATCTTCTTGTGTGTGCTCTTTCACACAATGTCAGTTGTCAGGCATGGACCAACTCTCAGAGTTACCAGAAAACGGGTTGCACAGCCATATCTGACAAAACTCGTAAAGATACGCCAGTATCTTATCTGCAAGGCTTCAGAGGGTTTGAAATCAGAGTTTTATTTCTTCTAGATGAGCTGCTTTCCTAGGCTTTCGATGACCCATCTGCCCGAAACTACTGGTTTTAAGGCGCCAGTGACTCGCCTTCAGCCCCTTCTTCTGTTAGTCAAAACAGTTCTGCCGCGCGAAGGCCAGGGGAATGACTTAGTTGTCAGAGGCTGTTTGAGACGCAGGCCATGGGAGCATTTAGAGGGCATTGAGAGTCCATCCTCAACCCCGCCCCAGGCTATAACAACCTTTAGAGACACCCAATAAACAAATCAGAATAACTTTTAACTAGTCTTCTTCTTCTGCGTTCGTTCTCAATCTCCCACTACCAAACCATGAAAGGGCTTAAGTAGCAGAATGTAGTCCAGAGAACGGAATGCGTTGTGTCATAGTTTACAGCTTGACTGCGATATTTGCACCTTTCGGTCCAACACATCCGACTTCAGCAAGCATTTTTTGAGTACTGGGTTAGCATTCCCTCTTCGGTCCCTTCTCCTTAGCCAGTCTGCCCTGCTGCAGCCTGTTATCCAGGATCACCGCGTGGAGGTGTAGAAGGGTCTTGGCAGCTCTGGTTCGCTGACCCTTTCGCTCATGCGCTGCTCAGCGTCTTGATCCCTTTTAACTAGTCTAAACAATGCTTGAAAGTCTTCGAAGTACAGCAAATACATTAAACTGAAAATATTCAAGATGTGTGTACTTTGTGGCTTTCTGTATGATGCATAGTGTTGGAGAGTAACGAATAGAGAAACATAAGAATATTCATCTTTTCAGGTCTAAGTTCAGTTCAGTTCATCCCGTAACCCATCAGGTAGTTGGGGCACACTTGAAGACACTCACAAAAGCCCATGCCATTTATCTCTGTCTGCCGCCGTCTGTCGTATCTCACCGGGACGAAGGCTTGACCACTCAATGATGTTGTCCACTCACCTCTTCCTTGGACGTCCTCGCCCTCTCTGTCCCGGTACGGAACCAAAGAGTATCGAGTTGGTAATTCTGTTGGACCTCACGACGTGCCCACACCAGGCCATCTTTCGTCTTTTGATTGTTGTGAACATATCTTCAAAAGGACTAATAGCGTCTTCAACTCTGTCGTATTTCTACTTTCGTGACACGATCTTTATATGTAACATTTAGGAGTTTTCTATAGCACCTCATTTCCATTGCATGTATTCTGTCCTGGATTATCTGCTGTAATGGTCCCGGTCTCGCAGGCATACAGAAATATTGAGATCACCAAACAGCGCATTTGTCTAACTTTTATGCCGAGGGCGAGCCGCTTGCCTTGCCATATAGGTTTCAGCCGAGTAAGCTCCGCTGTTTTTTGTGCTATTCTTGCAATTACCTCTAGCTGCGATCCCTCTTTACTGATAAATAATCCCAGATATTTGAAACGGTGTACCACCTCAAGTTCCTGCCAATTTACCTCTATTACAGATTTAAACCCCTCTATGTTAATAACAACTTCCGGTAAGATGGCGACCAAGCAACAGCTGCTCTCATGGTCTGCGATATTCGTGTGGTTTGTTCGTTCCACTTCATGTATGGGGCGCGGTGTTGTGTGACGATCATTTTCTGACACGTCCTACGTTATTCACAGGAAGCCTATGTGTGTAAATTTCATCGGGATTCGGAGATACACGATCTGTTCTTCGTGTGTAATAGAATACGCGTTGTTGGATAGGACGTCACTACGGATTGCGCACCGTCCTTGGTTGGTGTGCACGATCTGCTTGGAAATTGCGTGCCATGACCGGAAGGTGTAAGGTGTGCTCATGTTTGGCGCCGCATTCCAGTGGCGCTGAGGTCGGCTAGCTCTTCCCTGGAAGAGTGAAAAGTGAAATTAGTAGCCTGCCGATTAAAGTGAGCTCACAAGCCAACCTCATCTCCTCGGGGTGTACACTGGGCAACTAGAACCGCGAAGCTCTAGGCTAACGAGGCAATGGCTCGCCTGGAGGGACGGGCTCCTTCAGGCTACTTGCAGATGTTTGCCCATCACAGCTTGGAGAGGAGATGGGCGCCGCCAGGTGATTTCAAGCCTAAGAATCACACGTGAGGATAAAAACGAAATCTATTATACCGGATCGGTCGCAGCCCGGACAGACAGAAGGGTTGGCGTGGGATTTTCATGTCTTCATGTGTGCCCTAACGACCTGTTGGGTTACAGGATGAACTGAACTAAATGTTATTAGTCATGAGCTTTGTTTTATCTGCATTTATTTCCACACCAAAACTCTGGGCCGCTCTATCCAATCTTCCAATCAACTCCTGGAGTTTCCTTTCTGTGCCTGCCAATACATCAATATCATCTGCAAATCTGAAGTTTGTGATAAGCCTGTCGCCTATTTTAACCGTGCCAGCATGTCCTTCTAAGGTCGTCTCCATTATTCTCTCCAAGAATATATTGAAGACAGGTCTAAGACAGATTCATATAATGTTCTGGCTAAACACGATCACCAACGAAGGGTTACTTCCCCGGATAGCAGCAAAGATGGCGCGTAACCGTCTGCGTTTTAGTTAACTATGGATGCCCCCAGACCACGGATTTGACTGGAATTCACACTAGTCGACGACTTACACTTGTGTCCACGGAAACGTGGTGCTGTTTTCCATTTGGACTGGTTAATTTGTTCGTTTTTATTGTGATTTATTCCGTCCGATTATCCCGGAATGGACATCGGCTATATGAATAGCACTACGCTTAAACCTGTTTCGTATTTCACGGTCTAGTTCACACGGCTGAACTTCACGAGATTGGCGACCTTCGCCCTAGCTGCAAACAGTTTCGATTTTGGTGTGTGAAATTTAGACACGGCTATAATGGACTGAACACAGCCGGATAGAGATGCCAAACTCACTCACGCTGAGTGATATCCCTACGACCTCATGCGGTTATAGCAAAGGCATTGCATTCAACGCTAGATGCTACCCCCCACCACCACACCCCTCTGCTTTCTTGCAGGATACCTGTTTACGGGAAAGGCTTCGGGAGTAAACCATGAGGAAAAATCTGCATCCTGTGCTATCTCCAGTCGTCTTGATAAATGTCTTGCCATTGGCCAAAGGTAGCTCAGGACCAGAGAGTAAGGTTGACAAAAGGCGCAGTTACCAAATCACTGCGCAAGTCACCCATTTCTGGCTGAACAAAGAGAATTGTCTTCATCATATGTGAGGGATGAACTTCATCACTTCCCCTAAACAGTCACGACGACGCGAACACCATCATAATCTGTCGACGCCGGAATTGGATAGACTGTCTAAAGAAAAGGGATTCCGTGGCGAAGTGGTTAAGCCGTCGGCCTTGTGATCAGGTGGTATGGGTTCGACTCCGGACTCCGCCGTCTCGTAGTCGCCCCCTAGTCGCCTTGTCATCATTGTCTACGATAGACGGCGGCCTTTGCCTTGCGATCTATTCTCTTAATCAGCCTGCACTTTGGGGCCTGTTTTCAGGGCCGCAGCTTGGAGACGGAATAGGTTCTTGGTCAGCTCTGGTTCGTTGACCCTGATAGAAGCACTCAGCTTTTAGTTGCTGTCAGCTCATTCACTGTGCTGCATCTTCAAATTCGATAACAACATCAATAAGTATTAGTTATAAAAAGACGAAGAAGAGGAAGAGAAAAAAGAAGTAGAAGAAGAAAAAGAAGAAGAGTAAGAAGGAGAAGAAGAGAAAAGAAAACGAAGAGAAAAGAAAACGAAGAGAAAAGAAGAAGTAATGTTTTGAATGGAAATTAAGTCCGCGAGAATCTAAATAAACAAATAAACAGACATACAGATAGATTTGGTTGTTGTTGCTGTCGTTAATTCTGAGTCGGCTTTTCTTTCGTAGCAGGTCGCAGTTGCTTTTACTAAATCCCAAGACGTACTTGGGAAGGAGGGACAGTAGTCTTCTGGATGTAATGCAATGCCCCGCGCCACAGTAAACTCACTATTATAGAGATTATTGTATCCATCCCACCTAGGTGGCTAGACTGCTGTAACACAGCTTGTGTCAAAGACCACGTGAAGGAGAGATTTTGATCTTCGGCGATCGTCCTGAGAAGAAAGTTGTGTCGAAGTTTACAGCGAATCTGCGACATCTCCTGTCGAAGACGGGTGTGTCGGACTGAAAGGTGCAAATATCTCAGCCTTACTGTAAACTGGCGACACAATGCATTCCGTTTCCGGACCACATCCTGTTACTTATAAGGCCCTGTCCATGTTTCAGGGCTTGGTAGCGGGAGATTAAGAACTAATGCAGAAGTATAATGCGATATTGGCTCTGAGCCACCATCATGCATGTAAACGGTGCATCAAGATACAGACTCTTGTGGAAAAATACAAACCAGAACTGAAATCGATGTGGAACTTGGCCTCGGTCCTTGAACTTTGATATAACCTGAAGACTTGCAGGTACACAAATACACGAATGCAGTTCCCGGTCAAAATATGTCTACGGAAGTCATTTGATAAAGGGTATCACATACATTTTTCCTGTACCAAGATAGGCCTACGCACGTTCATGACACGTGCTATTCACGTGATGAAGGTAGCAGCAGTGAGGAGGACAAAGAATAGTATGTTCATTGTAAAGATACGTGTACACTGCAAATATACTGATCAGACTGACTATGTTAGTCAGGGTCAGGTGAACATAGTGATGTCACTTTCATGCAGTTCTCTCTGGGAAATGACTGTTTCATAGCAAGCTGGCTATCGAAGTGGTGATCGATTCGCAGATAGTGTTGTTAAATTAATGCCCACAACGAATATGTTTACTCTTATGGTCCACATGAAGAGGGCTTTAAATTGCTGGTTGGATGAGCTGCTAGCGTCAGGGCCCTTCTACACCTCCACGCCTTGATCCTGGATAACAAGCTGTAACAGAGCAGACTGGCTAAGGAGAAGGGATCACAGAGGGAATGCTAACGCGGTACTCAAATAATGCTTGCTGAAGTCGGATGTGTCGGACCGAAAGGTGCACATATCGCAGTCAATCTGTATAAACTTGGACACAACGCATACCGTTCTCTGGACTACATTCTGCTAATTAAGCCCTTTCAGGGTTTGGTAGCGGGAGATTGAGAACGAACGAAGCCAAGCCAAGACTATGTTAGTCAGGATCACGTGAGCATATTGATGTCACTTCCATACAGTTCTCTCTAGGAAATGACTGTTTCATAGCAGGCTGGCTATCGAAGTGGTGATCGACGTGATCCCTGTAGTAGTGATCGACGCACATATATTGTTGTTTAATTAATGCATACAACGAAAATGTTTACTCTTATGTTCCACCCGAAGAGGGCGTTAAATGGCGGGTTGTAGTCGCTTTCCTTACATCCCGATCCTGCTGATGAAGATGGACCGTGGTTCTCCAGACGGTAATGTTATGCTTGGCTTTACCTGCGTGATGTTCACTACTGCCAGATCACGTCGATCCATATCTCGTCAGGCAGATTGCCATGACAACAGCCTCATATCTCGTCAGGCAGATTGCCATGACAACAGCCTGTTTTCTAGGGAGCGCTTCATGGAGCAGACATAGTGGTCATGGTCAGTGGTTTATGCCTGACCCTGGCGCAACGTCCTGGTCAGTATGTTATGCCTGACCGGATTAGGGCCTCAGTTCCCCATGGACAACACGCAGGTAAAGCCAGTTAGCACAACCACAGTAAGGACCCCGGTCCACCTTCATTAGCACGCTCGGGATGTGAGGAATGGTACTGCAACCCGCCACCGAAAGCCCTTTTTAGGGCGTACAAAAGAGTAAAGATACTTATCGTGTAAACTCAACAACAACACCGCAAAGACTACGACAAGGTGAGTCCAATGTTAAGTCAAGCAACAGGTGAGAGCTTTGGGGCACACGTGAAGACACCCCGACAAACCCACACCACCTCTCAGTCAGCGGCTGCCGCCTGTGCCTCCTCTGGTCAGATATTGGTCCATTCTGTTATGTTGTTCTCCAACCTCTTTTTGGAACTGCCTCTTCGTCGTCCGCCTTGCACCTTTCCGTGCAGGATCGTATTTGCAAGACCTTTTGATCTTGATTTGTATCCGTACCAAATGCGTTGGGGAACTAAGACGCTAGAAACTAAGGCATTGTCAAAGGATGGCCTAAAGCTCCTCAACATGGTATTTGTATAACTTATGCAGAGGCCAAGACGCTTACCAGGTCAAGATGAATGGAGAAGCATGCAGATCTTCTTCTTCGTCTTTCGTTCTCAATCTCCTACTACCAAACCCTGAAAGGGCTTAAGTAGCAGAATGTAGTCCAGAGAACGGAATGTGTTGTGTCGTAGTTTACAGCTTGGCTGCGATATTTGCACCTTTCGGACCAACACATCCGACTTCAGCAAGCATTTTTTTAGTACCGGGTTAGCATTCCCTCTTCGATCCCTTCTCTTTAGCCAGTCTGCCTGCTGCAGCCTGTTATCCAGGATCACCGCGTGGAGGTGCAGAAGGGTCTTGGCAGATATGGTTCGCATGCCCTGACGCTAGCAGTCAGCTATGGGTCACTGACCACTGCAGCTCATGCGCTGCTCAGCATCTTGATCCCGCATGCAGATCAACATAAGATAATGTATGCTACCAGATCAACATAAGATAATGTATGCTACCAGATCAACATAAAATAATGTATGCTACCAGATCAACATACGAGAACAAGTGGTGTTCGTTAGACTCCACACCAGGTTACAACAGATTGAGATGCTGCCTATTCAACAAACTAAAGAAAGGAACTACAGATGACCTCGTCTGCGGTACGGATACTAATACAACTGGGCATATATTACAAAAGTGTTCAATGTACTTCTATTCCCTCTTCTGCCTCTTCTAAGACGTCCAGTCAGGCACAAAATACTGACCAGCACGTCACATCAGGGTCAATACACTGACCAAGACTACAAACTCTCTTCCGTGCAACGTCCATGGAAACAGGCTGTTTTCAAGGCAACATGGCTGACGAGATATGGATCGCTGTGATGCCAGTAGTAGTGAGCGTCACGCATATGATGTCAAGAATAGCACAACCGCTTGGAGGGCCGCGGTCCGCCAACATCTAAGCAACAAACAAAAAAAAAATGGACTACGGTCTGGGTGGAATGAGCGCGCCTCCGCCAGTAGAAACGAGTGAGGCAAACATCTAAGCAACAACAACAACGACAGAAAGGACCAACGAGATGATCAACAAATGACATGAAACATTTTTGCATCACTGAAACACTAGGTTAGGGACATAAATATACACACATGCATCCAAGCACTGGTTTATGCGTCCTGATATCGCCTATTTAACTACGGTCTGGGGTGGAAAATGGCGCGCCTCCGCCAGTAGAAACTAGTGAGGCAAACATCTAAGCAACAAACACAAGGAAAGGAAGCAATTACAACCTGCCACTTAACGTCCTTTTCAGGGCGCACAAAAGAGTAAACACTCATTGTACACTCAACAACAACGCAGCACAGAATGCGACAAGAAATAAAGATTCATTAAACCAATTCTCCCCGTATGAACTACAGAGCCACATGCCGAAAAGGAAAGACTAGGTGCATTGCACTCCCATCTAATCTCATTAAAGATGATTTCACTGTGTTGTGTGTGAGCGAACTATTTATCGTGCAAAATAAATTGCTTCAGTAACGACCACTGAATAAGCACGTAACTGGGGTAGGGTCACTAGTGTCAAAGGACCAAATAATCGATGCGTAGGCGGCCCCGTCTCTTATCCAAAATGGAGGAACAACCAATATATTTTGTGCTTATTTTTTGTTGTAAAACAACCAATAACATCACTGCAATTTCGTTGGCTATAAATCTCGTTGGTGTACAAACACCAACAAAAACAGCGTCCGGTGACATTTAATCAATTGTATTAAAATAATTTGTTGGCAATGCGGTCTGGATAAATAGAATAGGGATCGGTAGGACCACCATAATGCGTGCTGACTACCCTTTGTCAAAGTGCACGCTCCATTAGGGCAAAACCATAGCCGGAGTTCTGAAGGGGTTTCGGTTGCTTGTCACACACTCAAATAGTCAGTCTTTCTTAAGGCTAACGGAGACCAGATGTCACTTGGATCAGATAAATAGGTCCGTCCGTCCGGCCTATCTATCTATCTATCTATCTATCTATCTATCTATCTATCTATCTATCTATCTATCTATCTATCTATCTATCTATCTATCTATCTATCTATCTATCTATCTATCTATCTATCTATCTATCTATCTAATCTAATCTAATCTTATCAATCTGTCAATCTATCAAATATGTCTTATCTTATCTTATCTATCTATGTTCGTCTGGCTATATATCCGTGTGTCTACCTAATCTGTCTGTCTATCTATGAAGACGACAGTGGTTCTGGTCGCTCACTCCAGGATTAAGACAGGTAGTGTAAATATTTCAAACGTATTGTGTGTGACAACGGATCCCATATTATTGTAATATCCTTGGCAGTGAAGAAACTAAGGCATTGTCAAAGGGTGGCAGAGAGCTACCTCAACATGGTGTTTGTATAACTTATGCAGAGGCCAAGACGCTTACCGTGTCAAGATGAAGGGACAAGCGTACAGATCAACATAAGATAATGTATGCTACCAGATCAACATAAGATAATGTATGCTACCAGATCAACATACGAGAACAAGTGGTGTTCGTTAGACTCCACACCAGGTTACAACAGATTGAGATGCTGCATATTCAACAAACTAAAGAAAGGAACTACAGATGACCTCGTCTGCGGTACGGATACTATTACAACTGGGCATATATTACAAAAGTGTTCAAAATACTTCTTCTTCCTCTTCTTCTTCTACTTTTTCGTCCTCTTCTTCTTCTACTTCTTCTTCTTCTTCTTCTTCTTCTACTTCTTCTTCTTCTTTTTCTTCTTCTTCTTCTTCTTCTTCGGCGTTCGTTTTCGAAAGGGGACGGCGTGGGCTAGTGGTTAAGTGACACGGCTCACAACCAGAATGTGCTGGGTTCTTCTTCTTCTTCTTCTTCTTCTTCGTTCTCAATCTCCAGCTACCAAACCCTGAAAGGGCTTAAGTAGCAAAATGTAGTCCAGAGAACTGAATGCGTTGTGTCGTAGTTTACAGCTTGGCTGCGATATTTGCACCTTTCGGTCCTTCTTCTTCTTCGTACGCAGTCAGACAGTAACCATTATTTTTTCGAAAAAAGCGGCGGTCATCCTGAGGCTGTCGACACTGCCATAGAGCTTGTCTTGCAGTTCCACTGGTGATGGCCACATCTGCTCTCTCTGATCCTCGTATGTCGGGCAGTTCTGCAGCAGATGTTCAGCGGTCATTTTACCGGTACCGCACGGGCATTCGTCGGTACCACCTATCTTTAATTTGTTGAATAGGTGGTACCTCAGTCTATTGTGGCCAGTGCGAAGTCTGAAGACAACGACCTGCTCTCTTCTGTTCAACTTGTAATATGCATCGTTTTTGGTGTAACCAGTATGTTCGGTTTCCCATTTGGTCATGTATCTGGCTTTGATAAGCCGTTTTGACTCTTCGTACGTCATACTAGTATCTGTTTGTGGTAGTCTTGCACCTTCTTTTGCCAGTCTGTCTGCCTCCTCGTTGCCTTGGATGTTGCACTGTGATGGGACCCACTGTACCACTACCCTTTTTGGTGCGGACTGCTGGCACAGTTGGCAGAGTGCTGCTCTTAAGTCATTAAGCTCAGTGTTTTTCTGGCTTTTTAGCGCTGTGACTACGACGAGAGCATCTGTAAGCAGGACTATATGGCTTTCATTTTCTTTGTGTGTCACCATTTCTTCCACTGCCGCCCTCAGTGCCTCTGCCTCCCCTCTGAAATTGCTTGTGTACTTACCAGTAGCGAATGACAGTGTTATTTTTCTGCCATTTGGTAGGTTCAGGAATGCTCCTGCCCCTCCGTTCTGTGTAGTGTTTGTTACAGAACCGTCGGTGTATGCATGGGTCCAGTCCATGCTTGGGTAGCTTTTCGATATAAAGCTTAGGGTAGTATCTCTCCTTTCTTTTTCAGTCTGGCAGTTTTTGTTTCCAATACCTGGTATATTTTCTACCACCTCTGGAAATATATCCTGCCTCCAGGTATGTTTTCGTACAG
The DNA here is from genome assembly GCA_036924085.1 of Ariolimax columbianus. Lineage (NCBI taxonomy): Eukaryota > Metazoa > Mollusca > Gastropoda > Stylommatophora > Arionidae > Ariolimax > Ariolimax columbianus. Next base: position 34,908,848 of record JAVGWX010000021.1, read on the forward strand.
TAGTGATGGGTTTTGGTGTTGTTAGTGCGTTTATGGGATCTTCGTGCATCTTTGCTTTGGCTATTTCTGCAAAGTTTCTCCGCTTTAGTTTCCCATTTCCCAAATTGTTTAGTCTCTGGTGCATTGGATGGTCAGTCAGTCTTCGGAGTTTCTCTGACTGCAGCTGGGCTCTGCAGTCTCTTCTATCGGTCATGGATTGCAGTTTCGTAATCTTTTCAAGTTCTACAATTGGCGTTGACTTCATGCCTCCTGTTATAACCTTTCGGTCCAACACATCCGACTTCAGCAAGCATTTTTTTTAGTACCGGGTTAGCATTCCCTCTTCGATCCCTTCTCCTTAGCCAGTCTGCCCTGCTGCAGCCTGTTATCTAGGATCACCGCGTGGAGGTGTAGAAGGGTCTTGGCAGCTATGGTTCGCTGGCCCTGACGCTAATAATCAGCTATGGGTCGCTGACCACTGCAGCTCATGTGCTGCTCAGCATCTTGATCCCTGTGCTGGGTTCGATCCCCATCACAGCACCGGCCGTTACCCCGGGGAAGCAAACTCTTAGAAATTGCAGGAAGAAGCAGACCCTTACATAAAATGCATGCTGAAGTCGGATGCACTGGGCTGGCAGGTGCAAAATAAAAACTACAGTGCAACTCCCACCGCCTCGGGGCATAAAGAAATAAGGCGACCGCAAAAATAAAATAAATAAACAGTTTAGAGCGATGATTCGATTTCTCTTCCTGTCGGTCCGGCACAACCGGTTTCAGTTTGATTTTTGAGGCCGTGTTTTGTCTTCCCATTATGATCCAAAATCTCTTAGTCAGACTACACTAGTGCAGTCTGCTTCCAGGGTCGCCACTTGAAGGCGGAGTATGGTCTTTGTCAGTTGTGGTTCGCTGACCACGGTATTAGCAATCAGCTAAAAGTCGCTCGCTGGATGATGTTAGCTCATTCAATGTGTCGCGTCTTGGCCCAGCTAAAAGTCGCTCGCTGGATGATGTCAACTCACTCATTGTGCTGGGATCAAGACGCCGAGAAGCGCATGAGCCGGAGCGGTCAGCGACCCACAGCTGACTGCTAACGTCAAGGCCAGCGAACCACAGCTGACTGCTAGCGTCAAGGCAAGCGACCCACAGCTGACTGCTAGCGTCAAGGCAAGCGACCCACAGCTGACTGCTAGCGTCAAGGCAAGCGACCCACGGCTGACTGCTAGCGTCAAGGCAAGCGACCCACAGCTGACTGCTAGCGTCAAGGCAAGCGACTCACAGCTGACTGCTAGCATCAAGGCAAGCGACCCACAGCTGACTGCTAGCGTCAAGGCCAGCGAACCACAGCTGACTTCTAGCGTCAGGGCAAGCGACCTATAGCTGACTTCTAGCGTCAGGGCAAACGACCCACAGCTGACTGCTAGCGTCAAGGCCAGCGAACCACAGCTGACTTCAAGCGTCAGGGCAAGCGACCTATAGCTGACTTCTAGCGTCAGGGCAAGCGACCTATAGCTGACTGCTAGCATCAGGGCAAGCGACCTATAGCTGACTTCTAGCGTCAGGGCAAGCGACCTATAGCTGACTTCTAGCGTCAGGGCAAGCGACCTATAGCTGACTTCTAGCGTCAGGGCAAGCGATCCACAGCTACTAAGACCCTTCTACGCCTCCACGCAGTGATCCTCGATAACAGTCTGCAACAAGGCAGACTGGCTAAGGAGAAGGGATCGAAGAGAGAAGGCTAATGCAGTGATAAAAAATGCCTACTAAAGTCAGATGTGTCTGACCGAAAGGTGCAAATATTGCAGTCAAGCTGTAAACCACGACACAACGCATTCCGTTCTCCGGACTATATTCGGCTACTTGCAAAGCTCTTTTTATGGTTTGGTGGCAGGAGATTGAGAATTAACGAAGAAGAAAAAGAAGAAGAAGATGAGGAGGAAAAAGAAGAAGAAGACACACTGTGCTGCATTTTCGGTACCGTCCAGTATGCGAAGACCAGAAACAGCACCAATGGGCACAGTGCAGGGTTAACCATTAAGGAAAATAAACCCTGATTAGGGCTCCAGTAAAAAAGGATGCACCAAGCAGCAACAATAAATAATAATACCATTTTGTCTACAACATTGCAAGTTTACAAGTTTCATCCTGCCCGTATGAATCGGGTTTTCTGCCTTAGTTTCCTTCGGTTATATGGCTTGGCTTGGCTTCGTTGGTTTTCAATCTCCCGCTACCAAACCCTGATAGGGCTTAAGTAGCAGAATGTAGTCCAGAGAACGGAATGCGTTGTATCGTAGTTTACAGCTTGGCTGCGATATTTGCACCTTTCGGTCCAACACATCCGACTTCAGTAATAATTTTTTGAGTACTGGGTTAGCATTCCCTCTTCGATCCCTTCTCCTTAGCCAGTCTGCCCTGCTGTAGTCTGTTATCAAGGATCACAGCGTGGAGGTGTAGAAGGGTCTTGGCAGCTTTGGCTCGCTGGCCCTGACGCTAGCAGTTAGCTATGAGTCGCTGACCCCAGCAGCGCATGCGCTGCTCAGCATCTAGATCCCTGCCGGTTATATAATACTCGTTGATCTTAGGTAAGGTTAAGATAGGCTATTAGCAGACACTGCTGTCAAGGATAAAGTGTTAGAGACTTCATTGAACGGGGGTACGGGATCAAGATGCTGAGCAGCACATGAGCTGCAGTGGTTAGCGACTCATAGCTGACTGCTAGCGTCAGGGCCAGCGAACCATAGATGCCAAGACCCTTCTACACCTCCACGCGGTGATCCTAGATAACAGGCTACAGCAGGGCAGACTGGCAAAGGAGAAGGAATCGAAGAGGGAATGCTAACCCGGTACTCAAAAAATGGTTGCTGAAGTCGGATGTGTTGGACCGAAAGGTGCAAATATCGCAGCCAAGATGTACACTACGACACAGCTCATTCCGTTCTCTGGACTACATTCTGCTACTTAAGCCCTTTCAGGGTTTGGTAGTAGGAGATTGAGAACGAACGAAGAAGAAGAAGAACGGGGGTACAATTTTGGTTATAAGGTGGGGTGACCAGTTATCTTCCTAGCTGCTTGCAATGCCCTTACAGTACGCCAGGTACTCATTTACAATTGATCGGCTGAGTTGTATCAGTACTGAATAACGCACCTTTGATAACTGTCTATTCTGCTCTAACTCCTTAACTCCAACGTCCAGACTTCAAGGAGACACATTTAAATACCTCTGGTCCTTGGGATCCTTGGTATCGACCCTGTCAACTGTACTGTGTTTGGGTAGTAGCTTGTCCCTGTCAACTGTACTGTGTTTGGGTAGTAGCTTGTCCCTGTCAACTGTACTGTGTTTGGGTAGTAGCTTGTCCCTGTCAACTGTACTGTGTTTGGGTAGTAGCTTGTCCCTGTCAACTGTACTGTGTTTGGGTAGTAGCTTGTCCCTGTCAACTGTACTGTGTTTGGGTAGTAGCTTGTCCCTGTCAACTGTACTGTGTTTGGGTAGTAGCTTGTCCCTGTCAACTGTACTGTGTTTGGGTAGTAGCTTGTCCCTGTCAACTGTACTGTGTTTGGGTAGTAGCTTGACCCTGTCAACTGTACTGTGTTTGGGTAGTAGCTTGTCCCTGTCAACTGTACTGTGTTTGGGTAGTAGCTTGTCCCTTCCAACTGTACTGTGTTTGGGTAGTAGCTTGACCCTGTCAACTGTACTGTGTTTGGGTAGTAGCTTGTCCCTGTCAACTGTACTGTGTTTGGGTAGTAGCTTGACCCTGTCAACTGTACTGTGTTTGGGTAGTAGCTTGTCCCTGTCAACTGTACTGTGTTTAGGTAGTAGCTTGACCCTGTCAACTGTACTGTGTTTGGGTAGTAGCTTGTCCCTGTCAACTGTACTGTGTTTGGGTAGTAGCTTGTCCCTGTCAACTGTACTGTGTTTGGGTAGTAGCTTGTCCCTGTCAACTGTACTGTGTTTGGGTAGTAGCTTGACCCTGTCAACTGTACTGTGTTTGGGTAGTAGCTTGACCCTGTCAACTGTACTGTGTTTGGGTAGTAGCTTGTCCCTGTCAACTGTACTGTATTTGGGTAGTAGCTTGTCCCTGTCAACTGTACTGTGTTTGGGTAGTAGCTTGACCCTGTCAACTGTACTGTGTTTGGGTAGTAGCTTGTCCCTGTCAACTGTACTGTGTTTGGGTAGTAGCTTGTCCCTGTCAACTGTACTGTGTTTGGGTAGTAGCTTGTCCCTGTCAACTGTACTGTGTTTGGGTAGTAGCTTGTCCCTGTCAACTGTACTGTGTTTGGGTAGTAGCTTGTCCCTGTCAACTGTACTGTGTTTGGGTAGTAGCTTGTCCCTGTCAACTGTACTGTGTTTGGGTAGTAGCTTGTCCCTGTCAACTGTACTGTGTTTGGGTAGTAGCTTGACCCTGTCAACTGTACTGTGTTTGGGTAGTAGCTTGTCCCTGTCAACTGTACTGTGTTTGGGTAGTAGCTTGTCCCTGTCAACTGTACTGTGTTTAGGTAGTAGCTTGACCCTGTCAACTGTACTGTGTTTGGGTAGTAGCTTGTCCCTGTCAACTGTACTGTGTTTGGGTAGTAGCTTGTCCCTGTCAACTGTACTGTGTTTGGGTAGTAGCTTGTCCCTGTCAACTGTACTGTGTTTGGGTAGTAGCTTGTCCCTGTCAACTGTACTGTATTTGGGTAGTAGCTTGTCCCTGTCAACTGTACTGTGTTTAGGTAGCAGCTTGTCCCTCTCAACTGTAATGTGTTTTGGCAACAGCTTGTCTGGGCTTGAGTAGCAGCTTGTCCCTGTCAATTGTATTGTGTTTTGATAGCAACTTGCCGCTTTGCTAGTAAAACCTGGGTCGGGAAAAGGAGTGAGAGCTGAATAGAGAAGGAATAGGTACCATCATTAATCTGTGTTTGTGACACTTTGTTGAATTAATCCAGCCATGAACGGCCATCATAAGTACAATTAAGTACCCTTAACCTCGGACTGACCAATGCTCTCTTTAAATATATTCAAGTTGACATCTGAAAGTGTACGATGCATAAGTATAGCCTCACTTGAGTTTCTACCCTTCTCCAGAATTTATAAAATTATACGCCCTTGTACACGATATTTCTTGTCAGGCGTACGCAGAGAATGAATAGGACAGGGACTTTGTGCTTGGTGTCCACCAGGATAAGACATCTCGTAAATTAAATTGCACTTTATCAGAAGTTCGTAAAGTTAAATAATCTGTCACTACCAATTAAACCAACTTTATGCATTCATGCATTTATTTCAAGCGACCTGGTCTTACGTCCAGGCTGGCATTCGTGTCATGCGGCAGTCAATCAATCATTTTGCATTGTCCACACCGAATGTCATTAATAGTGGCTAGCCCTCCATTGTGTCTCGTATGTGGAGAGACGTACAAGCAATTGAGGTGCAACCGCCCCCTTTCTTTCTTCCCCAGTTCGTTATCTTCTGATCCACTCGTTTCCAACCTTTTTGTTAATACTATCATTACGTCGCGTATTCTAATTCATATTGTCTACCACGAAGATGCATATTACTGAGGAATAATTGCCGCTTGCCCACGCAGTCGTAACTCAATGTGGAAGCAAAGTTTTTATTTTACTAACTTAATACTGTAGAATAATTAGCATATTGTGACGTCACAAATGGTATCTACACAACGGCTGCATTCTAAATAAACAGCATTACAAGACAGTTGGATAATAATTGCTTACTTCTATGTACGTGGAAGTACTCGTATGTGTTCAGTCTCTCCCATTGCTGAAAGTACAGATGACAGTCCGAACCCCCGTACTTCATGCATTGGTTCAGAAATTTTCTCTTGACTTCGTCAGGTGCACACTAACAGCTTGGTCGACTGGAAAATGAAGTCATACCATGAAAAAAAAAAGTCTGTCAAACTGAGCATGATACGCTCTCCACAACAGTACAGTTCCCATTCAAAATAGGCACACACAAAACACTGGCGCCATTTTGTTTTGACTACACACAACCCATTGATGGTGGCGTTATGATTCGATCAGCCAATTAAATCTTTGCCGCACACGTCCGGGACACAGACGTTCAAGTAATAATAAAGAGATAATTAGCAATACTATTTCAGACTGAATCTATTTTTAAAAGTCATTCATAAGGTAAAACAATTTACACAAAATGCACGACTTCCCCGGTGGCTAGTAAAATTATGTCTTTCTGAAAGTTTCAATTACTTCAGCAGTTTTGCCTCCCATACCTGGTTACTTATTTCTAGGGTTGTTCTTTATATGGCAATCTATTTTTAAAATCAATATATCAACCTTGCACTGTAGATGTTAGGTTTTTATTTCACATTTCATTGAAGAAAAAATACTACGCCTAGCTGAGGTCATCGTGGTCAGAAAGGCCAGCATCCAGATCACTCTGCTCGCCGCTTTTCTCATTGGCTAGTAACAGTTAATAACTTCCCATAATAGTGTCACAAGGCCTGACGCAGGTGGGACAGCTAAAAGGTGTTCCCTGACATTTCACGTGTCTTTACTGTCTTGTATTCTGCTTTCAGTTCTGAACAGGGTGGTCTTTATCTTAGTGTTGAACACAATTACGGCAACAGTTTTTTTCTGTTTCTGTTGTTTAAATATTTATCTTATCCATTTAAGAAAGATGATCTTGTTGTTATTTGCAAATGCCCACAATGAGTAGGTTACTCTTTTGTGCGCCTTAAAAAGGGCGTTAAGTGGCGTGTTGTCGTAGCTTTCCTCCCATCACCAGCGTGCTGATGAAGGTGGATCGGAGTCCTCCAGGCGGTTGTGTTATGCTTGGCTTCATCTGCGTGTCGCTCACTACTACGGGGATCACGTCGAACCTCACCTTGTTAGCCGGACTGTTGTCCTCGACAACAGCCCGTTTCCAGGACGACCAACGTGGAGGTCAGGTGAGGGTCTTGGCCAGTATATTTCTCCTGACCCTGGCTAACATTGTCTGATCAGTATGTTTTGCCTGACCAGACGTTAGCCTCATTGTCCAAAGAAAGATGATATAATCAAATATATTTTCAGACTAACAACACGACACAATTACTCATTACATATTCTGCTTCTTCTTTTGTCTTTCTACCATTGCATGAGGTGTCAAGAGCGACGAGATGTGTATATTTTGTTAATCTCCAGGCGGAAAACTTGTGCTGTCGTTATGTGTAACTTCCAGAGTGTGTCACGCGGACCGGAGCCCTGCTCTCGCTACAGGCTGGTCATAATGCATTCTGACTAAATGATCAAAGCACTTGTTTTTTGGGTAATCACTAACGGGGTTTGTTCTCACTGTCTGCCTCAACATGGTGTTGCTGAGTTGGTCACAGATTGTCTTTCCGGTTGCACTTCTCACACAGCGCATCTCACAGCTCTGACTCTCACTTTTATGTGTTCTTAGTAAGGACCAAGATTGACATTGGTAACACAATGTAGGAATAAACTGTATTTATAGCTTCCTATTAGTTGCAAGAAGCACTTTAGGGTGTTTCAAAATCGGTCTAATTTGATAGTGGACACCGTTCGACTTCTGTATTATATGGGCGATCTCTACGTCTACTCTGCCACCATCAATGAACTAAATTAAACGATTATCAGAATAAAACAAGTCCTAGTGACAGTTCTACATATTGTGTCATCAGTGATTTCGTGGTGTCATCCTTAATTTCTTGTTAATTATATCCAAAATAGCCATGTCCTGCTTCTCACATCATACTGTCACTGTGCACTTCTGCCATCTTTCATATATCGTTTATAATTGTCCTATTTTGATCATGTCTTCGTGTCCAGCTTCTATCCTTACTTTCTGTGTCCAGGGCACCAGTCATCGTGTTTTCAATATTCGACCACGCGGATTTCCTTGTCGATCCCAGTTTCGATGTTGTGTTGCCCACAGTCGCATGTCTCATCATTCCTGTATCATGTTACCCCCCCCCCCCCCCCCCCCATCTCGGGAAGTTTTTTCTGCATCGACATTCGCTAATTCAGAAGTTAGTAACTTACATCTATGTTACGTAAGGTAAGTGATGTCTGTCCTGGATCATGTTTCCAATCAGCTATGAACACTTACATAAAGTCGATGAAGGAAAGATGTAAATGTACTTAATTAAACAAATTGCTTTGGCTTCTCAATCATTTTGGCATTACGCATCTTAGTATTTATACTGCAAGATTCCGTGGCGAAGTGTCGCCATCGGCTTCGTGATCAGGTGGTGTGGGTTCGACTCCGGACTCCGCCGTTTTTTTCACGGGTACTTGCTGCGGAGTCCCCTGCATCTTGTAGTCGCCCCCTAGTCGTCTTGTCCTTGGCTTGCCACTGGAGTCGGGCGGCTCGAGACGAGAGAGTGAAGATAAAAATAGCGTTAGAAAAATAAATTATGCCATCATCGTCTACGATGGACGGCGGCCTTTGCTTTTATATATACTGCCAGAAGAATGTCTTGTTACGAGATAAAGTTAACAGTAGAACTTAACAGAAATCTCGATATGAAACAGAAATCTCTGTCGATATGAAAGTATGTAGATTCATGGTGCCTGTTCCAGTTGGCGGGACATTTGTTGAATTGAATCGCACAACTTACGATAAGTGTGTAATAAACGATAAACCTCTCTCGCTCTCAGCTCTATATAAGTGATACGTTTCTCAGTTCCATTTTTCTTGCACGTCGGATAAAATGTACGATATTTTATTTCAAGTTTTTAATATATCTATTCTTTTAAACATACTTCTTTTGTGTTGTAGTTCAACGAAACAGTATAATTGTAAAAAATGTCTTTCATTTGTTTATCGGATAGTAATGACTGCGACATGACCGAAAGCACCTTCCTCGACCGGTGATCTCCACTAGTGCCTTCCAGTGTCAGAAGTTGACGGGAGTAGTCCCGTTTGTGCAGTGTTTCTGCAGTTTTCGTTTAAAACTTTTTCAAGTTTCTTCAGAGGAAGGAGTTTTAGGTAAGAAAATTCACATTTGATTTAGATTGGGATGATATATTATTATCTGATTAATAGTTAAAGGTGGAAGCATACAACCTTGCTTGCCATGTGCTGAAGCCATGTGATTGTCACATTTAACATTGTCATTCAGTTGTGATTGAAACGTGACTTAATGTTAACATTCATTTTGACTATTTTAGGCCGGCGTGTTAAATATTAGTAGGGCGGATGGGAATTCTTTGAAATATTGCATCATCATCATTACATGAGTATATAAACTGGATGCGCATAGATTTTAGAGCAAGGTGATGTAAATGTAACTGGTTGTATCTCTGCAGGGTCTTCTAAACCAGTATAAAGATGTTAAGTTAAGTTATGTTAAGTTATGAGGTAGTACTTGGACACGGAAAGTAAGAATCATAATAGTAAAATAAATCGACACTTTTATAATTTAAATGTCAATTTATTAACTTAAAAATAAATTGAAAGGAAGATGTGACTTCGCCGGCCGGTAACTGTGGACGCCAGTGGACGGTGGGTGTGAGTACTGTGGATTCAATTTAATATAAGGTGTAGCCTTAGCAAATGTTTACTATGTGAATGAGTGAGTAGACTATGAATGGACATTGCCTGGTGCAGATACCGAACTAAGTCGAAAATAAGAACCTTTCTTAGAACGTGAGAGAAACCTGCGTCTGTCTTTTAATTCATATAATTGATATAAACAAGGTCCGAAGCAATTTTCTACTAAATTGCATGTCAGATCAAAATTATTTTTCGCATGCAGCTTTAGTTGCCGCCTTTAGAATATGCATGACGCAATTTGATATATTTTGAAAAATGTAATCATATTGATTATTGGCATTATGTAAGCAACCTCTTTGAATTGGGCATAATTTAATATATAGACTTACTACAAATACTACGGTACACAGTCCTGCTGTTTTAAAAATATTTGTTTTGACATTCAGATAGGCTCAGTAAAAACAAAAATTCCTGATTTTTTCGTGCACAAATTAGACACTTTTATCCTTGAGTGTGGGAAAAGAACCAAGGCCATTCATATGAAACTGTTGTTCATCATACGTATCCAGATGTTATAGTTTGTGGTGTTGTTATTGTGACATATAGTTGCTTTTTCAAAAGTTACATTGCTATTATTGATATCAATTTAAAAATGTTTGAAGTGAACATTTATATAACAATGCAGAAGGTTCCCATTTTACTGTACAAGTATTTCTGTAGGAATCTAAGAGGGGTCATTTATATTGTGAACAATCATTTGGATATGACATGAAGTTTTGTAGAAAATTGCTTTGGATCTTGTTCATGAATTAAAAGACGGACTATACCTATGTCGCAAATGTAGATAATATCACAATACAAATATGAGGTTGCACTTCCTACTAACACGTCAGGGAGAGATGGATACATCAAAAAGAGATGTGAACACACAAAAAGTAAAAGATCTTAACTGGATACAGTGTGATACACTGATAGAACATGATACGTCAATAGTAAGAACAAATCAATACATGTGTATTCCACAACCTGTGAGTGGAAGACCTTGAAGTGGTCAGGACAAGAAAGTTTATGAAGTGAGAAAAGTAGGTGATGGATGGGCAGATAAGCAGATGGCGGCCACACGAGAAAGGGTGATACCATGTAGATATATACATAAAACTAACTGGGAAAAGATAAAAAGAAGATAGAGGACAGATGAGAAAGATAAAGTCGATGTAAAGGTATGGAAAATGTTGATGCCGTGCAACTGAAGGCAACCCGTGAGGGAGATTAGTCTATTCATAAGCCTGAAACAATTGCAAAGCTCATCAGAGTAGCAGCACATAAAGCCAGTGACACTGCACTGACAATCACTCTCCAGGACATTGGGGTGATAGGAGAACTAGAATTCTTATAGATGCCATTAAGGTGTTGCAGTAAGCACGCAAACAATTTCAAACCAGTTGTCAATGTGTTACACTACACTGGTGACAAATTATATATTTATTTTGTTGGCGTTCGCCTTATTTCTTTATTCCCCAAGGCGGTGTGCATTGCACTATGTTTTTATTTTGCGCCTGCTGCCCCAGTGCATCCGATTTCTGCATCATTTTATGTTAGGCCCGGTCTGCTTCTTCCTGTATTTTCTAAGGGTTTGCTTCCCCGAGGTAATGGACGGTGCTCTGATGGGGAGCGAAACCAGCACCTTTGATGTGTGAGTCGTGTCACTTAACCACTGACCCACGTCGTCCCCACAAAGGATATAAAATAGATGAGGTTACAGGACCTGCATGTGAATCCTTCTTTGACCCCTTTTAGAGAAGGTTACTAAACATGTTCGGATGACATGTGGGACACAGCTATTGTAAGCTCTTTTGGGAGAAACGTGAATTTAGTTTTGTTTTTGTCCCCATCTTTATCTTCGTTTTGAAACTTCCCCTACTAAGTTCTCTTTGATCCCTTCCCACTGTGCTCTGTTGCAGCCTGTTATCCAAAATCACTTCTTGGAGGTGTAGAAGGGTCATGGCAGCTCTGGTTTGCTGGCCGTGATGCTAACAGTCAACTATAGGTCTCTGACCATTGCAGGTCATGTACTGTTCAGCATCTTGGTCCCTTTCTGGTAACAGAGCTTTATTGACTTGATGTACAACTTAACTATTCACAAATGTTAGTGCTTAACTCATGAAAGTAATAGTTACCACATAATCACTTGCAACAATCAGTAAAATACACATTCAGCTGGGTTGCGAAGAGCATACATTTGTGTAAATTGGATCACAAATATATTAATCATGCATAAAACTTTTTGTGTTTGTTCTTGTAAGGATATCTTGGTTAGATTGGCCACATTGATAGCTTCATAGATCTTAAACAGGTAGCCAAATAATTTGACTTTTGAATTGTAGTCTTTCGGAAAGATTTCATCAGGTACGTAAGCATATCTTCACGTTTTAAAGCCTACACAACAAAGAACATAGGCAGTATATGAGCTGCAGCAGTCAGTGACCCAAAGCTGATTGCTAGCGCCAGGTTCAACAGCCCCAGTGCTGCCAAGACCCTTCTACACTTCCACTTGGTGATTCTGGATAATAGGCTGCAGCAGGGAAACTGACTAAGAAGGGATCGAAGAGGGAATGCTGACCTGGTACCCAAAAATGGCAGCTGACGTCATACCGAAAGGTGCACACATCAGTCATGCTGTAAACTGTGAAACAACGCATTCCATTCTTTGGATACATCCTGCTGCCTGTAAAGCCTTTTTCAGGGCTTGGTAACGGGAGTTTGAGAATGAACAACGAAGAAGAAGAAATAATCTAAGAATATGCAACATTTACTTTCAGTATACTTTCTAGGGCTGAAAATGCAGCACAGTGAATGAGCTGACAGCAGCCAGTGACTCAAGCTGGCTGCTTCCTTCAGTCCGAGCGAACCAGATCTGACCAAGACCCCCTGGCAGCCCTGGAAACAGACTGTATCCTCGTTAAGAGCTTTGGTATCGAAGAGGGAAGACAAACCCAGCACCAAACACGACGTGCTGAAATTGGATGTGTTAAGCCAAAAGACGCAGATATCACAGCCTTGTTGTAAACTGTAACACAATGGCACAAATGCCCTTTTCCGGATGAAAACAGAAGGGCCCAAATTCTCATGCTGTATACATAAACTGTTCTTGTTAATCCTCTGGCACTTCAGCCCAGTGTAACATGGGCTATATAAATGTCCAATTATTTTTGATATATCAAAAGACAGTAAGTTTTAACAACTATGATGGACTGAAAGGTCATTGGCATAGATCAAACAGTGGGGACAAAAATGGATGGCGATGTTAATGACAGGATGTAGTCTGCCAGACTATACTGTGGAAGCAGGATCCGCACAAATCTGGCAGCCAGACTTCAGCACAGTTATGTCATAGGGCTTAATCTGGCCATTTGCACATAGTTGGGATTGAAGGACAAGTGAGCTTTCACCCTAACCCAGAGATTATAAATGTGCTAACAGCTGGGATGATGCATGTGTCATTTCTCAGCTTCGATACCAAATATATTTCTGGATTACCAGACGACCCGTTCCTCAGAGGCGGTTACACCGTTGCGGGTCCCAACTTCTCTTTCAGTGGTCTCTGTCGTGGACCAGTGTATAATGAGCCCCCTGTCTGTGGCATCGTGAATGTTATTGTAGGATACAAGGCAGTCGGACCAATGTGTCGGTGGTCGTTCCTTGTCTTTGTGGTTCCATATTGTTATCGCTATGCTCCATCAACCAAAGATATACAGTGCAGAATTCTGTAATATTTCTTCTATGGGACATTATGTGCTACCATCTTCAGTTTCCTGTCCTTTTTTTCATTTAAATCTTCTTTTAATTTGTTCTTGGAATGGGCAAGACACACGAGTCTCTTGGCATTGACACATACATCTTTCCCATTGATTAGAGAAAGGTTTCTCTGTTTTCTTTGGACCCCTAGATTTTAAGGGTATATTTTTGAATTTCACATGGAAAATATGTACAATGCTAAAAGCAAATAAAAGCATATGCCATGTTATACAGATACCTCAGTAGTCTGGCTTACACTTGTTGTTTTAGTCAATGATCAGTCCACAGTACTAACTGCAAGCTGCTATGCTGCAGAAATATGAACACTCGCAGATGTTCAAAGTGACACTAGCCTCCCCCAGAAGGTGCATGGTCAGCCTCATGCTTAATAGCCGGCGCACCAAAGGTCTTCATAACTCGGACATACATCAATTGTCCCTGGGGGAATATGCAGTTATTTATGCATACAAGTTGAAACATCGCTCGGGTTGCCACTTACGGATAATTGAAGGAGCACAGCGACAGCAATATGGTACCCCAGAGACCAGAAAAGACACCAACACGTTGATCCGACTCCCTTGCATCCTGCAACAACATTCATGAGGTCACAGAAGGGCGACTCCGCTGGTCTACCGTAGCCCAAGACGGACACCTTTAGAAGAGAAGTTGGTACCCGCGACAGTATAACCACCACTGAAGAACGGGTCGTCTAGTAATCATTGAACATACTCTTTGTGCTGTTTTAGTGCCTGCCGATATGTCAAGTATTATTCTTCAGGCTGTCCACCTTAAACATAAACTTCTTTAGCTTGGTGCTGTGATATTCCACACCAGTATCATCTGGTTGTAAGGTTGAATGAGTATGTCTCTCTATTTGAACCTGTCCTCTGCAGTTCTCTTCATTGCTGCATAAGTTCGTACTTTAATGTCCCTGCATGCCTGAGATGTACAGGTGAGTCTTGGTCTCCCCTGTCCTCTCTTCCCCTGAATGATACACTTTAGTATCTTCTGTAGAAGACTTTCATGTCTCATATTGTAACCCAGCCAACTCAACCAACATTTTTATATCAAATGCAATATTTGTCCTTGTGCGCACACTTCAGTGAGTACAACATCACTGGATCATCAGTATAATGCAGTTTAAATCTACATCCTTCAGAATCCATACTTTCTCCTCTTGTTGCTTATCTCATGGGATGTCACATCAAAATGTATTGTATACCATTCCATTGCATGCTGGATGTCATAATGCATTGCAATGTTGTTTCCCAGGATATCTGATAAAACCATCCACTGTCTCCAGTATCTTCTTTTGATTGTATTCATTCTCGCAGCAAGATTGTTGTCATTCTTTGCTTATTTTATTATTTGTGATCTTGTTTTCTCAGTTGACCCGAACCTGTTTTATTAAATTGGTCTAGATTGAGACATTTAGCATGGCCATTAGTGCAAAAATGTATCTTCAGTTTCAATTCTGTCAATGATTTCATATTTCATGAACTAATTTGTCACTTGATTTTTGTTTTGCTTTCGCCTTATTTATCTATTCCCCAAGACGGTGTGCGTTGCACTATGTTTTTATTTTGCACCTGTCGGCCCAGTGCATTTTATGTAAGGGTCTGCTTCCTCCTGCATTTTCGAAGGGTTTGTTACCGTGGGGTAACGGCCGGTGCTGTGATGGTAATAGAATCCAGTACCTTCAGATTGTGAGTTGTCACGTCGTCCCCTGATTAGCTAGTTAAGCTTCTAGTATGTTTCTCTGATCTCCCCTCTTTGACAAACTACAAGGTTTTTAAAAAATTCTTCTCATACGTAAATGGGAGCCGCGTAGCGCAGTGGTTAGCGCGCTGGCGTCGTATCTGATTGATCCTGGGGTGAGGTGGAAGTGTTTTTTCAGACCGCAACGGCTCCTGGGTACCCAGCCTTAAATGGGTACAGGTTCAGTCCAGGAAGTAAAAGCAGCGAGGGAGAGAAGATGGCTACCGCCCTCATATAGCCGATCCGTTGAAATGTGAGATCGGTAACACCTCACACCCCTACGGCAGTAACGCTATGGGTTACTTTACTTTTGCATACTTATGAGCAATGATTATAATGTTCTAATTACTGGCTTCTAATACTGTAATTACTCTTGATTATAAGGTTATGAAGAGGGACTGAGTGGTCTCGAGGTAAGACGCTGTCCTCGGGTGCTGGAGGTCGCGGGTTCAAATCACGCCGAAGACCGGGATTTTTTTTTCACGTAGACTTTCTGGTATTCCCCCGAATCCCTCGGTTGTACAAATTGGACGCCCGTGTGCAGTGTCACAGACGTTGAAAATCCCTCAACAGTTAGATATCGAAAAGGGTAGTCTTAGCTGCCGCTGCCGTAGCAAAATTCAAAATTATGTTTAAAAAAAATCTAGCCAATCTATTACGGGACCCTCGCCTGTGCAACGGAGTTCGTCCATTGTGCTGGGATTCTCCACAAGTATGGAGAACAAGCACTTATGGGTTAGGTCGTGTGCACTGACGTTTATAATGTTGTAATTACTAGTTTAAAATGAACAGAAGATGTAGTACCGGTCATAGCTGGCTGCTGGCATCAGGGTCAGCGACATAGAGCTGGCCAAGTCCCTATTCTGTCCTCGAGCAGCTACCCCGGAAACAGGCTGCACTAGTGTAGTCTGGCTACGAGAATAGGGATCGCAGTAGTAGGGCAAACCATGTACCGCAAATAGCCAGCTGAAATCAGTTGAGTCTGACCAAAAGGTCCAGATATTGGAGCCTTTTTGTACACTATAACACCACCCTCTTCAGGGCAAAGTCAAGAACTAGTTTAAAAAAAAAAAAACCAACTGCGAGGCGTGTTCAAATGAAACCGAACCAACTGGACAACGATGTCGGTTAGAAGGACGTGAGTTAAAGCAACAATATGCGCCTGACCTGGTCTCGGAAGATCTTTCGTTAACTCGCGTCCTTATTTAAACATCGTTGTCCAGTTCTTCACTGTTGTCGTCGACACACTTTTGTCACTATAAAATGCTTGCATTCTCAACTGGTCGACATCCTTCAGCTGTTAGAAACCGAGTCACCGCTCGCTGATCAACTCTGGACGGATTCCTGATCACACCCGCCATGTATTCAAGGGTCTGCTGAGGAAACTATGAGTCGGAGGATAATGAAATTTTGCAAACTTGATGGTTGGTATTTGCTGTTTACACCAGAAGCGACGTCATCATGCGCATCTTACATATGTTCACTTGTTGCAATTTCGTCCGGTTTAATTGTAACACGTCTCGTATCGGATTAGACACACACACGCCGGCATGCTTGGATCTTACCCAACAAATTATGAAATGTACTTTTTAGATCTTAGGCTAGGACACTGAAATGTGCAATAGGACACTGAAATGTGCAAACCTTTTATTTGATGTGTGCTGCTGTAGTTAAAGGGAGTTAAACTTCCTCATGAGTTTTATGTTTCCACAGTGTGCCATCCGTACCAAAACGTAAGATTTTTCTCTTCGGTCCTTGTGTATATTTCATATGTTATTGTTTTTCTCTCACTATTTGTTCTAAAATAAATTCTCCCCTCAGAAACGTATGATTCTATCGTCTCTTCATAGTTTATTCCACATCTTGGTTGAAGGTTATACTTACACTTTGATCCTTTTCACGAAGTCTCAACAAACTTGAAGTGAATGTGATGTCTGTCTGTTCTCCCCATTTGGCGTGTTCGACTATTACATTGTTGGACAGATGTCTGCAGTCTGAATATCGTCACTTGATATATTCACGGTAAATGCATATCACAGTATGCTGTGTCAAGTGTCTCTGTGGTTCTTTCATATCAATGTTTTTACCTATCTGTTTCGTTTGTAAATGAGCATAACTGGTTCAGACAAGGTTACAACTGGGTTTAAATTTCAAATAACTTCCGCGCCGAAGTAGAAATTTCTGCCGAGCTGGTAACGCAAGACAAAGATATTCACTAATAAAACAGTATTCCTGACTGATGCCTGGTCCGTATTAGCAGCGCTAAAACAACACAGATGATAGAGATACCGAGCAGTGCATGGTGTTTCCTGACACGGCTCTCATGAAAAACACCCGTGTTGGCCATTCAGTTGACCCCCCCCCCCCCTCCCCCTCTACCGCAATGTCGAAGGCAATGAAGCAGCAGACAAACGGGAAGAGTGAATGAGCCGCCCCACACAGGCAGGACTATCACGTGGTGTCAAGGGTGATTGAGTGGTCTCGAGGTAAGGTGTCATTGGTGAAGATTCAGTAGTCTCGAGGTAAGGTGTCATGGGTGAAGATTCAGTGGTCTCGATGTAAGGTGTCATGGGTGAAGATTCAGTGGTCTCGAGGTAAGGTGTCATGGGTGAAGATTCAGTGGTCTCGAGGTAAGGTGTCATGGGTGAAGATTCAGTGGTCTCGAGGGTAAGGTGTCATGGGTGAAGATTCAGTGGTCTCGATGTAAGGTGTCATGGGTGAAGATTTAGTGGTCTCGATGTAAGGTGTCATGGGTGAAGATTCAGTGGTCTCGATGTAAGGTGTCATGGGTGAAGATTCAGTGGTCTAGAGGTAAGGTTTCATGGGTGATTGAGTGGTCTCGAGGTAAGGTGTCCGCCTTGGGTGTCAAAGGTTCGAATCACAATGGAGACCGGCATTTTTTTCACGTGGATCTTCTGGTAAAAATTCCCCTCTCTGGGTAGCGAGATCGGACTCCCGCCGTGATCAGTGTTGAACATGTTAATTACAAATCCTTTAGCAGTTAGAAATAGAAAAGAGTAGGCTTAGCGGCCTCTGACCGGACACAATTCAAGTTAAAAAAATCTACCCCAAAATTACTTCTACCTTCTCCCGAGGTGGTTTGTTAAGAGCAGCATATATATGGCGCCTAACTGGCTGCGAGTCTACTTAAACTCTACTGTTTGAGTCTATTAAGATGGACTCGCACACCGGTTAAACCACCCTCCAAGAAACTGGTTGTATACAGACGAGAACAGTACTTGCCCTGAGATAAGCCGCACAAAAATCTGCTTATCTTTCTTAGAGACACCGAGGCCTTGATCTGAGAGGAAGAAGAAATCTTCGGTGTTCATTCAGTCACAGCCTACAGTTTTTCATTTTATTACAGAAAGTTTGCCAATAGATTCACCTACGTGTGATTGACCTTTCGTTCACATGCACACGCGCTATCAATCCCGTGTGATATGCTCTTGCTTGTTATTTGAGCTGATCAGTCATCTGAGATAGGACGTATTCATTTCACGCGATTATAGGTAACAGTTCAAATGTTTGTGTGTCGTACAGGGTCCAAAGTTTTGTGTGTGGCCTGTCAGTGGTGTGACTAACTCGAGTAAATGTTATCAAAGTCCTACTGTAACTGATATCAAATCGGCTTATATAAAACAAGATTAATATCTGCCATTCATGTGGAAAGGGAACTTACTCTGTGACGTAAGAGTTACTTTTTCTTGTTGTCTTAGTTGAAAAAATAAAAACTTTTTGTGATTTGTAAAATATATTATGTGATACTTTCTCTGTTTAGATTGCAGCAAATATCACATAAAAATTGCTTGTTTATAATATATTAAAACCGTCCTAAAGTGTTTCATAGCTAGTTTAAGATATATTAAGACAATTATAAAGTTTATCATGTTTCTAGTCTATGATATATTACGACCATCCTAACGTTTATCATAGCTTCGTCTAAGACTTTCAATTCGTATCATGAAAATACAATTTGAGAACCAGTTTTCCTTATACTGAAA
Organism: Ariolimax columbianus; assembly: GCA_036924085.1. Classification (NCBI taxonomy): domain Eukaryota; kingdom Metazoa; phylum Mollusca; class Gastropoda; order Stylommatophora; family Arionidae; genus Ariolimax; species Ariolimax columbianus. Next base: position 34,927,841 of record JAVGWX010000021.1, read on the forward strand.
ATGACAAATTATGTGGGTTCTGTTTGATCAAAAACAGGCTTCCATTAATTGTGTTTATGCTGGCAGTTTGTCAGTTAATGGCTACTATTAATTTACTTTAACCAATAAATGTAAACACAGCCATAAAGGATGTGTATAAACTGAAGCGCATTAATGTTAATGACGTAATGGCAATGTCACATCTGTTACTACTGGATAATACTGAAGTACATAACATTGGTTTTTTTTCATGATCATAAAAGATCTACTAGTATAATTTGCGGGTTAAATGTACGTTTTTTTGGTTTTATTTTGCGTTCGCCTTAGTTCTCTAATCTCCAAGGTGGTGTGTGTTGGACTGTGGTTTTTATTTTTGCGCCTGTCGGCCCAAAAAATACCGACTTCAGCATGCATTTTATGTAAGGGTCTGCTTCCTCCTGCATTTTCTAAGGATTTGCTTCCCCGGGGTAACGGCAGGGGATGTGATGGGGATCGAACCCAGCACCTTCTGGTTGGGAGCCGTGTCACTTAACCACTAGCCCACGCCGTCCCCTTGTACAATGTTTGTGTACCGAAACATAATTGTAGAGGTATTACTGTCAAGTTGTATGATCAAGTGCACTGTAACACTTTCATAAAAATGTACTTAAACGACATATTGGCCTATAAATGCATTTTTAGAAAAAGGCTCTCACACATTTGTTTCTTCTCTGCGTTTATTTGACCCATTTTTGGGGGTAAGAGGTTTGCCTCTATGTAAAAACTGAGGCACGCCTCTTTTTCACCCCAAGATCAAAGTCTGTTTAGGCTATCTCAGGACGTATTAACCAGTGCTTGTCCGGATGCGTCTGTGTGTGATAGTTAGGGCGATCTTGGTGATCAAACCCCCAACCAAAGTGCTATAGGAGGGCCGCACGTGTTAGTGTGTACCTATGATAAGGTGATGAAACCCCCAACCAAAGTGCAATGGGAGGGCCGCCTCGTGTTGGTGCGTGTGTACCTATGATAAGGTGATTAAACCCCCAACCAAAGTGCAATGAGAGGGCCGCCTCGTGTTGGTGCGTGTGTACCTATGATAAGGTGATTAAACCCCCAACCAAAGTGCAATGGGAGGGCCGCCTCGTATTGGTGCGTGTGCACCTATGATAAGGTGATCAAACCCCCAACCAAAGTGCAATGAGAGGGCCGCCTCGTGTTGGTGCGTGTGTATATAAGAACAGGACGTACACGTTTGATTAGAAACACTCGTTCAAAGCGTTTTGTCACAAATTCTGTTGACCTTCGTTTAAATCTCATACAAAACCAACATGCCTACGCTTTATCGGGGTGGTGTGTCATAGCTTTGTGTTAACTAGAGTTTGCGAGAGGCAATCCACTGTGTAAAGAGGTTGAAAGATGTTGGGCAAACATTGAGGGCGAGTGTGTCAAGTGCCAGCTTTCTGAGGTGTTTCGCGATATTCATTATCATTTCTGGTCACGTTTTATATCATTTATTGAATGGAGGGAGTGAGACGAAAGATCAGTATTTTATTAGTTTTGTTTTATTTATTTGGGTTGGATAGATCTCTGCAAACTACTGAATTCAGCTACAACAGACCAAATCTAAATATTGCATTTACCTACACACGGTCCCATTTTAGAAACTGCACGGTTTTAATAATTTGTATATATTCATCTACATCTATGTGGTATCAAGATGCTGAGCAGGACATGAGCTTCAGCGGCCAGACCCATAGCTGACTGCTAGGGCCAGGGCCTGCAAACCAGAGCTGCCAAGACCCTTCTACATCTCCACGCGGTAATCCTAGATAACAAGCTACAATATAGCAGACTGGCAAATGGGAATGGATCGGAGAGGGAAGGCTAACTTGGTACCCAACAATGCCTGCTGAAGTCGGATGTGTCGGGCCGAAAGGAGCAAATATCACAGTCAAGCTGTAAACTACGACACAATGCATTCCGTTTTCCTGAAAACGGCACTGATATCACATACAGAAAGCTTTTGGGCTGCATCCACTGTCCCATAGAAGCGGCACAAACCATGAACCGAATGGAACAGTACATAAGCATGTCAACTCAACCTTTGAAGGCAGTGGTTGGCGCGCTGGCTTCGCATCTGAGTGGTCCTGGGTTCATTCCCCAGTTGAGGCGGTAATGTTTTTTTCCAGACCGCAATGGCTCCCGGATCGACCCAGTCTTAAATGGGTACCGGTTCAGTCCGGGAAGTAAAAGCGGCGAGGGAGAGGAGATGGCTACCGCCCTCGTATAGCCGAGCCTTTGAAATGTGAGATCGCTGACACCTCACATCCCTACGGCAGTAATGCTATGGGATACTTTACTTTACTAGATGATTTGGTGCTGTCTCAAACGGGGCAGATTTGTCTGCCATGGATACTTAAAAGGCAGCACCAAGCAGACACTGATGACCACTACATCCAATACTATGACAACAGATAACAAGACCCCCACAACTTAAAACTCAGGACTGAACGCGAGCACAATGATCTGTAAAAGCAAACTACTAGACGGAGTATGATCAAAGAAAACTACACAAAACAAGTGTGGATACATGCTTTCACAAAGGAATCAGCAACAAATTGTATGTTACTTGCACCTTAATTCTCCCCAATCAGTTCCCTGGGTTTCCCTCTTACATATGTGATGGCTGATGACCATAGCCTACCGTAGATACAGGCCTTCTGACTAGCGGAGAAATCCCTTTGAAACGTCACTTTACAAGGCTGACTTAATAACGGATCTTGCATGTGTCTGCTATCAATGCAACTGTAATAGCGTGCTCGGGAAACAGATGGATGTGCAGTTGATTTCGGGCAGGATTCTGTGAAAGGGTCACTCTTAACAGTGAATTGTGTTTTATAACGTGAACTTGTGTTATTTCTCTAAGTGGGGCATGAATTGATTATAAACCCTGGCACAATTTAAATCCCGTTATTTAGTCGGCCTTGGAATGTGACGTTTCAAAGGGATTTTTCTGGTGAGTCGGACGTCCTATCTAAAGTAGGCGATATTGACTGTAACGAGAATTCCATTTTGGATTAAGGGGGAGGACAGGTCGATATAGTTTTATTTTAAATTAATAAGTAAATGCTTAGAGAAAGATAGAAACCGGTTTCCTTTAAGTCGTGTACACATTTACAGCTAGATAGACCAGGACTTGATCCAGGTCCATTTGTAATGAGAGTTAGGATAGTACGGTCACTGTAATGGTGCTGTTTAGTGAATTCAATCAAGTGTCGTCTCCACGGTCAAGTTTGGCTGTAATGGATCTCCAACATTCTCTACCTCTCGCTCTGGTGGTACACACAGACAATGGATATCCAACATTCTCTACCTCTCGCTCTGGTGCTACACACAGACAATGGATATCCAACATTCTCTACCTCTCGCCTTGGTGGTACACACAGACAATGGATATCCAACATTCTCTACCTCTCGCTCTGGTGGTACACACAGACAATGGATATCCAACATTCTCTACCTCTACGTGTACACATTTACAGCTAGATAGACCAGGACTTGATCCAGGTCCATTTGTAATGAGAGTTAGGATAGTACGGTCACTGTAATGGTGCTGTTTAGTGAATTCAATCAAGTGTCGTCTCCACGGTCAAGTTTGGCTGTAATGGATCTCCAACATTCTCTACCTCTCGCTCTGGTGGTACACACAGACAATGGATATCCAACATTCTCTACCTCTCGCTCTGGTGCTACACACAGACAATGGATATCCAACATTCTCTACCTCTCGCCTTGGTGGTACACACAGACAATGGATATCCAACATTCTCTACCTCTCGCTCTGGTGGTACACACAGACAATGGATATCCAACATTCTCTACCTCTCGCTCTGGTGGTACACATAGACAATGGATATCCAACATTCTCTACCTCTCGCTCTGGTGGTACACACAGACAATGGATATCCAACATTATCTACCTCTCGCCTTGGTGGTACACACAGACAATGGACCTCCAACATTCTCTATCTCTGAGCCTGGTAGTACACACAGACAATGGATCTCCAACATTCTCTATCTCGCCCTGGTGGTACACACATACAATGGATCTCCAACTCTGTCTTTCCACATTTCCTTCCCACTCTTAGTTTCCCCAGGACCTCTATATTTGTTAGCTTTTGTTTCCATGAAACGCAAACCATTCTCCTGTACATCTACATGGACTCATTATCTTCCACCTGTCTGTTCCGTGTCCAAGTTCCCTATCTTCCACCTGTCTGTTCCGTGTCCAAGTTCCCTATCTTCCACCTGTCTGTTCCGTGTCCAAGTTCCCTATCTTCCACCTGTCTGTTCCGTGTCCAAGTTCCCTATCTTCCACCTGTCTTGTCCGTGTCCAAGTTCCCTATCTTCCACCTGTCTTGTCCGTGTCCAAGTTCCCTATCTTCCACCTGTCTGTTCCGTGTCCAAGTTCCCCATCTTCCACCTGTCTTGTCCGTGTCCAAGTTCCCTATCTTCCACCTGTCTTGTCCGTGTCCAAGTTCCCTATCTTCCACCTGTCTTGTCCATGTCCAAGTTCCCTATCTTCCACCTGTCTTGTCCATGTCCAAGTTCCCTATCTTCCACCTGTCTTGTCCGTGTCCAAGTTCCCTATCTTCCACCTGTCTGTTCCGTGTCCAAGTTCCCTATCTTCCACCTGTCTTGTCCGTGTCCAAGTTCCCTATCTTCCACCTGTCTGTTCCGTGTCCAAGTTCCCTATCTTCCACCTGTCTGTTCCGTGTCCAAGTTCCCTATCTTCCACCTGTCTTGTCCGTGTCCAAGTTCCCTATCTTCCACCTGTCTGTTCCCTATCTTCCACCTGTCTTGTCCGTGTCCAAGTTCCCTATCTTCCACCTGTCTTGTCCGTGTCCAAGTTCCCTATCTTCCACCTGTCTTGTCCGTGTCCAAGTTCCCTATCTTCCACCTGTCTGTTCCGTATCCAAATTCCCTCATCAGACAGTAGTAAACTGTATCGGTATTATTGTTAAGTTGTAGCCCAGCTCTCCAGGTGTGAATATCTTCTTCATTCTTTGGGCCATACTGTTTCTCCTTTCGATTTGTTTCACATTTACCATCATCGGTTGTTACATGCCCAAAATGTCACCTGCGGCATATTATACCCTATTGTGACATGACTCGGGGGATCAGTGCTCTCGAGGTAAAGTGTCCGCCTCGGTTGCCGGAAGTCACGGTGGGACATGTCTGTTTGAATACCAGGATTCTCAGTAGTAATATGACTACATTGACGTGGTGAATAGTGAAACATGTCGGCCAATGTGTCATACGTCTCACATTCGTGTTAATGGAGGGAAGTTTAGGGCCAGCATTTAGTGTGTAGTTAAGTTATGATCATTGTGCATCTACCTGTGTATCTATTATTAGTTTGTTCGTCTTCGTTCATCCTTCTTCGAACGCTGTCAGACGTCAACCTTCTTCGTTCATCAGTAGATCAAGATCTTGGTTTGTGTCATTACAGTTTAGTAATAAGTAGGTCAGGTCACACAATGTTGTCAACCCGTTAACGCTGGGTTGCAGGTGTGCGCGGCACATTCGTGGTGGACATTTTTGTTTGTAGATTATTTTGATTATGCTTACTTTAATCCTTCCACTGATTTCGGGAAGCATAGTGGGGAGATGCAGTTCTCGTATTTGGTCTAGATATGGTTGTTGTAAGCCCATGCTGGTGTAAGGATGTCTTTATCTATCCATTTACCCGGGGAACTGAGACGCTAGGGCGAAGTGAAGTGTTCAAGCCATTTGCCTCGTGTTCAGATGGTCGGGGTTCGAATTAGAGCTCCGACCGTTGGTTCATTATGTCAATTTTTACGGAGATACCTGGGTTCATCGCTGGAGCTACGGCGTTTGTGTGATGCTCTCAGCAGATGGAGATACTGCCAGCAGGCGGAGATAGTGTTCTGGGGAGGAAGACGGAGACATATGGCGAGTCCCGAGGCGGTGAGGTTGAACCTTCATCTTTAACCTTAACTGAGATGCTGGTCAAGGTCAGGCACACCATACTGGCCAGGACGTCGCGTCAGGGTCAGGCACACCATATTGGCCACAATCTCTCTTCCAAATAGCGTTCCCTGCAAACATGCTGTTTTCAAGACAGCCTGGATGACGAGGTGTGGATCTATGTGATCCCCGCAGTAGTGAGCGCCACGCAGATGAAGCCAAGAATAGCATAACGCATGTAGGACCGTGATCCACCTTTATCAGCACGCTCGGAATGTGCGGAAATCTACGACAACCCACCACCTAACGTCCTTTCAGGGCGCACAAAATAGTAAACTTACTCATTGTGGGCATTCGACATCATCATCATCCGTTTGCCTGAAATCTAAACCCCGATCTCCTACTGTTGTGTTCTTAATGGCAGCCGATCTGGTTTCATTCTCACGAGATGACCAAACCACTCAACCCTCTGTCTATCCATGTATTCTTGGGGGGGGGGGGGGGGGGGAATGATGTTCCCACAATGTTTCTGTTGTCTGTATTTTTAATTCTTTCTCTCCTGGTGACCTAGACGACTCTTCTCGGGCATCTCATGTCACAGGTTGTTGTTTTCTTGTCCGAGGCCATGTTTGACACTGATAGCACAAAGTTCATGAGAGAATAATGATTATCGGTTATCTTGTTTCAATACTGATGGTCCTATGTTTGAGTAATGGTGATAGTTGGTAGGTCACTGCACCTGCTTTTTGACATCTAGTTTCAATTTCTCCCTAGTTTCAATTTCTCCGTCCAATATCCAGTCATCAGTGAAAATGCTTACCGGGTACTTGAACTCTTGCGCCTGTTTGAGCCTGTTGTTGTTGAGTTGAATAGTTAGAGGGCCTGACGATCTGATGATTTTCATAGTTTGTCTTTGATGTACTAGTCTTCATGTTGTATCTCGCACAAGTTTAATACCGTATTAGACATATTTGTATGGCTTGGCTTCGTTCGTTCTCAATCTTCCGCTACCAAGCCCCGACACGGGCCTAAGTAGCAGAATGTAGTCCAGAGAACGGAATGCGTTGTCTTAGTTTACAGCTTGACTGAACCTTTCGGTACACCACATCCGACTTCTGCAAGAATTTTTTGAGTACCGGGTTAGCCGTTCCTCTTCGATCCGTTCTCCTTAGCCAGTCTGCTCTGCTGCAACCTGTTATCCAGGATCACCGCGGGGAGGTGTAGAAGGGTCTTTGCAGCTCTGGTTCGCTGGCCCTGACGCTAGCAGTCAACTATGGTTCGCTGGCCCTGACGCTAGCAGTCAGCTATTGGTCGCTGGCCCTGACGCTAGCAGTCAGCTATTGGTCGCTGGCCCTGACGCTAGCAGTCAGCTATTGGTCGCTGGTCCTGACGCTAGCAGTCAGCTATTGGTCGCTGGCCCTGACGCTAGCAGTCAGCTATTGGTCGCTGACCCTGACGCTAGCAGTCAGCTATTGGTCGCTGGTCCTGACGCTAGCAGTCAGCTATTGGTCGCTGGCCCTGACGCTAGCAGTCAGCTATTGGTCGCTGGCCCTGACGCTAGCAGTCAGCTATTGGTCGCTGGTCCTGACGCTAGCAGTCAGCTATTGGTCGCTGGCCCTGACGCTAGCAGTCAGCTATTGGTCGCTGACCACAGCTGTTCAGCGTCTTGATCCCAGGCATATTTGTATGATCTTGCAAGTCACTTACATCTTCGTGCATTAAACATTGCTCGTCTGTGAAATATAATTCCCTCAGCGACTTGTGGTCTTCACTATCTATTGTTTCGTTGTCTGCGTGGTTTGTTTCTGTTATTTTATTCATGAATAGAAGTGGTGATAAAACACGCCTATCAAACTCCTGCAATATGATAATAATGTTCGCTTATGCGTCTGAGGCCCGTTGCGTCGGTCGGTCGGTCGGCCACATCCATGGCCCATACCCATGACCCACATATGTGGCGTGATCCCAGGTCTCGTTCAAGGCGGAGGAGCAGGTTGCTACTTGCTGGAGCCATACTGTTCGGGGACGGCCTCTTCTGCTCCTCCAGCCGTTCTGGGGAAAGACTTTTGGCGCCGAGGGAGGAATTGTATAGTGTCTTGTGGGCCGGGGTTCCCTGGTCCAGCCGTTCATCTTGACCGAACAAAGAAACTCGGCGCCGGTCAAGTGTTTCTGAGATTGGATGGAGGCCCGTTGTAACAGAGACCTCCTCGTTGTGGATGTAGTCATGCCATCAGATGCCCAGGATAAGCCGCTGGTTGCGCATGTGAAAGACTTCCGGTCTCGAAATGTCATGTTTCAGCAAATGTCCAGGTTTCCGAGCCGTAAAGCAGGACTGGTAAATGCAGATTTTTGTCCCAAGGGAGACCTTGCCATTACTCCACACACGTCGGAGGTCGTGCATAGCGGTCGCAGATAGTACGATAGGCCATGACATAGATGATATCATGCTAACTCCTGTGGTGATTTCAAATGCGTATGTAGGGCCGTCATATGTTCTGGTTATGCTTTGGCATATTTGGTACATGGCTCTCACATCTAATATCTGAATGTGTACTCCGTAGTCTTCTAGTACAGACCAGAGTATGTTTCTGTCCTCTCTATTGAAGACTTCCTGATCTATGAAAACTTGTTAGTTATCTATGGCATTTTATTGTACTTTCGGTTGCTTGTCTTGGGCAAAACAGCCAATTCGTTCTCTATTTCTCGAAGAACTGTAGGCAGGGAACTGTTCCAACTTTCTCTTTAATATTCATATTTGTGACTCTTCTGATGTTGTTAGTGACCTTTCGTAGGCACCGCATTTCGCAGGTGGCTAACTTTCGTTCCTGGGCTATGATCAATGTCCATGTCTGACATTTGTAGCACAGGGTAGGAATGAAGATACCATTTATCATCTGTTTTTTTGTTGTTGCTGTAAGGGAAACCTTGGGATGTTTTAGTAGCGAACTGTAGTGGGCTGGCTGACCAGAATACTTAATGTGGCCTGGACGCCGAGAAAGGTACTGATAGATTGACAGCGAGCTATTATTCTTCTCATCTGAACAAATAAAGGCGACAAGCGAGATTGTGAAACATATAGGGGGATCTCTGTTATAAGCCACACAGACAAGATATAGCACAGATACTATAAAGAAGAGCAAGACCGATACTGGACCACCCCAACTAGGAAATAATCAGTTCAGGAAAGGAAAGCTGCACAGACGCAATATTTACATTGGGACAAATATGCGAACATTCTATAGAATATGTTGGAACTCCTTCGTACGCTGTCAGACGTCAACTTGAATTTGTTCGAAGAAAGCAGCTGTCATCCTGAGACTGTCGACACTGCCATAGAGCTTGTCTAGTGTCGACACTGCCATAGAGCGTGAATAGTGTTGGCACTGGTGATGGCCACATGTGCATGTGCTTTCTCTGGTCCTATGTCGGGCAATTTTCCAGCAGATGTTCAGCGGTCATTTTCCCTGTACCACAGGTGCATTCGTCAGTAGCACCTATCTTCAGTTTATTGAATAGATGGTATCTCAGTATGGTATGATGGAAACAACATCCTTATATTCATAGATCAACAAAAGTCGCTCGGTAAGAGTTTGCACAAAAGAAGTAACTTATGAGGATCATGGAAGATCATGGACTACAAGGTCCTCTCCTTAGTAACAGCAAGGCCCTGTATCAGGAATGCTAGAGCGCAGTAAGAACAACAGAGTGGTTCCCCATTTCCCCAGGCGCCGGACAGGGCTGTTCTCTTTCTCCACTCCTATTTGTCACTTATTTAAATACAATCTTCCAAGAGGCAAATACAGAACAGGAAAGCACCAACTAATTGCTCATCGCAGACAACCAATGCTTCATTCACCCCAATCAACAAAGCCTACAACGTCATAATGACTCACCGTACTTAAACTGTAAAATGTAGGACATGCTATCAACACATCACAAACACTACGGATATATGTAGAAAGTACATCATACTTGAAAATCATGTAAATAACGGAATAAATAAAGCAGGTTCAAGAATACAGGGGAACAGATTTTCCTGAAGACAGCGGACTCGATACAGCTGTCTACCACTACAAGAAAACCATTTGATAAATTGTTGTGTATGAGCGCTCCTGTGCACACACGTCTTGTCTTTACCGGTGGAGACTTCACAGGAACCAAAGTTTAACCGCTCATCTCTTCCCTCCTCAACACATCCATCTCTCTTTGCCCATCATCCAATCCACCTGCAATCACTCCCTTCTCCTCCCCCACTTCAACCCATCCATGCATTAGCTCATTCATCTCTTCCCGCGAATCTTCTACTCCACACATTATGTGTCGACTGATATTTGAATTTGAGACCTCCCATATCAGAAACAAGAATTGCATCCCACCAGAGTCATGATCACATTTTCTACCAATCAAATCTCCACTACACACATTTTAAACATTCATTGGAGAAATGGGTATATATATCCATATCCAAGGCCTCAAATCCATGTTTGTCCATGCTCAACTCAGTATATGTATGGGATTCTACACCATACACCAAACACCAACTTTCAATACTTGTGAAGCTTGACTTTGCAAGATGTCAAATGCAATAATTGGCTCCAGATAATTACTTTCACTCGTTTCTGCCGTCCGCATGCATGAACAAAAAGGTTATCTTGGATCACAAAACAATAATTATGACATTTATTGCTGGTGTCCGCTGTGGGGATTTATTTGGTTGAGAAACAAAGGATACTAGCCCTTGCAGTGTGCAAGTTAGATTTTTGGTACACTTTAGATAAAACAAAGGCCATACCTGGATTTTCTTCTTCTTCTGTGCTCAACCTCAAAAGGACCTTCTGTTGTAGTTTACATCCGCACGTTTTGGCCCTTCATTTTCTGTGTTTGTTCCAAGTCTTATTGCTTTACAAGTAACAGGATGTAGTCCGGAGAATGGAATGCATTGTCACTAGTTTACAGCTTGACTGATATTTGCACCTTCGATCCAAGACATCAGTCTTCGGTAGGCCATTTTGAAATGAGATCCGGTCTCAGATGGCTTTTTTTGTGTACCTGGTTGGCTGTCCTTATTCTCTTAGCCAGACTATACTAGTGTGGCTTATTTCGAGGGCCACCGCTTGGAGGTGGAATATGGTCTTGGTCAGTTATTTTTTTGTTTTTGTGTTCGCCTTATTTCTCTATTCCCTAAAGTGGTGTGCATTACACTGGTTTTTATTTTGCGCCTATTGGCCCAGTGCATCCGACTTTAGCATGCATTTTATGTAAGGGTGTGCTTCCTCCTGCATTTTCTAAGGGTTTGCTTCCCCAGGGTAACGGCCGGTGCTGTGATGGGATCGAACCCAGCACCTTCAGGGTTGTGAGCCGTGTCACTTGACCACTAGACCACACCGTCCCCTAGGTCAGTTATATGAGTCACAGCTCATTCACTGGGCCCCATCTTTGGTCCCAATCTGTGTTTTGAATTCGTATCCCCATGGTCAATAGATTATCACCCTAGCTGCTCAGCTACCTCTTTTCTTCATCTGATTAACATAATTCAAATATATAATTCATTTACAGATAAGCAGTTATGGAGCAAACACCACCAGGACGAGCGGCCATCAAACCCAACCGCTTCCTCATGTTGTGGTTTCTACTACGGACTATGTTAGTCACCCACAACGGAGAAGAGTCCACTCAGGCAGAGAATGATCAGGTGGCAGATGCTGATGCTATACCTCCACCAGAAGATGATGCCCTGGCAAAAGTTAACTTACCAAGAAAACTGCCTTCCATTGTTGAGATAAAGAAGGTAAATATCTATGTCTGAAATTTCTTGATTCTAGTAACCGTTATCATCCCACAGGGGACATTCCCATAAGTGCCGCGTTCTCTGTTCTAGCAGTCAGCCATGCACATATATACTCAAAGTCACAGTCAGGTATTGATTTTGTGTTCTTCGGATCTTTCCAGACAGGACACACTATCTCCCCTTCCCCCTAGTCACTCCAAAATCTAACATCCTCAGCACATGGCAAAACTATTTGTACGACTGGGCCTTTAGTCTGTCCAATATACAGGTCTGAACAAGGTTGCCAGGATCGTATTTACTCAAGATATATTTATATGACAGATAGACAAGCCTTACACCCCTTTGTATTGTGATGGTCTAGTCCATACTAATCATTGGTGTGATTTGTTGGGTGCTTATGTGTTCTTTGTCCATGAGAACGGAATTGCGGCTGTTGTTGTTTGTCACAGATGATGCTGCGGCTGTTGTTGTTTGTCACAGATGATGCTGCGGCTGTTGTTGTTTGTCACAGATGATGCTGCGGCTGTTGTTGTTTGTCACAGATGATGCTGCGGCTGTTGTTGTTTGTCACAGATGATGTTGCGGCTGTAACACAAGTTTCATCTTATTTATTTCTCAGTGCAGTAACTCAGCCATACCTATTTATCCACTTTGTTATAAAGTGAAATGAGAAAGTGTTTCTTGGTCGACACATTGACCTGCGTTATGTTCTACTCAACAGGTCATTCATTAGTGCTGCATGTTAAGATGATCTGAAGTCCTCCGTTATAAATAACTTGTAACGGTAATAAGTCATCACCGATTTGGATAGTACATATATTTTTCATTGATCCTAGTTAATCAATTCTTGCATTGGAACTGCTTAGTGAAGTGGGAATAACATGGCCCACTAATAAAACATGTATTTGTTGATATAATGCAAGGTTATCCCCCTTTGGCAAGTAAACTAATTTTTAAATGGTGAAGTCAGGGATGCACTTGACAAGCAGCAAAAGAAAAACACAGTAAAGCACACTCCACAGTTAAGAAGCAGAGTGAGCGGAAGAAAAAATAACTGGGTCAGTTTAATTAAATATTCATTGTTTGTAGTCACTGGCTGGTTAAATTGATATATTTGATTGTTTGTAGTCACTTTGAGAACACAGGATATATTACACTGCCTAGTTGTATGGACATATTTGATTGTTTAGTCACTTTGAGAGCACAGGATATATTACACTGCCTGGTTGTATGGACATATTTGATTGTTTAGTCACTTTGAGAGCACAGGATATATTACACTGTCTAGTTGTATGGACATATTTGATTGTTTAGTCACTTTGAGAGCACAGGATATATTACACTGCCTAGTTGTATGGACATATTGTGTTTGGGGGAATCTTTGTCCCATTCCACATAAACTTTAAAGTCACCTTGATGTTTTTTTAATGCTGCCCTAGATTTAGACTCTTTGAAACTTTTATGGGCTACTGCTAGCACATAGATCCAGTCACCTTGCATCAAATATAAATAAATAATAAGGGCGGTATGTGGTAAGGTTATATTGTACCTTGTCACACAACGAACGAATGTTTTCATTAATAGTATAAACAGCATTATAGTTTCTGGCAGTCCATCTCTTCGGAAAAGGACTTTGCAAGTAGCAGGATGTTGTCCGGAGAACGGGATGTGTCGTACTTTACAGCTTGACTGCGATATTTGCATCTTTTGGTCAGACACATCTTGCTATCCAGAATCACCGTATGCAGGTGAAGCGTCCTGGTAGCTCTTGGTCACTGACCGCTGCAGCTCACGCACTGCTCAGAATCTTGATTTATTAACATAACTTATTATTTGGTCGTTTCAGGTCAACGCCTCTACTTTATGCAAGTCTTTTTTCTGATTTACTCTCCTCGTCAGGTGTTAAAGAAGAGTTGACTTCCTGAAGGTGGCAATTGGTAAATGTTTTCATGCCATAAACAGGATTCCTCAACTAAAAAGAAATAAGTAAGAAAACTCAGATTGATGTATACCACTCCACCTATGTATCAGTGTTGACTTACGGATGCGAATCATGGACAATGACAACAACCCAGAAAAGCAGGTGATTAGGGATTGAAGAGGAAATGCAAACCAGATCCCAAAAATATCATTCTGAAATCGAATGTGCCGGGCAGAAATACTTGAATATTGCAGCCTCGCTGTAAACTACGAAACAACTTCACAAATGTCCTTTTTAGAACAAATTCTGAAGAACGCATGTGGGCTTTGCCTATCCAGATCATTCTAGTCTTAGGGTACCAGAGACTCTCAGCCACCTCCTTTATCTTCCACACACCCATTTTGTTGAAATGTCATGCATTGTTCGCAGTAGTTTTTTCTCTCCTAGTTCATATTTCCCCCGTAAACATGGCAGTCTGTTTCGGGTGTCATTCACCACCGTACAGTTTTTCCCTCGGTTGGGGTTTAAAGAGCCATGCTGTTAGTCTTGTGGAAGTAGAAGGTTTGGTGAACGTGCCATGTGCCATGCTGTTAGTCTTGTGGAAGTAGAAGGTTTGGTGAACATGCCATGTGCCATGCTGTTAGTCTTGTGGAAGTAGAAGGTTTGGTGAACATACCATGTGCCATGTTGTTAGTCTTGTGGAAGTAGAAGGTTTGGTGAACATACCATGTGCCATGTTGTTAGTATTGTGGTAGTAGAAGGTTTGGGGAACATACCATGTGCCATGTTGTTAGTATTGTGGTAGTAGAAGGTTTGGTGAACATACCATGTGCCATGCTGTTAGTCTTGTGGAAGTAGAAGGTTTGGTGAACATGCCATGTGCCATGCTGTTAGTCTTGTGGAAGTAGAAGGTTTGGGGAACATGCCATGTGCCATGCTGTTAGTCTTGTGGAAGTAGAAGGTTTGGTGAACATGCCATGTGCCATGCTGTTAGTCTTGTGGAAGTAGAAGGTTTGGTGAACATACCATGTGCCATGCTGTTAGTCTTGTGGAAGTAGAAGGTTTGGTGAACATGCCATGTGCCATGCTGTTAGTCTTGTGAAAGTAGAAGGTTTGGTGAACATGCCATGTGCCATGCTGTTAGTCTTGTGGAAGTAGAAGGTTTGGTGAACGTGCCATGTTGTTAGTCTTGTGGAAGTAGAAGGTTTGGTGAACATGCCATGTGCCATGTTGTTAGTCTTGTGGAAGTAGAAGGTTTGGTGAACATGCCATGTGCCATGCTGTTAGTCTTGTGGAAGTAGAAGGTTTGGTGAACATGCCATGTGCCATGCTGTTAGTCTTGTGGAAGTAGAAGGTTTGGTGAACATGCCATGTGCCATGCTGTTAGTCTTGTGGAAGTAGAAGGTTTGGTGAACATGCCATGTGCCATGCTGTTAGTCTTGTGGAAGTAGAAGGTTTGGTGAACATGCCATGTGCCATGCTGTTAGTCTTGTGGAAGTAGAAGGTTTGGTGAACATGCCATGTGCCATGCTGTTAGTCTTGTGGAAGTAGAAGGTTTGGTGAACGTGCCATGTTGTTAGTCTTGTGGAAGTAGAAGGTTTGGTGAACATGCCATGTGCCATGCTGTTAGTCTTGTGGAAGTAGAAGGTTTGGTGAACATGCCATGTGCCATGTTGTTAGTCTTGTGAAAGTAGAAGGTTTGGTGAACATGCCATGTACTTTGCTCATTTTTCCTATGGCAGCACAAGTTTGTGTGCCAGTTTTTAAAATCTGTTGAACAAATTACCAGATAATTTAGTTTTGTACACTCTACATATGTCCACAATTGTTCAGTTGGATTACAGACTATACGTCATACTTTGTCAGCTGTAACGTAGACTTTTTATTTGAATTTTTCAGAAATGTATACTTTTTTGTGTTGCCTGTTTTTATTTAGACAGCATAGTTTTAAATTTCACTAATAAAACTGTACCAACATAGGACTGTTTGTCCTGTTCTACAGACTATACCAACATAGGACTGTTTGTTCTGTTTGTACAGTGCATATCCAACATAGGACTGTTTGTCCTGTTTCTACAGTGCATACTACAACCTTGTCTCTGTTACTTGTCCACAGACTATACCACAGGGTTGCTTTGAGTCCAGCTTGCACTTGTCTATTTATTACATGGTGAGAGATTTTGTGTTCATTGCTGCACTGTATGCTGTGGTGGAGCTGACATGGCTTGTACTACCTACATCCTTACAGGTAAGAACCAACAATCTTAAAACCGTCGGTACTCAAGTCAAAAATTCTTGAAAACATCTTTCTAACAAGCAAGAAAAGAAATACAAAAACATCTATTTAATAAGCAAGAAGACAGAGATAGAAAAATATATATTCGTTCGTTCGTTCTCAATCTCACGCTACCAAGCCCTGAAAAGGGCTTTAATAGTAGCAGGATTTTGTCTGGAGAACAGAATGAGCTGTCTCTTAGTTTACAGCTTGACTGATATTTGCACCTTTCGGTCTGACACATCTGACTTCAGCAGACATTTTTTAAGTACCGGGTTAGCCTTCCCTTTGCTTCCTTTTCCTTTGCCAGTCTCCCATGTTGCAGCCTGTTATCCACGATCCAGACGTAGAAGGGTCTTTGGCAGCTTTGGTTCGCTAGCCCTGACGAACCAGCTATCGGTTGCTGATCATTGCAGCTCCTGGGCTGCTCAGCATCTTGATACCTAGACTACATCTAATAATCATCATCTTAATGGTTTGAAAATGTGACAGGAAATGAGCTGGCAGATTTCATCAGGGTCAATGATCAAGACCTTATTCTGTCTCCAAGGGATGGGCCTGTAAACAGACTACAGTCATGCAGCTTGGCTAAGAAATTAGGGGTTAAGTTGAAGGTAAATTTGGTCCCAAATATGCCATTCTAGAATCGGATATGTTGGAACGAAAGGTACAGATATCGAAGTCCAGCTGTAAACTACAACAACGTTCGCTTAGGCGTCTGGGGCCCATTGCGTCGGATGAACACCACCATGTCCAGTTGTAACTGCATGCTGCCAGGCCTCCTCTAAGGCATATGGGGAAGCCGCTACCTTTTGAAGCCACGTGTTGCTGGGACGACCTCTCCGGCGCTTCCAGTGCATCACACAAACATTTTTTTGGGATAAACGTACATATGATGATCATATTTATCTTTCATTTTTGCTCCAATAGCAGTATAAAGTGGATATCACTGCAGTTGTTGTTGTTGAAGGAATGCCCACAATGGGTAGATTACCGGGGTCCTCCAGGTGGTTGTGTTATACTTGACTTTATCTACGTATCACTCACTACTTCTGGGATCACGTCGATACCTCACCTCGTTAGCAAGACTGCATTTAAAACAGCCAATTTCCAGGTAGGGCTACAGAAAAGCCGAGGTCAGGGTCTTAGCCAGTATATTTTGCCTGACCCTGACTAACATGTCCGATCAGTATGTTTTGCCTGACCAGACACTAGTCTTCCTGCTCATTACTGCAGTTAGACTCCATGAAGGAAGCCTGGGACAAAGCATTTATATGCTCTTACAGTGGTTTATGTACAACTGTTGGATGCTGTGGTTGCCGGTCTAGCACACAACCCTTCCCAAGTCACTATTTATGACATACATATCTTCCTGCGTACAATCTGCCTTTTAGCCCAATATTTAAAAAAAACTATACTGTATCTGTTGCTGGCTGATATTGATAGTTTTACGGGCCATAAAATGGTATTGTTCAGTATGTTAGTTCAATTTAGTTAGTTCAGTTTACACTAAACATCTTCTGTCCTACACACTTGATTGCAAGCAGAGAAAACCTACGCTCCCACAGAGGTAGAATAGGAGTGACTAAGTGAGATTGTTCAATAAATTGCACATTGTTGTTAATGTCAGTAAGCCTTCTCCATACAAAAGGCAAAGGCTGCCGTCCATCGTAGACGATGATGGCACAACTTATTTTGCTAGCACTATTTTTAGCAAGGATTAACTGCGCTACTTTTTATCCTCACTCTCTCGTCTTGTGCCGCCCGACCCCAGTGGCAAGTCAAGGACAAGGCGACTAGGGGGCGACTATGAGATGCAGGGGACTCCGCATCAAGCACCTGTGAAAAAGACGACGGAGTCTGGAGTCGAACCCACACACCACCTGATCTCTAGGCCGACGGCTTAACCACTTCCAATGTATCTTTCATCCTGAAAGGATATTTGTATTATTTGCATATGTTGTGATAATTAAGTACGAAGCTGTGATATTTTTGTGCTGCAACCAGTTTCAGTGCAGCACATTTTTGGGACCAAGTTTGCCTTCCCTCTCAACCAGGCAGAATAAGGTCTTGGACAGATCTGTTTTGCTGAACACTCGAATGCTTCACTACTGATGTCATATCATTAACTGAGTTTTCAGCTTTGGAAATGGTCTCAATAAAATGCAAAGAACCTCAACAGTTGCTCTTCAGTGGCTACCCTCCCATTGTGGAATCACGGAATGAGTGAGCTGAAGACCTATTCAAAGCATGTGGCAAGATGGAGCAACTTATCCATGCAGTGTCCTACCTAGAGGCAAAAATGGAAGAAAGAAATGAAAGTGAGCAATAGACCTGACCCATCCACCAGCTCCACAGACACCATCTTTTGCCTGAGAACAGGCCACTGCAGACTATTTGGTCATCTGCATCAGCTCAAGATATCACACACAAGTGACTGTCCATGTGGAACCAGAGTCCTACACAAAAAACGATGCCTATTACCAGTTGAACAGAAGAGAGCAGGTCGTGGTCTTCAGACTTCGCACTGGCCACAATAGACTGAGGTACAAATTATTCAATATATTGAAGATAGGTGGCACTGACGAATGCACGTGTGGTACTGGGAAAAATGACCGCTGAACATCTGCTGCAAAACTGCCTGACATACGAGCAACAGAGAAAGCACATGTGGCCATCACCAGTGGCAACACTAGACAAGCTCTATGGCAGCGTAGACAGCCTCAGGATGACCGCTGCTTTTTTCGAAAAAATAAAGGTTGACGTCTGACAGCGTACAAAGAAGAAGAACCAGAGTCCAGACCCCTGAACACATCCTACAGAACTGCCCGATACACAAGAGACCTACGATGTCAGACAAAACCAGAGGGAGCTGAGGTGGCTGCCACCTGTTCCTAGAGAGGGCTGCGGACTTCGTCCTAGTGACAGCACTACAGATCTAGCATGACCAAAAAGCATGAAAGCAGAAGAAGAAGAAGATAGTCTAATTGAGCTTTGATAGTCTAATTGAGCTTGTCTTTCTGTTACAGATTGTCATTACACCCATCTTCTGGCTAGTCCAAGGTACTTTGTTCACAGCAGTGTTTGTGACAGGCCACGATGCTGGACATGGGTCCTTCTCAAGTTCTGAACTGGTCAACACTGTCGTTGGAAACTTCTGTCATACGTTTCTGTTCTGCCCATACTATATGTGGAAGGTACTGTATAATTGCTAGTTCTACAGTAGTTAGTGATGGTCAGGGTTCTATAGTAGTTAGTGGTGGTCAGGGTTCTACAGTAGTTAGTGATGGTGGTGGTCAGGGTTCTACAGTAGCTAGTGGTGGTCAGGGTTCTACAGTAGTTAGTGATGGTGGTGGTCAGGGTTCTACAGTAGTTAGTGATGGTGGTGGTCAGGGTTCTACAGTAGTTGGTGGTGGTGGTGGTGGTCAGGGTTCTACAGTAGTTGGTGGTGGTCAGGGTTCTACAGTAGTTAGTGGTGGTGGTGGTGGTCAGGGTTCTACAGTAGCTAGTGATGGTGGTGGTGGTCATGGTTCTACAGTAGTTAGTGATGGTGGTGGTGGTCAGGGTTCTACAGTAGTTAGTGATGGTGGTGGTGGTCAGGGTTCTACAGTAGCTAGTGGTGGTCAGGGTTCTACAGTAGTTAGTGATGGTCAGGATTCTACAGTAGTTAGTGATGGTGGTGGTGGTCAGGGTTCTACAGTAGCTAGTGATGGTTAGGGTTCTACAGTAGCTAGTGATGGTCAGGATTCTACAGTAGGTGGTGGTGGTCAGGGTTCTACAGTAGTTGGTGGTGATGGTCAGGGTTCTACAGTAGCTAGTGATGGTGGTGGTGGTGGTGGTCAGGGTTCTACAGTAGTTGGTGGTGGTGGTCAGGGTTCTACAGTAGTTAGTGGTTGTGGTGGTCAGGGTTCTACAGTAGTTAGTGGTGGTGGTGGTGGTCAGGGTTATACAGTAGCTAGTGATGGTGGTGGTCAGGGAGGGGGAGGGATCGTTCTAATTTGAATTTTCTTTTGAATATTGTTGGGTTAAGCGGTTTTCTCAAATTTTGGTGTATATGGTCATTTTAGTTTTATTTATTCTTCTACATTCGTCCTGAAAAGGACGTTGTGGCGTGTCGATATAAACATCTTTCGACCCATGAAATCCTATTTCAGCTGTAAATTTTGTGTACCTGGTTTGCCGTTCCCTTGCAATTCCAATCCCTTGGCCAGACTACACTAGTGCATCCTGTTTCCAGGGCCACCACATGTAGGTGGAATAGGGTCTTGGTCAGCTATGATTCACTGACCCCGATGCAAGGAGCCAGCTATGAATTACTGGCTGGTGTCAGCTCATCCACTACTCTCTTATTCAATATTAATAGGCCAAAATTCATAATTTTGAGAGACGTTACAAATTAACTTCATACTATTTCTGGCTGTTACCTTTGAAATTTCACAACAAAATAGTCCGAAGTAGCAACCCGTTGCATGATTACTCTGAGTAGACCCACCAAACCCCTGCGAGCATTTCATGTAGCAACCCGTTGCATGATTATTCTGAGTAGACCCACCAAACCCCTGCGAGCGTTTCATGCATAATTGGAATTTTAATGGTGGATACTGTGCTTGTATTTCTGCACAACCATTAACTGTGATTGCAGCCAATAATGAAAATGATACAGAAAGAGATGGATAAAACTAACTTCCTTCCAATAGACTCAGGACCGGATTATTTTGAGGATTAGACCAAATTAGTTTTGAAAAAATGATCACTGCATGCCTTTTAAATGTTGCTTCTTCGCACCATACTTAAGAAAATTATTTGATTATTTGGTAAAATAAATAAGTTGTGAAAACAAAAACAAATTTAGAAGCAGATAATTTATGTCAAAATATTGTAATTCACCTAAATTTGTCCATAGTTTCTTCTTCTTCTTCTTTGTTCGTTCTCAATCTCCCGCTACCAAACCCTGAAAGGGCTTAAGTAGCAGAATGTAGTCCAGAGAGCGGAATGCTTTGTGTCGTAGTTTACAGCTTGGCTGTGATATTTGCACCTTTCGGTCCAACACATCCGACTTCAGCAAGCATTTTTTGAGTACCGGGTTAGCATTCCCTCTTCGATCCCTTCTCATTAGCCAGTCTGCCTGCTGCAGCCTGTTATCCAGGATCACCATGTGGAGGTGTAGAAGGGTCTTGGCAGCTATGGTTCGCTGACGCTAGCAGTCAGCTATGGGCTGCTGACCGCTGCAGCATCGTGATCCCGCCCATAGTTTAAAGTGTTGCTATCCATTTTTCAGGAAGTTTTATACACAAAAAGTCCTTCAAAACAGTTTATTTGCATTTATGTCCATAAATATTGAACAATAAAAATAAAAAAATATATCAAAGTAGAAGCAGTGAACACACTTTACTTGACATAAACATCACCTAACACACTTGTTTTGGTAAAATGTCGTTAAGAGAACTCTTCCAGTTTTAGCAGTAAAGTATCCAGCTACATAAAAACTTATGAATCGCTGTCCTGCGAAACAAAGAAACTTGTTATCTAGGACTACTCACTATGGTGGCTAAAGGTCCTGTAGGGTTTCGTTAAAGAGCTACTATAGTGGCTATAGGTCCGGAAAGATTTAATATTCATTTGAATTTTGCAACTGTATTAAGTTATCAATGTGCTAAATTTTAAATGTGGTGTCTGGAGGAAGAATCTGCTCACGCCTGTACATTTATTATGTTCAATTGTTTTTATATAAAGACATTGTTGTGCTTCCAACTTCCGTACTTCTCTCTACATTCACCATTGATATTGTTCTAATGGAGCCTGCTTTGTTTTCAGTTTTATCTGTTGAAATATTTTTCAGTTGTCCCATCGCAAACATCACAAGAACACTGGCAACATAGACAAGGATGAGGTTTTCTACCCTGTCAGGAAGCGAGATGATTCAGAGATTAAACTTCTTCCAGGTTTTGGCCTCGGCGTAGGCTGGTTTGCTTATCTAGTCAAGGGTTACAAGCCTAGGGGGGTATGTTTCTACTATCATCATGTGTAGTATGGAAACTTTGGTCGCATAAATCATTTATAATGCATGTACAGCATGTTTTTCTTATTAATGTTGGTACTTTCTTTAAGTATTTTTTGTTAGCGTTAACTGGTACTAAACATCTGAGATTTCTGGTTCCAATAGTACCATAACCACCTTATGGTACCCGCACAACAAAAAGCGACCTCGGGGACGGCCCCCAACTCGATGGCTAGAAAAGCGCAACACACGACCTCACAACAGACGGACTAATGTCATACTGGACGACCCATGACAGAAACAATTGGATCCTAAGTTAGTATCTGCACAAGGACAACCACCCCTTGGCGAAGAGCAGGACGAAATACAAATCAAGATAGTGAGAGCTAAAACTATGCAGGCAAGAACACAACTGCCCTCACATAACCGAGGCCAATAGTAAACGATTGGTTATACTTTCTTCTGGAGCGGCCGCAGCAAAGAAGAACGCAGTGAAGCTGGAGTTGGCTTTGCCATCAAGACCAACATGGTCGACAAGCTCACAAGCATGCCCAGAGGAATTAATGACCGCCTGATTACACTGCGTCTCCCCCTAATAGGAGGGCGCCATGCAACACTCATCAGTGCATACGCACCCACAATGACAAATCCTCAGGAAACAAAAGATAAGTTTTATGAGGACCTTGAGGTGCTCATTGCTGCAGTCCCCAAATCTGACAAACTGGTCATCCTCGGTGGTTTTAACGCTAGGGTTGGCACAGACTATGCAGCCTGGGAGGGGGCCATTGGCAGACATGGTATCGGAAAATGCAATAGTAACGGACTGCTCCTTCTGAGGACATGTGCCGCAAATGAACTACTCATTACAAACACAAGCTTTCCGACTACCTGTCCGAAATAGAACCACATGGATGCACCCAAGGTCCCGCCACTGGCACCTCATTGACTATATTATCATCAGACGTAGGGATCGAGCGGATGCTATGGTAACGAAGAGCATGTGTGGTGCAGAATGTTGGACCGACCATCGACTTGTCATTGCCAAGCTAAACTTCAAGATCCAGCCCAAAATGCTCCCCCAGGGAAAGAAACCACTGAGGAGGCTAAATGTCTCTCAGCTGAAATACGAACCCACGAGAGGAGGCTTCCAGGAAGAGTTTGAGGGCAGACTGTCTGAGCTTCGTTTTGAAAAGAACGACATCGAAAAGAACTGGGCATCATTGAGAAACACACTCTACGATACAGCTGTTAAACACATTGGCCCACTCACGCGCAAGCATAAGGACTGGTTTGATGAGAACGATCTGGAAATACAGGGCCTTCTCGATGCAAAACATGAAGCGCACAGGGAATACCAGAGGGACACACCATCTCCGGCAGCAAAAGCTGCCTTCAATACTGCTCGCAAAGCTGTCCAGACCAGGCTTAGAGAGATACAAGACTCCTGGCTCAGCAAAAGAGCTGACGAAATTGAGATGTTCGCCGAGCGTCATGACACCAAACGGTTTTACGAGGCACTGAAAGCTCTCTACGGCCCGCAGCCCTCTAGTAATACTCCAGTTCGCAGTGCGGATGGGGTACTGCTAACAGATAAGGTTCAGATTCTAGACAGATGGGCAGACCACTTCTGCAAAATACTAAACCACCCATCGTCCATAAATGAAGAGGCCATCTGGCGAATGCCGCAGGTGGAACTGAACCTGGCGTTGGATGAAGTCATCACTGAGGAGGAAGTCGACAGGGCAATCAGTTCACTATCTATAGGAAAAGCTCCAGGAGCTGATGCAATACCAGCAGAGGTATATAAGACAGCTGGCCCATCCCTCACCAGAAGGATCACTGAACTCTTGTCACATGGGGGCTGAAGGTAAAATTCCGCAGGAGCTAAAGGACGCCTCAATCGTTCACCTATACAAAAGAAAAGGCAATCGTCAGGAATGCGACAATCATCGTGGAATATCGCTACTCTCCGTAGCAGGCAAGATCCTAGCGCGCTTACTGCTAAACAGGCTCAACAAACACCTTGAACAAAGCCACCACCTCCCAGAAAGCCAATGTGGATTCAGAGCCGGAAGAGGAACAGTGGACATGATTTTTGCCGCTCGCCAAGTACAAGAGAAGTGTCGAGAGCAAAATCAGGCCTTGTACACCACATTTATTGATTTGACAAAGGCATTTGATACAGTAAACAGAGAAGGGCTGTGGATGATAATGTCTAAGTTTGGCTGCCCCAACAAGTTCATAACAATGGTGAAACAGCTACACGAAGGCATGTGTGCTTGTGTACTGGACAGCGGTGCAATCTCTAAAACGTTTCTAGTATCAAACGGAGTAAAACAAGGATGTGTACTCGCCCCGGCTTTGTTCGGCATGATGTTCGCGGCCACGATGACAGACGCCTTCAGATCATTGGAGCTTGGAATACCCGTAAAGTACTGCACAGATGGCAAGTTACTCAATTCCAGAAGAATGAAGGCCAAAACCAAAGTGGCTGGCGACATAATCAGGGAACTTGTATTTGCTGACGACTGCGCTCTAATGAGCAACTCAGAACTGAACATGCAGGTTGGAATGGACCAGTTCTCTGCCGCATGCGAAAATTTTGGTCTGACCATAAATGCCAAAAAAACAGAGGTCATGTACCAACCAGCACCAGGCATGCCGTACACAAAACCAGAGACTACAGTCAGAGGGCAGACGTTGAATGCCGTAGACAAATTCACATATCTGGGCAGCACGCTGTTGAGATCTGTCAGCCTAGACGATGAGGTGGCAAGCAGAATAGCAAAGGCCAGCAAAGCCTTTGGTAGAATGCGCTCGATGGTCTAGGCACGTCGTGGCATCAGCGTCAAGACCAAATTGAAAGTCTACCGTGCAACCATCATTCCAACCCTACTATACGCTTGCGAAAGCTGGACTGTATACTCTGGACATGCAAGGAGGTTAAACCACTTCCACACAGGTTGCCTGAGGCGAATATTCCACATCCGATGGCAAGATCGTGTCACTGACATCGAGGTTCTCTCGAGGGCTAACATGCCCAGCATCCATGCACTGCTAGAAAAAGCACGACTAGGATGGGCCGGACACCTCGTCCGTATGTCAGACGAACGGCTCACAAAGAAGCTTCTCTACGGCGAGCTGAGAGAGGGATGGCGCGAGAGGGGGCACCCAAATAAACGTTTTAAAGACGGTCTGAAGGACTCACTAAAAAGTTGCCAGATAGACATCGATACCTGGGAATGTCTTGCGAAAAACAGATCTGACTGGAGAAGCGCAGTCAAATCGGGTGTAGCTGCCGGTGCAGATGACCATGTTGTGAAAGCCTAGAACAGACGCGAGACGCGGAAATCCCGAGCAGCAGGAACACCATCCCCTTCTACAAACCTTGTGTGCTCGCATTGGCCTGTTCAGCCACATGCGCACCCACACCCAACAGGGAAATCTGTGACAAGGATGATGTCGGCGGTCCTCATCGACAACGATGGACAGCTATTAGTAAACGATTAGAACATACCCAAGGTGTGAAGGATCAGGATTAGCATGATTCAACCTATATCAGGTTGATATAACATTCCACCTTCTCTTGACAGTCTTGGCTTCGTTTGTTCTCAATCTCCCGCTACCAAACCCTAAAAGGGCTTAAGTAGCAGAATGTAGTCCAGAGAATGGAATGCGTTGTGTTGTAGTTTACAGCTTGACTGCAATATTTGCACCTTTCGGTTCAACACATCTGACTTCAGCAAGCATTTTTTGAGTCCCTCTTCGATCCCTTCCCCTTAGCCAGTCTGCCCTGCTGCAGCCTGTTATCCAGGATCACCGCATGGAGGTGTAGAAGGGTCTTGGCAGCTCTGGTTCGCTGGCCCTGATGCTAGCAGTTATGGGTCGCTGACCGCTGCAGTTCATGCGCTGCTCAGCATCTTGATTCCCTCTTGACAGTCTCAGCCTCTTTATTACCAAAAATATCTAGATGAGATAGAATCCACCATATGATAACTTTATTGAACTGGTGATAAAGTATCACTTTTAGTTCGTTTAGGTCTGATACAAAATGTACTGAAATACTTTGATTCGTCCTAGGTTAAAATTTACCACTGGAACTAACCATAGTCTTTACTGATCCAAGATTAACCTTTAGAGCACCAAGGTCAAGTGCTAGCCGGTCAACTCGGCCTACAAAAACGGTGTTCGTAAAATTTTTTTTGGTTTTGTTTTGAGCGGAGACACTCCTGACTGCCATTTAAAAAAAAATGCTGAATACGTCACCATATATACACAATATTTTGCCGGTTAAAGTATCGTATGTTAGTTTACAAATGGCTTTTGAACAATTTTAATTTTGTATACGCCGTTTGGAGCAAGCCGACTTTTTGCGAAAGGTGAAGTAGGTTGTTGGGAAAGATCTTTATTGAGTAGATTTGTGTAATTTGTTTGTTTAGATGAAAGAACTACGTTTGAATTGGAAACTAACAGTTGTGTCGATATTGTAAACACAGTATTTATGCGTTGTTGTGGTTTCTATGGTTTTCTATCGAAGCGACTAGGCCTAGTGGTCGAGTCCAAATTTTTTCCCCGAGATTTTCATAAATTTTCAACTTCATCTTTTTTGTAACTTAGACACTAACAAACACACAACAAAAACAATAACACCCACAAGTTCTTTATTCAATTGTGTTTCTACACACAATAAAATCATATTTATTGACAAACAAACAGAATTGTTACAAATTTTGAAAGTCGACAATCATAGTGAAAAATAATTGTAATTTAATTCGGTAAAATTTTGTCTCAGTGACGTCATGGCGTGCTAAAGGTTAATACTCCGCATAGCTTGGTGCTGTAAGGGACACACGGCAACTCTTATGTTAACTCCCATATTTTCTTTAATTTCAGGTACATCATTTCAGCCCACTGGACCCCTTGTTCCGTAACCATGTGCTCAACTGCACTATCTCATTGGTGTGCCTTATAGTCTGGTCAATGGCCCTGACTCGTATCATCGAAGTATTTGGCTGGGGAGCTTTCTTTTACCATTATGTTGTACCAGACTTTATCTTCGCTACATACACTGTCATTATTACATTCCTCCATCACCATGACGATGATATTCCCTGGTACGGAGACAACCTGTGGGACAATGTACGGGGACAGCTGTCGTCTGTAGACCGATCATATGGCTGGTGTCATTACCTCATTCACAGGTAATTATGTCATGGGCTTTGTGTACTCACTGGGTTCAAATAGTGTTTTACATTGATCCAGACACTTTATCTGCTGCAGTATAACTAAGCTGTGTGGATACTCATGAACAAAGAACAGGTCAACTGTAACCTTTCAATCCGTTGTGAATAGGGTTGTTAGTAGAACTAGTAACTTCATCTTGTAAAACGTCTTTGTTGTTAGTCCCGAAAAGGACATTTTGTTACGTGTAATATTTGCCTCTTTTGGTCCGCCATATTTGGTGCGTGGGACATTTTAGGAGCGGATTTGTCTTCACTATTTTCTCTGCCGCAGGGAAGGAAGACTAACGTCTGGTCAGGCAAAACATACTGGACAAGACCCTCACCTTGGCTTCCTTGTAGCGCGTCCTTCATGGCAAAGTGAGGAATTGACGTGATCCCTGTAGTAGTGGGCGAAACGCAGATGAAGCCAAGCATAGCACAACCGCCTGGAGAACCCCGGTCCACCTTCATCAGCACGCATGGAATGTTAGTAAAACTACGACAACCCGCTACTCAACGTCCTCTTTAGGGCCCACAATTGAGTAATGCTACTCGTTGTGGGCATTCAACAACAACGCCAGGCTGCATTTATACAAACTGTATCCGTGGCTGCTACTTGGAAGCAGAAAAGTGTCTTGGGTACCTGGTTCTCTGGCGCAAGCAGTCAGCTATAAGGTTCCCTGGCGCAATCAGTCAGCTATAAGGTTCCCTGGCGCAATCAGTCAGCTATAAGGTTCCCTGGCGCAATCAGTCAGCTATAAGGTTCCCTGGCGCAATCAGTCAGCTATAAGGTTCCCTGGCGCAATCAGTCAGCTATAAGGTTCCCTGGCGCAATCAGTCAGCATAAAGGTTCCCTGGCGCAATCAGTCAGCTATAAGGTTCCCTGGCGCAATCAGTCAGCTATAAGGTTCCCTGGCGCAAGCAGTCAGGTATGAGGTTCCCTGGCGCAAGCAGTCAGGTATGAGGTTCCCTGGCGTAAGCAGTCAGGTATGAGGTTCCCTGGCGCATGCAGTCAGGTATGAGGTTCCCTGGCGCAAGCAGTCAGGTATGAGGTTCCCTGGCGCATGCAGTCAGGTATGAGGTTCCCTGGCGCAAGCAGTCAGGTATGAGGTTCCCTGGCGCAAGCAGTCATGTATGAGGTTCTCTGACGCAAGCAATCAGGTATGAGGTTCTCTGACGCAAGCAGTCAGGTATAAGTAGCTGTCGGGGCTGAAGATGCTGCACAGTGAATGAGCAGACAGCATCCGACGACTAATAGCTGGCTACTTGCATCGGGATTATCGAATCTGAGCTGACCAAGACCCTATTGAGCCTCCAAGTGGTAACCCTGTAAACAGGCTGCACTAGTGTAGTCTGGCTAAAAGATTAGGTGATCACAGTAGGAAGGCAAACCCGGTACCCAAAAAGTGTAATCTGAAGCCAAACCTGTCGAGCCGAAAGGGAGAGATCGCAGCCTCACTGTAAACCTCGCCAGGATGAACGCTAAAGAAGTAGTTGTCATCCCATTCACTGCTTCTTCGACTCCTTCAGCGTTCATTTGGAATCTCCCTCTACCAAGTCCTGAATAGGGCTTTGCAAGAAGCAGGATGTAGTCTGGAGAACGGAATACCTTGTGTCGCTAGTTTACAGCATGATCGCGATATTTACACATTTCGGTTCAACACATCCATCTGACTGCTCATCGACACCAAGCAAAGGTCACCACAGAAGCATGGTACTTTAGTCTAGACTCCCTTTAGGGATCAACAGCTAGGTCTGCCTGTACTTTATACGGAGCTAAAGGTTGATAAGAAGACAAAGGAAGAAGTTCACTTGAAATACAGTATGCCATCATTTTAAAGTTCAGTGGATAGGCCGCAATGTGTATCAACAGTGTAGAATGCCAACATGTAACTTGTTTATAGACAATGTAAGGTAAGTCAAAATATATCAAAGCTGCATTAGTACTGAAAGTCAGAAATTAATTAAAATATTATAGTTCATGTCCCAGTGACCAAACCAGGACAAAAACAAAATGAAACACACGTTACAGAAAGAAACTTTAGTCAGAAATCCCACTTAAATACAAAGACATGACGTATAACGACGATACAATAGATTTTGAGTTGGCAGGCATTACCAGGGAGTGGCTGCTAATGGCCACCAACTCGTACCATATTGTATCGTCATAGATCGTGTCTCTGTATGGGGACGGCTTATGATGTCATTAAATTACGATGTAAAGACACATTAAATTACGATGTAAAGACACATTAAATTACGATTTAAAGACACATTTAATTACGATGTAAAAACACATTTAATTACGATTTAAAGACATTTAATTACGATGTAAAGACAAAATTAAGATTTAAAGACACATTAAATTACAATGTAAAGACAAAATTAAGATTTAAAGACACATTAAATTACGATGTAAAGACAAAATTAAGATTTAAAGACACATTAAATTACGATGTAAAGACACATTTAATTGCGATGTAAAAAACA
Source organism: Ariolimax columbianus (assembly GCA_036924085.1). Lineage (NCBI taxonomy): Eukaryota > Metazoa > Mollusca > Gastropoda > Stylommatophora > Arionidae > Ariolimax > Ariolimax columbianus. The sequence continues at coordinate 34,957,484 of JAVGWX010000021.1, forward strand.
CATTTAATTACGATGTAAAGACATATAATAATTAAATTACAATGTGAGGGATCAAGATGCTGAGCAGCGCATGAGCTGCAGTGGTCAGCGACCCATAGCTGACTGCTAGTGTCAGGGCCAGCGACCCAGAGCTGCCAAGACCCTTCTACACCTCCATGCGGTGATCCTGGATAACAGGTTGCAGCAGGGCAGACTGGCTAAGGAGAAGGGATCGAAGAGGGAATGCTAACCCAGTACTCAAAAAATGCTTGCTGAAGTCGGATGTGTTGGACCGAAAGGTGCAAATATCGCAGTCAAGCTGTACACTACGACACAGCTCATTCCGTTCTCTGGACTACATTCTGCTACTTAAGCCCTTTCATGGTTTGGTAGCGGGAGATTGAGAACGAACGAAGCCAAGCCAAATTACAATGTAAACATTGACGTAATTAAATGATGGTGTAAAAACACAAGAAATTTTCATTATAAACATTTTTGAGGTGAGAATTTGATAGAACAAAAAAAATGTATTTATAACTAATGACATGTGTTACTGCGTTAATTTTCCTCAATATCATTACCACAGTTCATTTCTTCTATGTCTCGGTCAGAGTCTAAATAGGACGTGTCGAATATCCAGGTGATTTGCGTGCCTGATCAAATAATGAATCATTTCTCAGGTCTTGTCATCCAAATTCCATGACACGAAAAGCACGTCTTTAGCACATTCGAAACACCTGTAAATATTGCTGGATTGTCGAGAATAACAACATTAAATGAAAGGTATGCATGCCAAAGGCATTCATCACTGGTACAGTTATCTCAAAACTTAGATGAACAAAACTGAGCGACTCGGCGCAACACTGGTGTTAGATCCCGAATCAGTCGCTAGACTGAAGTTGTGCGTGCTTCTGATTTCTACCATTACGGTCAGAAAATGATTAATAAAAGTGTTTAAAACACTGATTACTGTGTGATTTGTCCTTCTTTTAAACTACATTTTAGCCTTTCCAGTTTCTCAGTTGCTTTTGTTATCAACTGTACCGTAAATGAGGAAGAATATGTGAAAGTTTTTCTCGATCTTGTCCCCTTTTTAAGTTATGGACACCAACTGCATGTTGGCCCGTGGCAGGGAGTTAGCAATATAAAGAAACTATGTCAACTAATTTTAATTTCTTTCTAATTCTTGTCCAGCATCGGGACCCACCAGATACACCACCTGTTCCCCAAGGTTCCCCATTACCACTTGGAGGAAGCAACAGTTGCTTTCCGCAAGGCATTTCCAAAGCTTGTCAATATCCGCCAGGAGCCCATTCTCCATGCCTTTTGGCGCATGTTCAAGAAATATGCCCAGCAGAGTGTCATCGCTAATGAAGCTGAGATTCATCTATACAAGTGAGCAAGATATCACCAGGCAAAATCATTGTTGTGACCAAACTGGCAAGTTATATGACTGATAGATGGCATGTGTTATATAGGATTGCCTTTCTTTAAATGCTTAATTCAGCGTTTTTTTCAACCTGCGTGATGCAGAAATTTGGAGCTGTAAGACCAAACAAAGTAGAAGGAAATTATCTAGAAATTTGTAAAAAATCGAGGGTATTGTAAAAGTACTGCAAATTTGTAATAGAAGGCTGGTAAAAATGAAAGCGATCACATTTATACATTTTTAACCTTGAAAATCTAAGATACAGCACGATTGATTACTGTTTTAAAAAAATAAAAGATATTGAAAAACTGATGATCTGCCCTGACAATTTGAGTGCCTTGTTCGGTGTGCCGAAAGTTGAAAAATGTTGGAATTCACTTTATTTTAATTGTTGCAGTGCCTTTTGAATACATTGAGGATAGCAAATTTGCCAGCAGCAATAGAGAAATTGATTTGTATATCAGCAACGTTGTTGTGATATCACTAGTCCTTATAAACAGTTGTCTTATATTTCAACATATGAGATGGTGATATAGCTTCCTGTCTCCATTGGGCTCCTTGCAAGGCACGAAGCTGCTACTACAGTTGACCTTTTACGGAACCCTCCACTAAGGAACATTGTGTTTTCTTGCAGTGGTGGTTTTTGCTTGTTTCACATGATGAGTTTGCTAGACAGATGCACAACCCTCTTTGGTCACCTTCTACTACATACACGGAAGACTGCTGTGAACTAATCCTTTGTTCCCTGGCATGCAGTGCCGAACTTACCTTTCATGTGGCCCTAGGCTGGAAGATGAGCTGAGGCCCTTTTTTGTGAACAAAGCATTGTGAGGCCCTAGGTCCAGTCAGCCAATTGGGATATCCAGCACTGCTGGTATGCACCTGAAGTATTGGGGATATCACTTGTGTATCAACTGTTAATTGTTTCAGCTCTTTCAACATTTGGGATAGTGATATACCTGATATTATTAACTGCTGTTTCATCTGTATAATTTATGGTGTTATCACTAGTCTGTCAACAGTTAGTCAACTATATCATTTATGGTGTTATCTCTGCCAACAGTTAGTCACCTATATCATTTATGGTGTTATCTCTGCCAACAGTTAGTCACCTATATCATTTATGGTGTTATCGTTAGTCTCTGTCAACAGTTGGTCATCTATATCATTTATGGTGTTATCTCTGCCAACAGTTAGTTACCTATATCATTTATGGTGTTATCACTAGTCTGTCAACAGTTAGTCACCTATATCATTTATGGTGTTATCTCTAGTCTCTGTTAACAGTCACCTATATCATTAATGGTGTTATCACTGTCAACAGTTAGTTACCTGTAACATTTATGGTGTTAGTCACCTATATCATTTATGGTGTTAGTCACCTATATCATTTATGGTGTTATCTCTGTCAACAGTTAGTCACCTATATCATTTATGGTGTTATCTCTGCCAACGGTTAGTCACCTGTATCATTTATGGTGTTATCTCTAGTCTCTGTCAAGTCACCTATATCATTTATGGTGTTATTACTGTCAACAGTTAGTCACCTATATCATTTATGGTGTTATCTCTGCCAACGGTTAGTCACCTGTATCATTTATGGTGTTATCTCTAGTCTCTGTCAAGTCACCTATATCATTTATGGTGTTATCTCTGTCAACAGTTAGTCACCTATATCATTTATGGTGTTATCTCTGTCAACAGTTAGTCACCTATATCATTTATGGTGTTATCTCTGTCAACAGTTAGTCACCTGTATCATTTATGGTGTTATCTCTAGTCTCTGTCAAGTCACCTATATCATTTATGGTGTTATTACTGTCAACAGTTAGTCACCTGTATCATTTATGGTGTTATCTCTAGTCTCTGTCAAGTCACCTATATCATTTATGGTGTTATTACTGTCAACAGTTAGTTACCTGTATCATTTATGGTGTTATCTCTGTCAACAGTTTCTTCTTCTTCTTCGTTCGTTCTCAATCTCCCACTACCAAACCCTGAAAGGGTAAGTAGCAAAATGTAGTCCAGAGAACGGAATGCGTTGTGGTGTAGTTTACAGCTTGGCTGCGATATTTGCACCTTTCGGTCCAACACTCCGACTTCAGCAAGCATTTTTTGAGTACCGGGTAAGCATTCTCTCTTCGATCCCTTCTTCTTAGCCAGTCTGCCCTGCTGCAGCCTGTTATCCAGGATCACCGCGTGGAGGTGTAGAAGGGTCTTGGCAGCTTTGGTTCGCTGGCCCTGCCGCTAGCATTCAGCTATGGGTCGCTGACCACTGCAGCTCATGTGCTGCTCAGCATCTTGATCCCTGTCAACAGTTTCAGGTGTTCGTATCACTCATTTATCAATTAACTTTTCCGATCTAAATTATTTGAAAGTTAGAAGCGAGTCGTGCATATCACCATTCTAGAAGTTAGTGTTCCCCTAAATCTACTATTGAGATGTTGGTATAACACCATTCTAGAAGTTAGTGTTCCCCTAAATCTACTATTGAGATGTTGCCATAACAACATTCTAGAAGTTAGTGTTCCCCTAAATCTACTATTGAGATGTTGGTATAACACCATTCTAGAAGTTAGTGTTCCCCTAAATCTACTATTGAGATGTTGGTATAACAACATTCTAGAAGTTAGTGTTCCCCTAAATCTACTATTGAGATGTTGCCATAACAACATTCTAGAAGTTAGTGTTCCCCTAAATCTACTATTGAGATGTTGGTATAACACCATTCTAGAAGTTAGTGTTCCCCTAAATCTACTATTGAGATGTTGGTATAACAACATTCTAGAAGTTAGTGTTCCCCTAAATCTACTATTGAGATGTTGGTGTAACAACATTTCTACATCACTCATCTAGAACAAAAATGGATCTTCTCATTGTTCGTGGAAATGTGTCCAGATTGATCTTGTTTTTTGTGCTCATTGGATTACTTGTGTTTTATATTATATTTAATCTCTCATCTGAGAGTGGCATTTAAAAACAAAATTAAACAGACTAATATAAAAGTGGTTTAATTTTTTGTTTCTATCGAGTTTAGAAGTTGATTGTTTATTATTATTTTTCTGGCGTATGTTTGTAAGAACCACTGGTTGTTTGTAGACCTGAGTAATCTTCCGGTGAGCAGAGGTCATGATGTGGCTGTTTTGAATGTGAATGTTCGTGTGTGAATGAGTAAATAAATTGTGTGAATACATTTTTTACAAAACAAATGAGAATGTGTTTGTGTTCTCCCTAACCATCCAACAAAAAAGAGAGTTGAATCTATGTAAGTTTGTTTCTCAACATCTGAAAATTGGAAACATGTTTGATGTCCATCAACTTTGACAGTTTTATCACAATTTACTTTCAATCCATTCGTGCCTTTTGGTCTGGGATATTCAGGTCATCTGCTCGTCTTGTCAACCGAGACTACAGTTCTTGTGGTTCCAGTTGTTTGTGGTTCCAGTTGTTTGTGGTTCCAGGCTCATCTTGTCAACCGAGACTACAGTTCTTGTGGTTCCAGTTGTTTGTGCCTCCAGCTGTTTGTGGTTCCAGTTGTTTGTGCCTCCAGCTGTTTGTGGTTCCAGTTGTTTGTGCCTCCAGCTGTTTGTGGTTCCAGTTGTTTGTGCCTCCAGCTGTTTGTGGTTCCAGTTGTTTGTGCTGTCTGTGGTTCCTGTTTCCAGTTGTTTGTGCCTCCAGCAGTTTGTGGTTCCTGTTGTTTGTGGTTCATTGTTTGTGGTTCCTGTTGTTTGTGGTTCCTGTTGTTTGTGCTTCCAGCTGTTTGTGCCTCTAGCTGTTTGTGGTTCCTGTTGTTTGTGGTTCCTGTTGTTTGTGGTTCCTGCTGTTTGTGGTTCGCTGTTTGTGGTTCCTGCTGTTTGTGGTTCCTGCTGTTTGTGGTTCCTGTTGTTTGTGGTTCATTGTTTGTGCCTCCAGTTTTTTGTGGTTTGTTGTTTGTCTACCATGGGTGATGAAGACCCACTACTCCGTTTAGAATATGTTTGATTAGTTGATGGGTCAAAGGTGGCTTGGAAGGACTTCGCCAGGGAATGTTTGCCTGATGTAAAGGTTTTTTTTTGCGGTAGTCTTATTTCTATATTCTTCAGAACTCAGGACATAAAACCGATGCTAGCTGATAAGCACCGTTTTCACAATATAATTCCAATGACCCAGACTCAACATCTAAGATACCAGGTTTCCTAAACGCACGCATGACTGTTCAATGCAAACTGCGTCAGTTGCAGGACTCCTGGCTGAGCAATAAAGCGGATGAGATACAGGGATTTGCTGACAATCATGACATAAAAAACTTCTAGTCTATGGCCCAATTATGGCCATAGAGAAATGCCAGGAACAGCACTGCGGCCTGTACGTAGCCTTCATCGACCTGACAAAGGCGTTTGATAAAGTCAACAGAGAAGGCCTGTGGAAAATCATGACAAAGTACGGCTGCCCAATAAAATTTGTCAATGTACCACGGCAACTGCGTGATAGAACGCAGACTAGGACAATGATGCTATTTCAAAGTCCTTTCCAGTAACAAACGGCGTTAAACAGGGGTGTGTGCTTGCACCAACCTTGTTCAGCATGCTGTTTTCTGCAATACTGTCTGATGCTTTCAGAGATGGGGACATAGGAATAGAAATAAGATATCATATAGATAGTCAGCTGTTCAACCTAAGGCGGCTTCAAGCAAAAACTAAGGTCAAGACCCACACCATCAGGGATCTTCTGTTTATTGGCGACTGTGCTCTGCACGCTGTCACAGAGGCTGATCTGCAGAAAAGCGTGGATAATTTCTCTTTAGCATGTTTCAACTTTGGACTTACCATCAACGCAGAGAAAACTGAAATAATGTACCAGCCAGCTCCTGGCAAAACGTATACTGAGCCAGTCATCAAGATCAATGGTGAAAAACTGAAAGTTGTGAACAGATTCACATACCTCGGTAGTACACTGTCTCAGAATGTAGTCATGGATGATGAGATGAACGTTAGAATTGCCAAAGCCAGCACCACTTTTGGCAGACTAAACTCAAACGTCTGGCGTCGAAATGGCATCAGCCTCCAGACGAAGCTGAAAGTGTACATAGCAGTGGTCCCTGCGTTGCTATATGCAAGTGAAACATGGACATGCGGCATGCAAAGAAGCTGAATCACTTTCACACACTTTGTCTCAGGAGGGTGATGAATGTCAAATGGCAAGACAGGGTCCCGGACACTGTTGTTCTTGAGAGAGCTGTTATCCCTAGCATTGATACCATCATGATGCAATCACAGATTCGCTGGGCGGGTCATGTGGTTAGCATGTCAGACTATCGGTTGCCAAAAATAATCTTCTGTGACGAGATGCAAAATGGCGAATGCTCCCAAGGAGGCAAAAAAAAAGCGCTTTAAAGACACTAAAAATGTCTTTAAAAGCCTTTAGCATAAACCTCGAAACATGGGAAAATACTGCAAAAGACCATACAACCTGGCGTATATCTCTCTGCACAAAGCCCTGTAAGGTGTTGGAATCGGTAGACTGAGAACGAAAGCAGAGGAAGAAGCAGCTCTCTGCAGAGGAGCAGTGTTATGCGGGGCTTCCAAAAAGACTGCAGCAGAAAAAGAAGAAAAGCCAGTGAAATACTGCAGTCTCGCGAAGCGAACTTTCCATGCCCTCACTGCCTGCGAGTAAGGAGATCCCAAATCGGACTTGTCAGCCATCTTCGCACCCATCAACAACCCGGAAGTACAGAATACTCGGCTGGAAGGATGTCTAAAATGAAAAAAGGATAGCTCATCACGTGTGATGAACGAACAACATATTCCCCAAGACGGTGTGCATTGTACTGTTTTTTGTTTTGGGCCTATCGGCCTAGTGCATCCGACTTTGGCATGCATTTTATGTAAGGGTCTTCTTCATCCTGCATTTTTTAAGGGTTTGCTTCCCCATGGTAACGGTCAGTACTGAGATGGGGAGCAAACCCAGCACCTTTAGCTTGTGAGTCGTGTCACTTAACCACTAGCACATGCCGTCACCTCGGTGTAAAGGTGACATTTCACATCTTTTTTCTGTTCTGCCCCCATTGCTCAGCTGCTACTTTTATGAATGCCTCGCATGCAAGTGCACCTTCACAGAGAGATGTCTGTCTTTTTCTCTGTCCAGGGTATTCTAGAGATCTTTCTTTAACATTTTGACTTGGATTTAATTCTTTGTCTTGAAGTTTTCATAATCGTCCATGATTCGCAGCCATATGCTGCCACGGGAAAAACACAGGCTCTCAGGACCCCCATATATGATTCAGAAATAGAAGAGTGAATGACTGGTTTTCTTGGGATCAGGAGATCTGATCGCCACTTTCTCTTTGCAAGAACCCACCATTTTACTCTTGCCATTTATATATGCTTATATTTAGAGCTTTGCTGTGTTGAAGTATGTCACAAAATACTCATTTGTCGTAGACCCTTGAACTATTTAGATAAATCTGTTTAGGTTTGTGAAATTTTTTTTTTTATTGTATAAAATTCAAATATAATTTGTTTGAATATTCTTTTAAATCTAACCAGTGACCATGTTGGTCAAATATTTGTTGTCATTGGTTCTGTCTCTCTCCTGTTTATCATTTATCTCTGTTTCTCTCCTGTTTATCATTTATCTCAAAGTCCAGCATCTAGATAAATATTTGTTGCCATTGGTTCTGTCTCTCTCCTGTTTATCATTTATCTCTGTCTCTCTCCTGTTTATCATTTATCTCAAAGTCCAGCATCTAGATAAATATTTGTTGTCATTGGTTGTCTCTCTCCTGTTTATCATTTATCTCAAAGTCCAGCATCTAGATAAATATTTGTTGTCATTGGTTCTGTCTCTCTCCTGTTCATCATTTGTCTCTGTCTCTCTCCTGTTTATCATTTATCTCTGTCTCTCTCCTGTTTATCATTTATCTCAAAGTCCAGCATCTAGATTAGTACTTTCCAGAACTTTTTTCAATCTGTGTGCCGGATATAAAAAAAAAAAAATCTGCATACCCAGGACTTTCTTACAAGCTGTTTGCCACTATATAAAATGATCAGTGGTCAAATTGCTAATCATTCACGCTCTTCTGATTTATTAAAAAATGTTTTTGATTTTTTAAAATAAGACATAATTTTTTTCCATTTATTACATATACATACATGTTAATCATGCATGATATATGTGGGTACATCATAGTCAGACATGCATTAACATTTGTATTGTTCACAATGAACATAACATTTGTATTGTTCACAATGAACATACCATTTGTATTGTTCACAATGAACATACCATTTGTATTGTTCACAATGAACATACCATTTGTATTGTTCACAATGAACATACCATTTGTATTGTTCACAATGAACATACCATTTGTATTGTTCACAATGAACATACCATTTGTATTGTTCACAATGAACATACCATTTTGTGGTTTGATGTGTGTATAAGTACATTCGGAGGTCTTTGCTACAGTATTTAAAAATTGGGTATGAAAGACATGCTGTTAAATGGTGTCTTAATTCAATCTGTAGAAAGTAGATATTACTTTGAGAATTCAATCTGTAGAAAGTAGATATTACTTTGAGAATTCAATCTGTAGAAAGTAGATATTACTTTGAGAATTCAATCTGTAGAAAGTAGATATTACTTTGAGAATTCAATCTATAGAAAGTAGATATTACTTTGAGAATTCAATCTGTAGAAAGTAGATATTACTTTGAGAATTCAATCTGTAGAAAGTAGATATTACTTTGAGAATTCAATTTGTAGAAAGTAGATATTACTTTGAGAATTCAATCTGTAGAAAGTAGATATTACTTTGAGAATTCAATCTGTAGAAAGTAGATATTACTTTGAGAATTCAATCTGTAGAAAGTAGATATTACTTTGAGAATTCAATCTGTAGAAAGTAGATATTACTTTGAGAATTCAATCTGTAGAAAGTAGATATTACTTTGAGAATTCAATCTGTAGAAAGTAGATATTACTTTGAGAATTCAATCTGTAGAAAGTAGATATTACTTTGAGAATTCAATCTGTAGAAAGTAGATATTACTTTGAGAATTCAATCTGTAGAAAGTAGATATTACTTTGAGAATTCAATCTGTAGAAAGTAGATATTACTTTGAGAATTCAATCTGTAGAAAGTAGATATAACTTTGAGAATTCAACAATGTTACTAGCATTTGCCCGTCAGTCAAACTGTACAATCTAAAAGAGACAACAATAATTTATCAATTAAAGGTTTTCTCTCTTCACGTCACACATCACCATAGCACTCCTCCCCATCACCTTCCAATCCGTCAATCCCCCCCTCACAAATAATATCCTGTCTCTTCCATCCCCACCATCTGACTGCATTTTGGATGAGAGAAAAATTCTAAATTTCAACTCTACTCTTTAAATTCAGTCTTTTTCCAAGCAGCATTATTTCATAATTATCCTACACATACCCTAGTGCCTTCTGCACATGGGCTAGTGTTATAATGCCTTCTTTACATGGCCTAGTGTTACAAAATACACTGCCTGCATTCTGCGATGAATGCCAACTGGTCGACATCCTTCAGCTGTTAAAAACTGAATCACCGCTTGCTGATCAACTCTGGACGGATTCTGTATCACACCCGCTGTTTTCAGCGGTCTACCAAGGAAACTATGAGTTGGAGGATAATAAAATTTTGCAAACTTGACGGTTGGTATGTGCTACATCATCACGTGCATCGTACATATGTTCACTTGGTGCAGCTAGGTCCGGTTTCATTTGAACACGCCTCATATAATGCATCCCACACATGGCCTAGTGTTATATTGCCTCCCGCCAAGGCCACTTTGATTCTATCCATTCTTGTTACTCCCACCATTCTGCGCAGGCTTTTCATTTCTGTTGGATAAATTAGACTATTAACAAGTTTTTAAAAATACAACCACCTACAAGAACAAGAGGGCATAACTACAACAAGAGGGCATAACTACAAATTAACTAACGAAAGGTCCAGGTTAGATATTAGCAAATATTCTCTTTAGTCAGAGAGTGGTGAATGCTTGGACTGCATTGCCACAGGAAATAGTAGAGACAAGGACAATTAATGCATTTAAGAATAGATTAGATGCGCATAGCTTTTAGAGCAAGGAAATGTAAATGAAACTGGTTGTATACAGACTCTGTAGAGTCTTCTAAACCAGTATAAAGAAGTTCAGTTACAATCTCTTTGTTTGTCGATTTCCAATTTTGGCATTGACAGCACAATGTGGATATGAATATGCATTATGTTTATTGTTATATGTTATGGTTCTGGACAAATGAAACCTAGATACATATTTTAAGCTGTTACTATTAAAACTGATACATAACGGAACTTCAGCTTACAGATGGATTTGTTCAAACATTATATACCTTGTTGCCTTAATTGATATGGGAAACCAAAGTGCATTATTACTGTGATTGTGTGAACGGCCATTTCAGGGCATCATGTGGCTTATGTTGGTCTAGCAGGGGGGGTGGGGGGGAATCATCTACAGCCTTAAGTCTATTAAGTGCGACCTTTTTAATGAATCCACATTTTGCAGAACAGATTCTTTCATTGTTATTAATATGTTTTTGTTCATTTTAAGATTAAAATAAAAATAATAAAAGATATTTAAAATATAGAAGATTCAATGAAATAATCCTTCCTGACTGACGGCCAAAAATAAAATATTAGTAAGTCACAAGGTCTATTTTGACACATGCTATGCTTATGAATGTACATTACAGTACCCGCCTGACTGCTGCTAATACCTGACGAGTTAGATTTTTACAAATTAATGTACATCTGATTGAAGTTTCTTGAATGCAACTTTACTAAGTTCAGGTCAAGTCATCCCATAACCAGTGAGGTCGTTGGGTCACACATGAAGACATCCTCACAACCCCACGCCATCCTTCTCTGTCAGCGACTGCTGCCTGTGCCACTTCTGGTCTGGGATTGGTTCATTCTTTTATGTTGTCCTCCCACCTCTTTATGGGATGGCTTTTCGTCATCTGCCTTGCACCTTTTTGTGCAGGATCGTATTTGCAAAAACCATTTGATCTCTTCTTCTTTGTCGTTCGTTCTCAATCTCCCACTACCAAACCCTGAAAGGGCTTAAGTATCTTCTTCTTCGTCGTTCGTTCTCAATCTCCCACTACCAAACCCTGAAAGGGCTTAAGTAGCAGAATGTAGTCCAGAGAACGGAGTGCATTGTGTCGTGGTTTACAGCTTGGCTGCGATATTTGCACCTTTCGGTCCAACACATCTGACTTCGGCAAGCATTTTTTGAGTACCGGGTTAGCATTCCCTCTTCGATCCCTTCTCCTTAGCCAGTCTGCCTGCTGCAGCCTGTTATCCAGGATCACCGCTCGGAGGTGTAGAAGGGACTTGGCAGCTATGGTTCGCTGGCCCTGACGCTAGCAGTCAACGATGAGTCACTGACCACTGCAGCTCAAGCGCTGCTCAGCATCTTGATCCCCCATTTGATCTCGATATGTGATCGTACGAAGCGAGTTTTCGTCTTTTCACAGTTGCCAAGAGGTCTTCAAAAGGTCCTATGTTTAGAAGTTTTTGGAAACATCTCATCTCCAAGACCTGTATCCTCTGTTGCTGGTCAGCTGGAGTAACTTTCCATGTCTCACAAGCATAGAGGAATATTGACAGGACCAATGTACGCATTAATCTGATTTTCGTGAATAGTGCTAACCGTTTATCTTGCCAGATTTTGTTATGCCCTGCAAGCACTGCTATTGTCTGTGCTATTCTGGCCAACACCTCACATTTTGATCCATCATCACTGACAATCGAACCAAGAAATTAAAAATGGTCAACCACTTCAAAGTTCCTGGCCATTAACTTTTATCCTACTGTTGAAGCCCTTGGCATTGTTGGTCATTCATTTTGTCTGTACAGCGTTAATCTCCATACCATAGTCAAGAGCTGTTTGTTTCATCGAGCCTTCTCACACATTCCTCGAGTTCTGCTTCTGAACCCGTCAACCCGTCTGTCATTGCAAAACGAAGGTTGGTAATCGTTCGGCCCCCTATCTTGACAGTACCAACGTGACCTCCAAGTGCCTCACTCACAATTCCCTCAAGGAATATGTCGAAAAGAGATGGGGATAGTGTACAACCCTGTCTCACAACGACCGTTGTGTGAAACCAGTCCTTGTGCGCCTCCGATTCACAAGAACTGCGCTGGATGCCTTGTCATACAGGTGTTCAAGGACCTTTATAACATTTCCGTTGATATTATACATCCTCATGGTTGTCCATAGAGCTTTATGCCATACCCTATCAAATGCCTTCTTGAAATCAACAAACACATGATACAGTTTTTGCTGCTGTTTTAGATGTTGCTTGCTTAGCAGTCTTAAATAAAATATCTGTTCTGTAGTGCTTCTTCCCTGTCTGAACCCTGCTTGCTCCTCGGCAATGATGTTCTCTGCTTGGAGTTTCAATTGGTCGAGGATTAATCTAATTATGACCTTGCTATGGTGGTGGATGAGGCTTATTGTTCTGTAATTTTGGCACAGCTTTAGGTTTCCAGACTTGGGTAACGGTATAACCATTTATTTTTGTCCATAAGTCTGGCCATTTTCCTGTTGTCCATATTAAGTTACAGGCACTTTAATGTAGCCTTATTATGTAGTATCCAAAACATTAGACTTTTTTCAGGAACATGGGAATTATTTGACTTTTTGCAGGAACATGGGAATTATTTGACTTTTTGCAGGAACATGGGAATTATTTGACTTTTTGCAGGAACATGGGAATTATTTGACTTTTTGCAGGAACATGGAAATTATTTGACTTTTTGCAGGAACTTGGAAATTATTTTACTTTGTGCAGAGACATGGGAATTATTTAACTTTGTGCAGGGACATTGAAATTATTTAACTTTGTGCAGGGACATGGGAATTATTGAACTTTGTGCAGGGATATGGGAATTAGCAACTGAATTTGTTATTTAAAGTATTTTCTTGTGGTGCAGTGGGTTGATTTTGAATATAGGAATGGATGTATGAGAATATGCAAGCCTCTCACTGAATTTGTTCTTGGTCCCTCACAACGGAGGACAGTATGGTCTCGGACAGGTTGCAGCACAATTGTTGCATAATCTAATGTAGTATCATGATTCCGTGTGATGACTGGAATTCACATTACCATCTATTGAAAGAAAACTTGGATACCATGTGACGTTAATTATGTCACCATTACAGTTCACCTTTTTGAGGGCTTGTGTGTTCTTACATTGCTTCCTTTGTACAGTTTTTGCATTGTTTTGTTTCCTTGCATGGATGAAAAAAACTTAATTTAAATATTACAATTCCCTGAAATAGATAACAGGTTTTGTTATTATTTTGACTGCAATTCTGGACTAACAATTTTTGTGAGAGTTTACACCACTCTTATCCAAGTTAATTATTACATCAAATAATGGTTTGAATATTGGTTAACACCAATTTATATCTAGGTCATATAAAAATGGAAGAAGGCAGTCATGAAAAGGAAATCAGAATAGGTATCACCAAGATGGTATTTGACAACATGCGACACATACTGACGTCTAAACAGATAAATCATAACTTGAAAATGAGAATTGTCATGTGTAATGTATACTCGTCACTACTTTATGGCGCAGAAACATGGACAATGAATAACAAAATAGAAGAGTATTGTAGCCTTCGAACTGTGGGTATATAGAAGATTGGATCACATTTCTTGTAAAGAGAAGAAAACAAATTTAGAGGTATTGGAAAAGTTGAGGGTACAAAGAGAATTAATGACCAAAATCAGGGTTAGACAGTTACGTTATCTTGATCATATAACAAGACATACCTCCTTTTGTAGACTATACTAGAGGGTAGGGTGGAAGCCAGTCGTTCAAGAGGCAGACGTTTTAAGTGGGTGGACTGGAAAAAGCCTATGAGATTGCATCATTACGGCAAGAGATATAGTACACTGAAGATCCATTGCAGCCGATCTTCGATGCGGAGATGGCACCTGAACTGAATGGTTTGAGATTTGTGTTGAAGCATTGAGTGAGTATTGGATGTCACAAACACTTTCACATTTATCTAAATAACTTACACTTTCACATTTATCTAAGTGGCAGTGGTGATAAAACTAATATATGTCTTCACGCATAAATTGTGTATGGCAAAAAGGTGACACCGTCATTGCTGGTAATTAAATCAAAAAGGTGACGCTGTCGTTGCTGGTAATTAAATCAAAAAGGTGACACTGTCGTTGAGTTGCTGGTAATTAAATCAAAAAGGTGACACTGTCGTTGCTGGTAATTAAATCAAAAAGGTGACACTGTCGTTGCTGGTAATTAAATCAAAAAGGTGACACCGTCATTGAGTTGCTGGTAATTAAATCAAAAAGGTGACACTCGTTGCTGGTAATTAAATCAAAAAGGTGACACCGTCATTGAGTTGCTGGTAATTAAATCAAAAAGGTGACACTCGTTGCTGGTAATTAAATCAAAAAGGTGACACTCGTTGCTGGTAATTAAATCAAAAAGGTGACACTCGTTGCTGGTAATTAAATCAAAAAGGTGACACTCGTTGCTGGTAATTAAATCAAAAAGGTGACACTCGTTGCTGGTAATTAAATCAAAAAGGTGACACTCGTTGCTGGTAATTAAATCAAAAAGGTGACACTCGTTGCTGGTAATTAAATCAAAAAGGTGACACTCGTTGCTGGTAATTAAATCAAAAAGGTGACACTCGTTGCTGGTAATTAAATCAAAAAGGTGACACTCGTTGCTGGTAATTAAATCAAAAAGGTGACACTCGTTGCTGGTAATTAAATCAAAAAGGTGACACTCGTTGCTGGTAATTAAATCAAAAAGGTGACACTCGTTGCTGGTAATTAAATCAAAAAGGTGACACTCGTTGCTGGTAATTAAATCAAAAAGGTGACACTCGTTGCTGGTAATTAAATCAAAAAGGTGACACTCGTTGCTGGTAATTAAATCAAAAAGGTGACACTCGTTGCTGGTAATTAAATCAAAAAGGTGACACTCGTTGCTGGTAATTAAATCAAAAAGGTGACACTCGTTGCTGGTAATTAAATCTATAGGTGTGAAAATGAACTGTGGTTCCTGGACCTTCAACTGGAGAGAGCCAGAAAGGACAGCTCAAGATCAAACTTGACCCATTACATTCTAACTAGCCCATTTTATTTAGTTTTTAGTCGACCTGTACTTCTACAGTGGCAGATGCCCCTGTGCAGGTCCTAGCTCTGGTATGAACTGGATGTAGTCGGGAGAAGGGTGTCCTGATTAGCGGGCTAGGCTTGAGCAGCTTAATACTCCCCTGCGTTGGGACAAGCGCTTACGGAAGGTGGTTAACCGATGTGTGAGTCCATCTTAGAGCAAAGTAGATCCGCAGCCTGTTAGATGCCATCTATGCTGTTCGTAACGAACCACCTAACCATGACCGGTGTTTTGCCATGTCACACAGTTTTGATCAGAAGCCATAATTATTGTTCTGTTCAATGCAAGATGTCACTTATTTTATACTAGAACATTTCAATCTTATTTGTAAGTAAATAATCGACGGGTGAGTAAAATAAGAGATTTGGCTCAACATGGGTAGCGGACATGGTAAAATAAGAGATTTGGCTCAACATGGGTAGCGGACATGGTAAAATAAGAGATTTGGCTCAACATGGGTAGCGGACATGGTAAAATAAGAGATTTGGCTCAACATGGGTAGCGGACATGGTAAAATAAGAGATTTGGCTATACATGGTAGCGGACATGGGCACCCTAAAGAAACTGTACACAGGTTATGTGAGACCAGTGCTAGAATACGGGATAGTAGCATAGTCCAGAGCAACAACAAAAACAACTTCCAAAAAATAAATACAACCAAAGCCAAAGTATATGTATCGTCACTGGAGTTATGAGAACACCAATAAATGCAATGGAGAACATCACAAGAATCGAAAGTATGGAGACACGCAAAGATCAAAAAACACTCCAGCAGCGGGAGAAGTTCAAACGAATGCCTGATCACCCAATATATGACAGGATAAATCGCATGGGAAGAGGGAGATTAAAGAGAAACCACTTCATATCAAAAACAAAAGAACTTGCAAGAGCAGACCAAATCATAAGCCAGGCAGTGGTTAGAGATCTAAAACAAAC
The DNA here is from genome assembly GCA_036924085.1 of Ariolimax columbianus. NCBI lineage: Eukaryota > Metazoa > Mollusca > Gastropoda > Stylommatophora > Arionidae > Ariolimax > Ariolimax columbianus. Next base: position 34,974,038 of record JAVGWX010000021.1, read on the forward strand.
ATCCCAAATCGCACCATGGAAAAGTCAAATCCCCTGAGTTAGTAGAAACCATGGAATGAATAGGGATAAAGATTTATAACAGATTTAGAAAGGAAATTTATCACATAAGAATATCTTAGTTTACCCACCAGAAACATGGATACACGTGTATATACAGATGGCTCATCTAACAAAGCCACATCCAATGGAGGTGGAGGGGTCTATTTCAGACTAAGGAATGGAGAAGATTAAACTCGAGTATTAACAACGGGAACATACTCCAATAATTTCCGTGCAGAAGCAGAGGCACTGAAGGCTGCAGCTGAGCTTGTAATCCGAGATAAAGATATCCACCAAGAAAACATAGAATTCCTGACTGATGCCGCGTCAGTATTAGCAGCGCTAAAACAACATACCAAGGTGAAGATCTCGAGCAATGTATGTTCTCCTGACACAGCTCTCAGCAGAACACACAAGGTTGGTAATACAGTGGATCCCATCCCAATATTAAAGGCAATGAAGCTGCAGACAAACTAGCAAAGTGTGGAGGAGCATCCCCACAAACAGACCTGAGTATCACATATAATGAAGCCAAGACCATAATTAAAGCCAACTTCAGGGTAAAATGGGCTGATCAACACCCCATCTTACGAAATGAGGACAGCTACTTTAACTTAACTAGAGAAGAGCAAGGCATCTTCAGACTGAGAACTGGGCATAACAGACTCAAGGGTCATCTTTACAAGAAAATGAGGATTGGGGCAGATGACAGGTGCCCATGTGGGGAGCATATCATGACCGTGGAACAGATAGGAAAAGTGAGAACAATACTGGCCTCGTGAGACAAAAACTGTATGGAGACAAAACAGCCTTACAAACAACGGTGTCCTTTGTAAAAGAACCCGGAACCTTGATCTGAGGATGTAAGAGAAACCAGCACCTTGATATGAGGATGTAAGAGAAACCAGCACCTTGATCTGAGGATGTAAGTGAAACCAGCACCTTGATATGAGGATGTAAGAGAAACCAGCACCTTGATCTGAGGATGTAAGTGAAACCAGCACCTTGATCTGAGGATGTAAGTGAAACCAGCACCTTGATCTGAGGATGTAAGTGAAACCAGCACCTTGATATGAGGATGTAAGAGAAACCAGGATCTTGATATGAGGATGTAAGGGAAACCAGCACCTTGATATGAGGATGTAAGAGAAACCAGGATCTTGATATGAGGATGTAAGAGAAACCAGGATCTTGATATGAGGATGTAAGAGAAACCAGCACCTTGATATGAGGATGTAAGAGAAACCAGCACCTTGATCTGAGGATGTAAGAGAAACCAGGATCTTGATCTGAGGATGTAAGAGAAACCAGCACCTTGATAAGAGGATGAACGAAGAAGAAGAACCACCACTCATGATTTTTTATCTGTGGCTCCTCTTGTTGTCTGAACCACTCATCTGTCTGGTTGCCCTTCGTGTCTGAACCACTCATCTGTCTGGTTGCCCTTCGTGTCTGAACCACTCATCTGTCTGGTTGCCATTCGTGTCTAAACCACTCATCTGCCTGGTTGCCTTTCGTGTCTGAACCACCAATCTTTGACCCAATTTGTCCCTCTTGGTATCTGAACCACCTTTACAAATATAATCTTTTAGAACAATGAAATACAATTGGATGATTTTGTTGCTACATGACATCTGAATCTTCCTTGTTTCGTGTACTGTAGAGTAAAGCAAGGATCTGGACAACAATTGAAGATGGAGGTTGGGAGAAAGTTCAGATGGTTTGTCTCCGTTCTGGTGCCATCTCCACAGTAGAAGAGCAGCTGGATCTTAAACATCGACCTCTTGCCCTGATGATACAATCTGGCAGGCTTCTCTCTGTCCATTGTTGATTTATTTCTCTCACTTAAAGCGTTTACTTGTGTCCTTCTTTCCCTTCAGTATTGTCTCCAGCATGATGCTATGTCTTTGGATGTCATCAAAATAGCAGTTTGACTCGTTCATCAATTCTCTTTATTTCACCAAGACTTCATCATTTCTTTTCTTGCCTTAATGATGGTACCCCTCCTCTCTCTCTCTCTCTTTCTCCCCCCCCCCTCCCAAATGCACATTTAAAAGACTGTCAGTTCTTGTCTCCAACCATTAGTTCATAGTCCATGATCAATAAGGCACATCCTCAAACAGAAAACGTGCCAATATAACTAGACATGTGGTGGATTTGAACCTTCGGGAGTAGAGACGATTAGGGAGGTGACAGAATGGTGAAAGAGAAGATCAAGGCTGGTGGGGGCATGAAGGAATAGGATGAGGGCAGCATCCATTACAGGGTAACATGGGAATGAAGTCAAATTGATGCCATTCAACCAGACGAAGTCATATAAGTGAAATATACACCATTCAACCAGAAGTCATGCCATACATACACCATTCAACCAGAAGTCATGCCATACATACACCATTCAACCAGAACTCATGCCATACATACACCATTCAACCAGAAGTCATGCCATACATACACCATTCAACCAGATGAAGTCATATAAGTGAAATATACACCATTCAACCAGAAGTCATGCCATAAATACACCATTCAACCAGAAGTCATGCCATACATACACCATTCAACCAGAAGTCATGCCATAAATACACCATTCAACCAGAAGTCATGCCATAAATACACCATTCAACCAGAAGTCATGCCATAAATACACCATTCAACCAGAAGTCATGCCATAAATACACCATTCAACCAGAAGTCATGCCACACATACACCATTCAACCAGAAGTCATGCCATAAATACACCATTCAACCAGAAGTCATGCCATACATACACTATTCAACCAGAAGTCATGCCATAAATACACCATTCAACCAGAAGTCATGCCATAAATACACCATTCAACCAGAAGTCATGCCATACATACACCATTCAACCAGATGAATCTCCCTCAAGTCCGTGACCTTGAAATGCTGGTGAGGAAGCTTGCATGTCTCAATGATCACAGGAGCTAAGCCACCGGAAGTGGAAGCTTCCAGAAGGGTCACCCAAGTTGGTACGGTCGTGGTCAAGGGAATATACTTAAATTAAACACGGACAACTCACCTAGAGTGTAATAGGTTAGGTTAGGGCGGACCACCCAAATCTATTTTTTAAAAGTCGGTAACGAAAACATTGATTACAATGCAAAAGCAAGCGGGCTTTGGAAACGAGAAAAATGGCGGAGTGGAGTGAAAGCCGCAAGGAAGCTCCACGGCTGACTGCCCGTCTGAATACAAGAAGAAAACAAATATAGCGACATGGAATGTTTGAACAATGTACCAGGCAGGTAAAACAGCACAGATAGCTAAAGACAGGAGGAATTACAAATTGGCAGTGCAAGACAAGATGGACACAGTCAAGAAAGATGACATTAACTACTGGGGAAATGATAATGTATTCTGGAAAATGATGTCCAACATACAGAGGGAGTGGCACTGATGCTTTCCAGAGAAGTTTGTCAGAAAGCTCAGAGAGGAACAGGCAGGGTTTCGCCAGGGAAGAGCATGCCCGGATCATATAGCTACGCTACGCAGCTACGTATCATAGTAGAACAAAGCATTGAATGAAAATCATCTCTATACGCAAATTGTATAGACTATGAAAAGGCGTTTGACAGTGTGGATTGAAGTACTTTATGACAACTGTTGAGACACTATGGGATACCAGAGAAGTTCACAAACCTCATCCAGAATATGTACAAAGACACAGTTAGTTGAGTGGTACTTGAAGGAGTACTGACTGGCAGCTTCAGGGTGTAAACATGGGTGAGACAGGGATGCCTGCTCTCACCTTTCCTATTCTTGTTGGCTATAGATTGGATAATGAAGACATCGATGGAAGGCACACAAAACTGGTATTCGGTGAACACTATTGTCACAATTGGAGGACCTGGACTACACAGATGATCTGGTACTTTTGTCACACAGTCATAACCAAATGCAAGATAAACTTGATAGGGTAAAAGAACAATCGGCCAAACTGGTACTGAATATCAACATGAAGAAAACCAAGTTCCTTAAACTCAACACTAACAGCAAAGAACCAATCATGCTGGAGGGAGAGCGGTTGGAGGAAGTGGATACCTTGACCTATTTAGGCAGCACAATAGACACATCAGGAGGTGCAGACGAATATGTAAGGAACAGAATTGGAAAGGCACGAGGGGCATTCCTGACAATAAACAATATTTGGAAATCCAGAGGTATCAAGATTCACACCAAAATTAGAATATTCAAAGCAAGTGTCAAGTCGGTGTTGCTGTATCGAGCGGAGACATGGAGAACGACCAAGGTCATACAACAAAGACTCCAGTCTTTCGTTAACAGATGCCTACGAAGGATAATGGACATAAAGTGGCAGGACATGGTGAGGAATGAAGACTTGTGGGAAAGGAGCCAACAACAGCCATTGGAACAACAAATTAAGCGAAGAAAATGGGGCTGGACAGGACATACGATGTGGAAGGCATAATCTAACATAGCCAGACAGGCTCTTACATGGAATCCTTAGGAGAAAAACGAGGTAGACCCAAAAATACGTGGAGAAGAGAATGTGAGAAACTAAAATGAGAAAAAAATTACACCTGGTGAGAGGCAGAAAGAGCAGCCCAGGACCGTGCACGCTGGTGAGATGTTGTCGATGACCTAGACACTGAGAGGAGCGACGGACTTTGATTGATTGAACCAGATGAATGAAGTCATGCCAAATATTATACACATTCAACCAGAAGTCATGCCAAATATTATACACATTCAACCAGAAGTCATGCCAAATATTATACACATTCAACCAGAAGTCATGCCAAATATTATACACATTCAACCAGAAGTCATGCCAAATATGCACACCATTCAACGAGAAGTCATGCCAAATATACATATCATTCAACCAGAAGTCATGCCAAATATACACCATTCAACCAGAAGTCATGCCAAATATATACCATTCAGCCAGAAGTCATACCAAATATACATATCATTCAACCAGAAGTCATGCCAAATATACACCATTCAACCAGAAGAATGGGTCCCAAAATACTGTCCAACCTACTGAGAAATTGAGGACGAGCCCTTAATTCGGTTCAAATGCTCCAATGGCACGCGCAGCACAAAGCCTCTGACAGCAACAGCCCAACTCCTGGCCTTCACGTGGCGGTACCAGTTGCTCTTACTAACAGGAGAAGGGGCGTTGGGAGGAGGAGATGAACCACACCAACAGCTGCCTGCGAAATTGATGCCAACATAGAACCAATGGACCTAAGACCTAAACGTGCAGTACTTGAGGCTACAGAACGATACAGAAGAGAGAGACAAGAACACCCAAACAGACAGCTGGTAGGAAACTGGAAACCAATTAATAGATTAAAATAAAAGTCCCCATTACATGCAGCAACAACCGTAGCAGAACAAAAGCATCTTCCACATACACGGGAAATAACACAAAATGTCAAATCCTTTACACGGGAAAGGAGATAAACCACCTATAGAAAAAAAACCAGCTTTTGGAAAGTACAATGACAAGGGAAACAGCCCAATAATACTAAAGACAGCAACCTTTGAGACGTGACAGCTACCCTAACACTTTGATACATGCATACACAGATGGCCCTGCTTTTAAAGCCACTATAAATACTGGGCTTGGAGCCTTAATAAAGTACCCAAATGGCGATACATTCAAGCTATATGCACCATGTGGAGAATACTGTAACCACAAAGCAGAAATCACAGCAATAAACACCACCATCCAGGCAATACTCAAGAAGTTCCAGCAGGGAAAACAAAAACCGTCTGATATTGTAGCGCTACAAGCACTGGAGACATACCTACAAGCACTGGAGACATACCTACAAGCACTAGACATACCTACAAGCACTAGAGACATACCTACAAAGACTAGACATACCTACAAGCACTAGAGACAGGGACACACCTACAAGCACAAACAGACATACGTACAATCTAACAACAAAGAAGTTACAACACTGGCTGAGACAATTGATAAGATTCAAACAGCATACAACATCATAGTCACCCTCCAGTGGATTCCAGGACATATAGACATATCAGGCAATGAGAAAGCAGACAGACTTAACAAAACTAGGAGCAAGCATGCATCAAATAAACACACCAGCCAACATGCAGACAGATACTTCAAAGACGGATGGCTGAACCGATGGACGACAGGGTCGTACCATGTATTAAGAAATGAAACATCCAAACAAAAATAACATCAACAAACTTCACCGCAGGGAGCAGAGCATATTCTTCCAACAGAACACATTGGACTTGACAAATACTTAAACAAGTTGGACCCTACACACAAACCTGAATGCCACAAGTGCACTTACCCATACGAGACAGTGCAACATGTGCTGCACGCGTGCCCCTACTCACCACAGAAAGAGAAAAGTTATTGCCGAGCACCCAAACACCTTATAAGCTCCATCCCAACAATCACCAACACCTTATAAGCTCCATCCCAACAATCACCAACACCTTATATAGCTCTACCCCAACAATCACCAACACCTTATATAGCTCCACCCCAACAATCACCAACACCTTATAAGCTCCACCCCAACAATCACCAACACCTTATATAGCTCCACCCCAACACCTTATAAGCTCCACCCCAACAATCACCAACACCTTATACAGCTCCACCCCAACAATCACCAACACCTTATACAGCTCCACCCCAACACCTTATACAGCTCCACCCCAACAATCACCAACACCTTATACAGCTCCACTCACCAGTTACAAAACACTTGCAAATTCTTCAGCTTGGTATTGACTGTGAAAGAGCAAACAGCACAGCAGACCTAATTAACAACCAGATGAAGTCAAATATACACCATTCAACCAGATGAAGTCAAATATACACCATTCAACCAGATGAAGTCAAATATACACCATTCAACCAGATGAAGTCATTCAATACATAAAACAAAAACACGAAAAGTTCAGTGCTTAGGTCCTGTTTATTCTCTTCTGTTATTGTATAAACGTTGACACAAACAATGAATTATTTTCAATACCAACAAGTACAAAGAAATGATTGATTGTTCTATATGTTAGGTGGACATATACTCACACACATATATAGACCAAGGTACATGTGCTAAATAATATCTTTTTGTCATAATTCATCAACATTAAAACCAGTGCATAAATGTACATGCACAAATATTCACAAAACATGTGGGTGCATATAGAACATGGCAGCATTGGTTGGCAGCCGTATCACACAAAAACAAGGATATTAGACAACTGTACCTTACTGATATGCTCACCTACCTACTACCATGCTATGGTGTAGACATTTTTGTTGTATTGTGGCTAATGAATAAATTGAGGGCGGCCTTGTCTGATGGGTTCCTGAAAGCAGTGATACAGTGTATACCATCACACTGTGACTAAACATCAAAGGAAACCGACAGTCTAGCCAAAGAGGAGGCAGGACGAATGCCATGTCAACTACGGAGATCAAAGGACAATACCATGTAAAATGGGCAAGAAACCACCCCGCAGAAGTCGGATACTAACAGCTGTCCAGATAAGATCCGGTTATCATACTTGGTCTCCGAACTGACCACAACAGATTCAAGAACAGGGCCACCAGCCTATATATTACTGCGACCTGGCAAACATGACAGCAGCGCATGTACTTCAGGGCTGCACCTGGTACACAGATCTCAGAAGAAAGATGTGACCCACACCAACTCCCCTATAGGAAAAACTGTACAGCGGTAGAGATCCTAAAAATGACAGCCACAATGTCCAGGTAATGGTGGCGGAGTACATACTCGACTGCTCCCCTTCACCGCTCGAATAAAAGAGCACAAAACTCAGATAGTGCATTGTAGAGAGTGTGATAACTGAGGGCCGTGAGCACTGAGAAGTATAACTGAGGGCCGTAAGCACTGAGAAGTATAACTGAGGGCCGTAAGCACTGAGAAGTATAACTGAGGGCCGTGAGCACTAAGAAGTATAACTGAGGGCCGTGAGCACTGAGAAATATAACTGAGGGCTGTGAGCACTGAGAAATATAACTGAGGGCTGTGAGCACTGAGAAGTATAACTGAGGGCCGTGAGCACTGAGAAGTATAACTGAGGGCCGTAAGCACTGAGAAATATAACTGAGGGCTGTGAGCACTGAGAAGTATAACTGAGGGCCGTGAGCACTGAGAAGTATAACTGAGGGCCGTAAGCACTGAGAAGTATAACTGAGGGCCGTGAGCACTGAGAAATATAACTGAGGGCTGTGAGCACTGAGAAGTATAACTGAGGGCTGTGAGCACTGAGAAGTATAACTGAGGGCTGTGAGCACTGAGAAGTATAACTGAGGGCCGTAAGCACTGAGAAGTATAACTGAGGGCTGTGAGCACTGAGAAGTATAACTGAGGGCTGTGAGCACTGAGAAGTATAACTGAGGGCTGTGAGCACTGAGAAGTATAACTGAGGGCCGTGAGGACTGAGAAGTATAACTGAGGGCCGTGAGCACTGAGAAGTTTGATAATTGATGGATGTAATAACAGAGGTGTCAGAATTGTTATAATGGCTTGATCAAGGTAGTCAAGGCTCAAAACCAGGGCAATGCCTCCAAAGTCTTTTTTCTATACATAGTTTAATGAGTTTTAAAGTGCGATTATGAGCTTGTCGATACGACAAAAAAATGTGTGTCCAGGTAGTGACTAACAGCCTGTTTTTCAACTCCCAATATCCCTTTATGAGTAATATCGTGTACACAGGACCTCAGAGTTTATTGTCCGTCTCCGATAGGTGCTGACGTGGGTGCCAAGTCCTATGAGACTAGGGAGCACTTGAAACTTGCGGGTTTCAACCAGTTTCATTGGATTCTTGGAAGCAAGTGCCTTTACCTCTCAGCGATGGTGGCTCTGAGACATGGACCAGGAAATTATTAAAGTTTAAATGACAAGGGCAAGACAACCTCAAGGAATATCAACAATTATGATGGGATGTCTTCATTCATCCCGTTTGAGACAGTCAGCCAAGAAAATCTTGGTATTGGCAAGCTAAGTAAGTTCAATTTATATGTGTGTATTGATCCCTTCATTCCGAACTGAAGATGCAACACAGTGAATGAGCTGACAGCAATCTGCAACTCACAGCTGGCTGCTTCCACCAGGATCAGCGAGCCACAGCTGACAACAGTCTGCGACTCACAGCTGGCTGCTTCCATCAGGATCAGCGAACCACAGCTGTCTGCGACTCACAGCTGGCTGCTTCCGTCAGGATCAGCGAACCACAGCTGTCTGCGACTCACAGCTGGCTGCTTCCATCAGGATCAGCGAACCACAGCTGTCTGCGACTCACAGCTGGCTGCTTCCATCAGGATCAGCGGACCACAGCTGTCTGCGACTGACAGCTGGCTGCTTCCATCATGATCAGCGAACCACAGCTGACCAAGATCACATTACCCTTTCAAGCGGCAGCCCTGGAAACAGGCTGCACTACTGTAGTCTGGCTAAGAGAATTGGAACCACAGAAAGGAAGGCACAATATAGGCTAACCCACAAATAAAAAAAGCCAGTTGGAATGTGTTGTGCCTACTGAAGAAGTTAGATATATTCTTATTAGTGTCACACATTGTCCCAGATGAAGATTTTAGGCCTAGGTTGTTTCAAATTTTTGCCCATGTTAAACAACTAACCCACAATTGTGTTGGCGGACAGAAGGAACTAACTATTCGAACCAACTTCAGACTGTCTTGTCCTTGGTACATGGATGATCTCGTGAAAATGGTTAAGCAGCTACTTACACAAAGTACATATTTGTATATATTTCTCAAACAGAGATCTGAAGGCCCAGGAGTTGAATGACATACTTCTATATCACAAGAAGTTGTGCAGCTCCAAAGTTATTTTGTGTGTGTGTATGTGTGTGTGCAGGCATACAACAGCTCCGCAGTACGTTCATAAAACAAGAAAATCACAGAAATAATGAACTGTGTTGGGATTAGACAAGAAGAAGAAGTTTGTTCCATTTTTGTAACAAGAAATGACAGAACATGTAGAAATAACAGCATGGTCTCACAGCATGTTGTCTGCCAGGTAATATTGGTCACATACGCCAAAAGCCTGCTGCTAAGTGTGGAATAGCCGTCAGACCCTAAAGGAAATCTATAGAAACTATATCCCTATATATCAAGTAATTTCATTTACAGGAAAGGTGAGGTGGGTAATAGAACATATTACTCCACGGTGAATTAACATTTAACTTACAAGTAAAACATTTGACTACCTCTGGATGTTAGCAATTGGTAAGACATTTGACTACCTCATGTTCACAATTGATTACTGCAACTGTTAACATTAGCTGGTACTCAAATCCCCACCCATGGATCTCCGAGGAAGTTCCTGACTTGTGAGGACAATATAAGACCGCTGTAGCTCTGTGCATCTGAGAAGCAACAGTGATCAGAGATTTTGTTTCTCGTGGCAAGGATACCCTGGCCTCGATACGCTCCAGTCTACCCAGACGCTGTGGCTGCAAATCTCCCTCGTAACTCTTGATGGCTTTCTTCACATCCTAAAGCGCACTTGAGAAGGGCAGATGTCCTCCTGGCTGTAGTGCAATGCAAGGCTCAGCAGTAAGCTCATCATTATGGGAATCAGAGTAATGATCCCCCCTTTGTTAGCCGGGCTAACATGAAACAATTTTGTTTCCATGGAAAACTGCTTGAATGTGAGGTGGATGCCTCGATCAGAATGTTTTCACCTGACCCTGACTAACATAGTCTAATCAGTATGTTTCACCTGACCATGACTAAGTCTGATCAGTATGTTTCACCTGAACCTGACTAAGTCTGATCAGTATGTTTCACCTGAACCTGACTAACATAGTCTGATCAGTATGTTAAGCCTGACCGGATGTTAGTAAGAAATAAAACAACTACTCCGCTGTAAATGGGTACTTGACTTAGAGAACATAGGATATGATAATTCTGAACATGATCAAATGTCAGAGATGCACGAGAAATGAGATAGCACATTGGGTGAGAGAAAATAAATGGGAGAACTGGTAGGCAGACAACATGATAAGACAGATGTGCCACAAAGCCAAGATGAATGGATTGCCTGCTAACGGTTGACTCAGAGTTGATCCAACATGACCCAGTTTCCTGATTCAGCAAACATATCAATGTCTGATACCGGTACAACTATCAGAATATGTCACACTGATGATGTCTGATACCGGTACAACTATCAGAATATGTCACAACGATGATGTCACACATGAGCTGAGTATGGTCGACTATACAGGGCCCATATGATAACATATGTTTAAATATACATGGCAGATATAAGCTACATAGTGTGATAGGATCGAATATGTCGATAACAGTGATAACATATTAATGTGCTGTAGTAAAACGTGACAATAATACGTAGAAGTCACATCAGCTTGTCTATTCATTTCTACATACATCTGACATTCATCAGTCTATTTCTGAACCCACATTTGACAGACTTCAGTCTATCTCTGTACAAACTTTTGACAGACCTGTTTATCTCTGGAGATACTTCTTAAAATTGTCAGTCTTATCTCTGAGCACAGACATCAGTCTATTTCTGACCCTACACCTGATAGACATCAGTCTATTTCTGAACACATATCATAAATCTTGTGCATATTTTTTATGCACACATATAACATACATCAGTTAAGTATCATACAAAAAAGAAAATATGCACATATTCTACACATGAACGATGAAGACAATATCAGAGTTATCAGGACACGTCGCAGAGCACAGCTGATTACAACAATGACGAACAACTTTTGCACCATGCATGCACATCCAGGGCCACAGGTGCAAGACGACCAATCAGGTGTCGCCACCTGTGTCCCAAATGTGACGTTTGCCAGAAAATACAAAGGTAGAATACGAGGTAGTGTCAAACGAGACCTTCCGCATGACGCAGATGAGTCATTCATAAATACAAAGTATTCTAGAAGTTTCCAACAGTTCATCAAAGCGGTTATCACTTCAAAGTGGATAAAATGGGCAAGACTAAGATACCATCTCACGTCCAGACAGGCTACCTGGAAACAGGTGTTACAGCCGCCTCACCAACAAGGTAGGCGGTCAAGATTGAGATCCCTGCGGTGGTGAGACTGCATGTGAGGAGGACCCAGGTATGACTTCTTCAGTTCATCCCTGCAAACTCGCCACGGCCAAGTGTGAAAGATATCTCAAACGTGATATTATTGATAATACGGGCTGACCCCTATTGTGATATAGAAGGCCAGTTATGCAGAATTATACTCAAGATGTATCATATGACGGATGTGAGAAAATTTTGAAGTTTCTGATTCAGAAGCAAGATGTTACTAAAACAGTTTGCTCCCTAGCAGGAAGCCTGCAATCAAATCCCTGGACATGCTGCTCCAGTGGTAGATTCCACAGCAATCCTTTTACCTTTACGAGACAGATATCACATTCAGACAACCCCCCCAACGTGACCTCCTACAATATGCTTGATCAGAGGTAATGATAGTTTTCGTCTTAATGGAGGTTCCAGAAGAATCCTCATAGACGGATGTGCCAATGAATATGTCCTGTAGCCAGTGCGTTCACTTCAACATTTTTTAAAACTGGGAAGGACAGGTCAAGTGATTCTGTAGTGGTCCAACAGAATAGTGATTAGCACACGATGGGTCTGTACAGCGTGAACAAATCTGAGAGCATCACAACCAAGTGGCAGGTGTCCAAGGCCAGCCAGGCGAGGGTGACCAAGCTGAGGTCGAAGCCATAGGTTGCTGCTGCCATGGATGTCCTAGTCAGTATCACCTGAGATGATGTGTCTGATCTAGGCTTCTCATATTGTTTGTACAACTCAGTTCAGTCAGCTGTGCTGATGTACGTTGTATGTAACAATCAGTCTATTCATTGTACATCTATTTCTTGCATTTGTTCCTTGCAGTAAATCAGTTGGACTAGAATATCCTTCATGCAATCAGTCAGCTAGACTAGTAAAATAACAGCTTATCATGCAATCAGCCAAATAAATGTGTAATAAGTAATCTTGGCATACACTGCCACAGCAAACATATCTTGCAGTCAGTCCATCGGAATATCATAAATATCTTGCAGTCAGTCCATCGGAATATCATAATTATCTTGCAGTCAGTCCATTGGATATCTTGCAGTCAGTCCATTGGATTACCATAAATATCTTGCAACCAGGCATTCAGCTTTCATTCGTATCATATCAGTCAACTAAGCTTGCATACATATCATGCAATCAGTTAACAAAGATTGCAATCAGTCAACTAAGCTTGATATATATCGTGCAATCAGTTAACTGCACGATTAATCTGACAATCATTAAGCTGAAGCCTGGTTTAAGACTGCAATGACCTAATATAGAAAGACCTCGCTGTCTGATCTCTTGTGACAAGTCTCATCTTAAATAATGAGGTACTGTTGGATCTCCATTTCATGACAGTATCTTGTCCATATTTCTCACACTGTGGATGCTAGTGTAAGCAAGTCAGTCATGACTGCAGGTGTGATATAACTGTTTTAAGTATGCTTACAGTCAACTAGCAAGGGAGACTCTTCTCAGCATGGCTATGGATAAAAGTCAAACGATTCTCATGTTGTTGAAGGTTGCTGAGCCCCTTGTGGCATGGGTGTTTGCTGTGGGAGCTGTATCTGTGATGCGGCTGGCTGCTGTGGGGTGGGAGCAACTGTTATAGAGGCTGCCTGAGGCTGACTCGAAAGAGCTGCCTGAGGAGGCTGGGTTAATCTCGGCTGTTGAAGTTTGTTAAGTGTCTCTGGCTTGGCCTCGGACCGCAGGACTGTGTTCTCATACTCCAGCTGTCCGATTCTGTCCATCATCTCACCAATCTGCTGTTTGAGGATCTCAACCTCCTCGCGGACTGCGTACATGAGGTGGCGCTTGACCAGATCCTGGAAGAACATAAGACAGAGGACATTAGATACGAGACAGGGAGGGCATTCAATACAAGACAGGGAGGACATTCAATACAAGACAGGGAGGACATTCAATACAAGACAGGGAGGACATTCAATACAAGATATTATTATTTAGTGACAGGACATTACATAGAAGACAGCACAGCAAACCGTGACAGGGAGAGGTGGCAAAGTCAGGCTTGGCGCTTAACCAAAACACAGGCACTGAAAATAGCAATGTATGAAATGGAATGAACGACAATAGCCAAGACTATTATCTGAATAGACAGAACGAGAAAAGCAATGACTATTATCTGAATAGACAGAACGAGAAAGGCCAAGACTATTATCTGAATTGACAGAACGAGAAAAGCCAGACTATTATCTGAATAGACAGAACGAGAAAAGCCAAGACTATTATCTGAATAGACAGAACGAGAAAAGCCAAGACTATTATCTGAATAGACAGAACGAGAAAAGCCAAGACTATTATCTGAATAGACAGAACGAGAAAAGCCAAGACTATTATCTGAATAGACAGAACGAGAAATGATATATCTTGACAGCAACTTCTTTAGCCCAAAACACGGCAAGACAGATAGACATGTTTATGTGATCGCATTATAAGATAACCCAATTAGATACCACTGCGCGCATATAAGAAAAGATATGGTTACAATGCAAAGAGGAAGATAGTATTGAGGTTAGATAGATGACAATTTTGCAACAAGAAATGACAACAGCCAGCCAACACAAAGATACATCCAACACTCTTTCCTCCACTACTATCAGGTTGTGAGGGGGAGGAAAACTAACGTCTGGTCAGGCAAAACATACTGCCAGGACCCTGACCTCTGCTTCCCCGTAGCCCTCCCTGGGAACGGGCCGTTTTCATGGCAGCCTGGCTAACGAGGTGAGGGATCGACGCTATCCCCGTAGTAATGTCCGACACGCAGATGAAGCCAAGCATAGCACAACCGCCCCGAGGACCCCAATCCAACGCTTGGGATGTGAGGAAAACTACGACAACCTGCCACTTAACATCCTTTTCAGGGCCCACAAAAGAGTTCCTTACTCATTGTGGGCATTCGCAAACTACATCATGTTGTGAGAGCTTAATATTCAGTATGGGCCTTTTAGTCCAAAACGGTTCTCTCCAATATCCAGTATGGACCGTTTAGTCCAAAACGGTTGTCTCCAATATCCAGTATGGGGCATTTAGTCCAAAACGGTTCTCCCCAATATCCAGTATGGGCCGTTTAGTCCAAAACGGTTCTCTCCAATATCCAGTATGGACCGTTTAGTCCAAAACGGTTCTCTCCAATATCCAGTATGGACCGTTTAGTCCAAAACGGTTGTCTCCAATATACAGTATGGGCCATTTAGTCCAAAACGGTTATCTCCAATATGTGGCATTTAGTCCAAAACGGTTATCTCCAATACCCAGTATGGACCGTTTAGTCCAAAACGGTTATCTCCAATATCCAGTATGGACCATTCTGGGAGAGAAAGAAAAGGTTGTAGAGGAAAGGATGAAGACCAGTGTTCTAGAACTTCTCACACTCATAAGACTATTACACATCGATCTGTGTGAATGGCGCGGGTTGGCGTAGGTTCATGGCGCGGGTTGGGGTAGGTTCATGGCGCGGGTTGGGGTAGGTTCATGGCGCGGGTTGGGGTAGGTTCATGGCGCGGGTTGGGGTAGGTTCATGGCGCGGGTTGGGGTAGGTTCATGGCGCGGGTTGGGGTAGGTTCATGGCGCGGGTTGGTGTCATGTCCTGACATGGACACAATGTAATAATCTAGAAGGTCTACTAATGAATTTGATCAAACCAACTGATGACCGTTCCCTATCTTGGACTCACCAACTTCTTTAGAAACAGGTTGTCGTCGGAGGTGGTGGCTGGACTAGACATCATGAAGAGGGTGGAGGCAAGCTTGGACATGTGTTACCGGTGATGTACTGAGACAAGACCTGCCTCACATCACAGAAGACTCTATAGTAATGATTATGTGTTCCTGGTCCACGCTACACCGACAAAACCACAACGACCAAGCCAAGTTCTAGACTTCCAGGGCACGACTCCTTGATAATGTTTACCAACTGCGAGGAACAATCTTTCTCACTTCAAATACTCTTTTGATGTGTAATCAATAAACGAGCATGGCCACGGTCAGTATACATAGATCGTATCTAAGCATGGCCACGGTCAGTATACATAGATCGTATCTAAGCATGGCCACGGTCAGTATACATAGATCGTATCTAAGCAGTGTCAATATTTGATATGCGACTAGCCGTACTCACAGTTTAGTCACAAATCGTGTATGTGACTAAGTTTGTGACTGTAGACTGCCTTTTATTTGTTGTTGGCGGTGGCTCACGCCAGCTGTTCGTTGTGCGCGGTAATGCCTGAGCACACAAAGAACATGCGAACTGCACTGGTTAACTCAGGACACTACATGGGCTGTTTGCTTTGAACAGGCCACTCCCATTTGGGAGATCAGACACACCACGCCTGGCTGCACTCAAAACCTGCACTGGCTTGAGTGCTGGTGTCCCCTACCCTCCCTTCCTCAATGGGCTTCTCAAGTTGAGCTAAATATAAACACAAACCGCTCAGTGTCGACCGACGTTGGTCTAAACTGGTTCTGCTGCAACTTCTTAGCCTGTCGCTAGGCTTCCCGAATGACAAAACGAAGGCCTCAGAAACACAAAAAACCCTAACTCTGATTATATTTTTATCTGTGAAACAGGACGTAGGCGGGAGTATGTTAATTGCGATAAGTTTCAGGTGGGTCTGTCGAGCGAACGATATGTTTCAGGTGGGTCTGTCGAGCGAACGATATGTTTCAGGTGGGTCTGTCGAGCGAACGATATGTTTGTTACACACAATTGTTGATGTCATCTGTCCCCGCTTGGTTTCAAACTACACGACACCACATTGAAAGTCAGTCCCTCTAACACCATCACAATAGAACACTTAAACTCCGTGAAATGTCCGACACATCGCCCACAAACCAGAAACAGTGATCGGTAAAGGTTAGCGTATCCAGGGAACACAAGCTGCTGTGACAAAGCGGCCCTATATTTGGCACGAACAATCTTAAATTATGCTAGATTCCATGTTCCATATTCGGGCACTTTTATAAAAGTATTCTAGAAGGGCTATTTGGTAGAAATCCGGACTGCACACATGACAGGCTGTCCTCCCAAGTTTACTGACAGTCAAACTGGACCGGCCACAACTAGCCAGATCCGACCTCGCCTATTTGCATGCCTCACCAGGTGGGGGAGGGGCGGGCCGAGGAAAGCAGAGAAACGAAGGCTGGGGTTCGAAAAAGGGATCAATAGTATGGTATGGTGTGACTCACAGCGGAAGAGAGGACATTCCTGGCACGAGAGGTAGAAAACAAACAACAGGAGGAAAGGGAGGGAGGGAGGAACTCGGTTAATTCTGCGCGTGAGAGAGTATCTCGTTCTGGGAGTAGGATCTCACGTCAGCACACGTGCATTGATTATCCTGGGATCGTTAGAGCCACGTATGTTTGGTTCCAATGTCGAGGCAGTTACGGGGTTTTAACGAGTTGCGCCTAAATGACTGGGTACGCTGGTTGTATCAGGTCATATGACGTCATCACTGGCTGCCTAGGCTAGGTCTAGAGAGGGTAAACACTAGGCCCCCACCGGATCCGCTTGGACTTTTGGAGTTACGTCATTGAATAAGTGCAGCTAGGTGGCCTGCTCTTTTACTCCTCTCTATCATCAGGGTCGTTTATCTGTCTCCTCTCTATCACCAGGGTCGTTTATCTGTCTCCTCTCTATCACCAGGGTCGTTTATCTGTCTCCTCTCTATCACCAGGGTCGTTTATCTGTCTCCTCTCTATCACCAGGGTCGTTTATCTGTCTCCTCTCTATCATCTGGGTCGTTTATATGTCTCCTCTCTATCATATGGGTCGTTTATCCGTCTCCTCTCTCCCTCGTACATCTGGGTCGTTTATCTATCTCCATCATGCATCTGGGTCGTTTGTCTCCTGGGTCAGTGAACCCCTGCTGTGACTCCCCCCACCCTAAACACAGAATAGTTGATCAACAACCTTATGATACCAACACGGTGTGCTCCCAATGATACCAACACGGTGTGCTCCCAATGATACAAACACGGTGTGCTCCCAATGATACAAACACGGTGTGCTTCCAATGATACAAACACGGTGTGCTTCCAATGATACAAACACGGTGTGCTCCCAATGATACAAACACGGTGTGCTTCCAATGATACAAACACGGCGTGCTCCCAATGATACAAACACGGTGTGCTCCCAATGATACAAACACGGTGTGCTCCCAATGATACCAATACGGTGTGCTCCCAATGATACAAACACGGTGTGCTCCCAATGATACAAACACGGTGTGCTCCCAATGTCAAACTTGCTCCTTATCCAAGGCAAAGAACAATTACAACACAAGAAATGAAATTCCCAAAGTCATTCATGTCACTAGAAGAGATCAAATCAGAAATACGAAAATTACCCTCTGTACTCTATATCGAGACAGAAAATGTGATGGCTCGGTCATCACTGGAGAACCGGGTCAACTACAACTGTGCGCTTACAACACAAAGAAGATCTGGCTACAACTCACGAGTAAGATCATGTGCCAGATGGATAGATGTCAAAACATAAATCCTACAACAAGAGCTTACAACAAACAACACAGCACACTTGGACCAAGAGAGGTAATTGAAGCTGAAGCTCCCTTCGACGCTCAACTGGCAATATAGGACAGACAAGTCACTCGATACTAACATCCTTATAATAATATTCCGTCTGCACACAAATAGAAGCTCATTTTCTGTCTGTCATTACCAGCAATTATGTTTTCTTTTAACTAGTGCCATTCTGTTCCTGTATTTCTGTTGTACGACGTCTGTAGTAATGGTCCATATAGGTATGTCATCTTTCTTGGTTTTAATATCTCTCCGCCCACCTAACACTCTAACCTTCACACACCCACCCACCTAACACTCTAACCTTCACATACCCACCCACCTAACACTCTAACCTTCACACACCCACCCAACACTCTAACCTTCACATACCCACCCACCTAACACTCTAACCTTCATACACCCACCCACCTAACACTCTAACCTTCGCATACCCACCCACCTAACACTCTAACCGCCACTATGCCAATACAACAAATGAATTAATTTGACAATCTAGCACGGAACGGCCATTTTGTGGACATCCCAGGTTGAAGAATACAAAAAGGCAAGCTAAGAGAAACTAGAGGTAAACCACATAAGTCAAAATTAAAATCATGAACCAGAGTTGAGCACCACAAGAAGGATGACAAGGAGGGAGTGTATTGCTGTTCTGAACACACCATCAGAGGCGATGGCCACTGACCGCCTCGCCAGTCATCGACCAATCATCAGATATATATATATATATATATATATATATATATATATATATATTACATGTCTGGTACAACATACAGACCAAGACTCCACCTCACGTTCGGTACAACATACAGACTAAGACCTCAACACACGTCCGGTACAACATACAGACTAAGACATCAACCCACGTCCGGTACAACATACTGATCAAGAACCCACCTGGCGCCTACCGTCTACCAGATGCATTGCATCAGCCTGGTCGGCAAGATGGGGTTAGTCACTGTGATACTGCTAATAAGCCTAACATTGCACTATAACCAGGTGACCCACGGACAAGAACGAGCGCCCAGACTGGAGGCGCTTTGATCCACGTGTTAGCACGACTGGTCAATTCGATGACGTATTTGTTACAGGTGGAAGTGAAATAAGTAACCCAACACCTGTCTTTCTGAGTCTGTCCTGACACGTCTCAATACTGGAGCCCCCAAAACACCAACAAAGAATCAATTCAGACTTTGTTATCTAACGGAACAGGTTGTCAATGGGCAAGTTTGACAAAGACACAGGGAAAAACATTGACCGTGAGATCAAGTTGTGATTGTGTAAGTCAAGAATTAGTGATTGTAAAACGAATAATCAAGTTGTGATTGTGTAAGCCAAGAACTAGTGATCGTAAAACGAATAATCACGTTGTGATTGTGTAAGCCAAGAATTAGCTATTGTAAAACGAATCACCAAGTTGTAATTGTGTAAGAACGAATAATCAAGTTCTGATTGAAAGCGATCACTGTGTGAAAAAAAAACAAACAAACAATAGTCAATTTCGACAAAGGACACGAGTAAACTTCTATTTTTGTAAGAACCACACCAATTATTGTCTAGTATTGAACTATCAATTCGAGATCAAGATGCTGAGCAGCGCATGAGCTGCAGTGGTCAGCGACCCATAGCTGACTGCTAGCGTCAGGGCCAGCGAACCATAGCTGCCAAGACCCTTCTACACCTCCATGCGATGATCCTGGATAACAGGCTGCAGCAGGACAGACTGGCTAAGGAGAAGGGATCGAAGAGGGAATGCTAACCCGGTACCAAAAAAAAATGCTTGCTGAAGTCGGATGTGTTGGACCGAAAGGTGCAAATATCGCAGTCAAGCTGTAAACTACGACACAACGCATTCCGTTCTCTGGACGACATTCTGCTACTTAAGCCCTTTCAGGGTTTGGTAGTGGGAGATTGAGAACAAATAAGAAGAAGAATTATCAATTCTGAATAGATCATTTCCCACAAGATAAAACCTATACCAAATTGTTGAAACACTCAGTCATAGCGGGTTCAGACACGTCTATAAGGCTAACTCGAATGATGATTCCTCCACATAGCTGGTTCGGACAGGTCAGTAGGGATAACTCGAATGATGATTCCTCCACATAGCTGGTTCGGACAGGTCAGTAGGGCTAAGCCAACCGATGTTTAACGTTCTGTTACAACAGATTGTGTCAGAATTCTCTCATGAGAAAAAATGCCAAAACAACAAGACAAGGACAGTGATGCCTAAATTCAGGCTTTCTAGTTCTGAGGACATGAACAATTATAGTACAGAACATACTAGTTTTAATCCTGACACAGGAGAGTGTTCTACGATTGACAAAGGTGAATGTTCTAGCTATAAGACTGACACAGGTGAATGTTCTAACTCTAAGACTGACACAGGTGAGTGTTCTAACTCTAAGACTGACACAGGTAAGTGTTCTAACTCTAAGACTGACACAGGTGAGTGTTCTAACTCTAAGACTGACACAGGAGAATGTTCTAACTCTAAAACTGACACAGGAGAATGTTCTAGCCATAAGACTGACACAGGAGAGTGTTCTAACTCTAAGACTGATACAGGAGAATGTTCTAACCCTAAGACTGACACGGGAGAATAATCAAACTCTAAGACTGACACAGGAGAATGTTCTAACTCTAAGACTGACAGAAGTTAATGTCCTAACTCTAAACCCTAAATGAGGGTATGTCAGAGAAGACAGCCCAAAAGTTGACGCTAAGATGTACACTTATTAATATGCATGCACTGCACACCATTAGACCGAGATCCGACCTAGAGACAGAAGCAAGGACAATATACAAGAGCATGCTAGAAGTGGGCAAACTCGGCTTTCAGATGTAGAATAAGGACACAAATCCTAAATACATTCCAGCACATGGGTCAAATCCCCGGCACATTCCCCAGGTCCTGTGTCATTCTCTACAATTAAAATATGTCAATGTTTCAGTTTTAATGTTCCTACAAGATTAGGAAGTCGGCCATATGTACAACCTTTTAATAGCTCTAATACGAGTGACAGGCGCCAAACATTTTTCATCACTTGCCCGTCTTCGTGCCTCGGTAGTACACGGACGAATAATAATAATAATAATACTAATAATAAGAACAATAATAATGACATCCATAATAATAACAATAACAACAACATGATAATACAAAGGCCAACCGGCAAGACAAACCTTGAGTCCAGAAACGTACAGACACAAACCAATATAAGCGGTGAATGTCTTGTTATGCGAACTGCTCAAACTAAAATCAGAGACCGACTCGCAGACCACAACTCTGGAAGCCAGATATCTGACAAACATCAGATTGGATTTATGCCAGGACATAAATCGCCCCCCGCCACAATAGGACGCTAAGGTCCGAGAGAGGTCAGAATAAATTGCAGACAACCGGCAACCAGACCGCTGGCTTGCGTAGCTCTAGTTTGTCGGACAATTCTTGCATATTCAGAATGCAAGCCCAGGGTACAAGGGATGTCTTTAGGTGCAAGGCTATTTGCAATTGTGCAGACTAAGCAGAATTATTTCGTCGCATACAAATGTCCTCCACGTAAATATTTCATATTTTGCATTCTCTCCTGGCTGATTTAGTTAAGACAGACAAACAATATAGATAGGGAAAACTGATGTGTAGCAGACAACGAGAGAGAGAGAGAGAGAGAGGCATGGTGTTGTAGATAATTATTGGGACGTGACAGCCGCTGGCAAGTGGCCGGCTCGAACATCACGACTTTTGTGAATCGAACGTTTTCTGGATGGAACGGAACTCACATCGAGGTACCCGTTTTGCACGAGACACCCACGAGCCAAGTTTTCTCAGACGCATTTCAAGACACAAATAGCTTATGTAAGCATTGATCGGTTCAAGAGGCAGATCAGACAGACTCGGGGGTGAGTCCCCTCCTACAATGATACTCAAGAAACGCGATCACCGTTGCTAGGAGACGTCATGTTGATATTGCGTATGTTCCAATGGATGATAATCAAATTGACAAATATAATACACCCCACGGCGGAACTGAACCATAAACGAAACCAGTTTTACGACCAAAAAGTCTTCATCGAGAAAAAAACAGACACAGACAAAAACAACTGACAATTCATAAAAAGACATTTCACAAAGAATAACTGACACTTAATAAAACTGACCTTTAATAAAGAACTGACAATTCTTAAATAAAAGCGGATAATTCATAAATAAAAACTGACAATTCATATAGAAGAACTGACAATTGCTAAAGACAAGGATAAGTAGAGATTGTATGTGAGCGGATGTCCAGCATGTGTGTACAATCCCACTGACGCGTACACCACTGGATATAATGCTAGAAGAGTTCAGTGTGCTTGACAATGGAGAGCTAGGCCTCGGCATGACTCAGTCTACCCAGCTGTGAATGGATGCCTAGCTTACAGTTATGAAATGCAAGGCCAAGTGGAGAAGAACTGTGAAAAATGACCCACGAAACAGCTTACATATCTATCCACTTCATTCCCGACGGCAGTGCATACTATGATACTACCTATACCAATGGATCAATTGTTCCTTGATGACGCCATCAGGTTTAGTGTTCTCTGCTAGAGTGATAAGAGGCAATGCCGTTACCGAGCAGAACAGGAACGTTGAAAACAACAACACAATGGCGAATGAGGCGGTGACTTCAGCTAGAATGTGGCTTTACTTGGACATCGGCGGTGACTTCAGCTAGAATGTGGCTTTACTGAGGAACAAGGGCCGGCATAGTGTTGGGACATGGGCGGTGACTTCAGCTAGAATGTGGCTTTACTGAGGAACTTTCAATATGGGCCATCATCGTATTGGGACATATATCAGTAGATCGATAGGCAGATAAGGCGTTATATAGTTTGAGTGGAAAGTGGACACATAAGCCTAGACCTTCATGGGCTTGACTGGACAACAGACACAGAACCCCCAGGCCTTCATGGGCTTGTTGTACGCTCTACCAGTTAGCTATTTGCCAAGGTAATTAGGAGTGTATATAACGTAGCGACCGACTCAACTCAACTAGTCTGTCAGATACAATACTGCAAATCAATTAGCCAGCAATTCACAGGCTTCATCTGCTCGAAACGAGACTGATAGAAAAGGCGCCTCCTCAGAAGAGGCGGGAGCAGGGGTGTCAACTGCTTAGCTACAGATACCATTACGTGACGTCATCCAGATAATGGAGGCGGAATACTTGGTCTGCCACCACAACACAACATAGCATACTATGCTCTTTGAAAAAAAAAGACAATAGCATGTCATTTTCTAAACGTGGCTTCTTAGAACCCCCGACCTATTTGGCTGTTAGAAGTCTCTTGGCAGGTGAGCGGTACGGAAGGTTGTCATTACTTTCAGTACGTGGTGAAGCGATCGTTCCAAGAAAAAAAAACCCCAGTGTCTGCCAAATTGGACAAGGCAGGATTCGAACCGGATACATTGTGATTGTGAAATGGGCGTTTTACCCATAGGCCACGCTGTATCCTTAACATGACACACAATAACATAAAATGACATACCATAAAAAGATATACAGACAGAAAGTAAGTAGTTTGTCCTTTACAGAACGTGGCTTCTTTCAATCGTCCACCTGTTTGGCAGTTAGAAGTGTCATGGCAGGTGTGCATTGCGGTAGGTTGCCTTATACTATAACATGACATCATATAATATGACATACAATAACACTCGAAAATAACATGGTATAAGACAACACTGCGGTACTGTTAAAACAATGAGAGGTCACATGCTGTTATGGGTGGAACTAGTTCTACTGGTAATGCGCTACACACATGACGAAAGTGTTGGCGTACATCAGGCAATAGTCGATGACGCGTCCTGCTTGACGCGTCAACCAGGCTTCCTGTGTACATAATCGCCTGGTTAGGATAGTTAGCACGCGTCGTTGAGTAAGCGCGGACCACAGGTGTTAACAGCATGGTGAAGTCGTGAACTACTTCTGGGGAACGTTACAGAGCCCGCCGGCCCTTTCAGCGCAACGCTACCCTGAGTCAGACTAGAACGGTCGGCCCACAATGTTGACACAAGCCGGGTCTACTGATATCAACAGATCGATACCCCCCCCTCTCTCACATCCCCAGCTGCACCAACCCGTTTCATGGGAGCTATTCAAACGCCCACTGACGTCATCGCTCCCTATAAGCTTGTATATGGAAGTGTAGGTAGGGGGGGGGGGGGAAGCGATCGCTGGTCTTTGTGTGTGTTTTGGGCGCGTTGTCAGAATATGGTCTTTTGGGGTAGGCGGCTAGTCTCTTGTTAAAACTGGTGGATCCGTCTAGACATAGCAACTGAGGGATATACGATGTTAGTATGGGTGTAAGCTGATGTTAGTATGGGTGTACGCTGATGTTAGTATGGGTGTAAGCTGATGTTAGTATGGGTGTAAGCTGATGAAGTATGGGTGTAAGCTGATGAAGTATGGGTGTAAGCTGATGAAGTGGGTGTAAGCTGATGAAGTATGGGTGTAAGCTGATGAAGTATGGGTGTAAGCTGATGAAGTGTGGGTGTAAGCTGATGAAGTATGGGTGTAAGCTGATATTAGTAGGGGTGTAATCTGATGTAAGTATGGGTGTAAGCTAATGTCCGAAGCTAATCTAACCCGTTTACTCCGTTTACCCGTTTTAAAGTCCGAACAATCTCTTTGAGGAGGTACGCTCTTTTTAACTACATACATTTCTATTGATTACGTCAGAGCGGGTCAGTTTGTATTATTTAGAATCCTGGCATTCAAACCCAGGCAGGTGTGTGCCTGCTGCCAGGTAGTTGACAGCTATATGTGGTAGATTGTGTTTTAAAATTTACTTCCCGGGTTTGTGACCTATTTGGTAGGAATGTCATAATCTTTCCAGAATATTCTAAGGCCGATGAGGGGCTAACAGCCTGTTGTTTTAAATTGTAAACTGCCAAGAGTTCTTTTTGGCGTACGCGTGTACACGGGACCTTGGAGTTTATTATTGTTGGGTCTCCGATAGGACTAGACACTCTGTGTTACCTCGCTTGATAGCAGAAGTAGCTTCAAGCTTGCTGGATTCTAACACTCACGGTTTTGTGTTGTCCTTGTTCAGAGGCGGAGCGCCTTTACCTTTCAGCTGTAGCGACCTGCATGCGATGGGGCAATAAAACAAATAGTTGGTATTCCGATACTAACTTTTGTCCTGCATTACCAACAAAAAACCAACCCTTAAAAGGGTTGCAGTTCAAAGAAACCAGTGTTCTCTGGTAGTAATGTGTAGTGGTACATATTCCAGGACATCCTGAAAAAGGTGGGCTTGACCCTTCTTGACTGCAGGGTATTGTAAAATTGCCGGTTTCCCGGTGGACGTCAGATGGGGGTCTTGGTTAGTATGTTTCACTGGATCTCCACGCTAGGTTTTGGCCACCCAGAATTGTGCATATTACACACCTAAAGATATGTGATCCCCTACGGCATCGGCGCCTCGCATCGAGAAGTGGTCGCGTGCGGCGAAGCTACCTTTATTTTTACGAAACCAGCCTTCCCATCCAAAAACAAAATGAAGTATAATCACGGACACAATGTATAATGACAGTTAGCCAACGGACGCAGAAAGCTTCCATTATCTCCTTATCTCTCTCTCCCCCTGTCTCTCTCTCTCTCACACACACACACATACACGTGCGTGTCTGATCAGCACGCGCAATCGACATGCATGTTTAGGGTCACAGAGGCAGGTAAAGCATTCGTCACAGCCAGGTAGCCAGATCACTTGGTTGCTTTCACCATACAAACACACAGAACTCTATCACTATAACATTTGTTCCTGGTCCGCCTCGAAGGTTAATAAGGCTGAGAAATAAAGGCAGTTTGCCTGCGCAGTGTGCAGGATAAGTTTTTATTACAAAGGTGGGTTAAGTAACATGAAATCAGACAATTCGTACGATCGCGGTACCCCTCCCTCGAGTGGTTTGGTCGTGTCTGATGAATGAACGAAGATCAGAGACCACAGTAACCATGGTAAACAAAGAGCCACAGGTCCAAACTAGAAGGTCTACCTAATGTCCGTTGGGATGACAACATAGGAGTGTCTATAGAAGATCAGAGGTCTATAAGAGAGCCAAGACAATGACAGCGGACACAACAGTCTGGCGCTCTTCCTGGCAAACCTTCACATCTCAGGCTGGAATACGGGTGAAGCTGTTGCACTCTTTCAGGCAAACCTTCACATCTCAGGCTGTGATACGAGTGAAGTTGTTGCGGTCTTTCTGGCAAAGCCAGAAAGACCGCAACTGCCTCACAGAGAGCATATCGTAAGAGGCGACTAACTGCGTGGGCATGGCATAACACCGGCCATGGTTAGCAGCATAAATGACGCATAACAGGCTGCGGGTCAACTTTGCACTAGTGTTAGTTTATTAACACAAACTCGTACATCGGTTAACCATCCTCTCTAAGCGATTGTCCCAACGCAGCGGAATATTAAGCTGCTCGAACCTAGCCCGCTAAGCAGGAAATCCTTCTCCAGGCTACACCGGCTCACGCCAG
Organism: Ariolimax columbianus; assembly: GCA_036924085.1. Lineage (NCBI taxonomy): Eukaryota > Metazoa > Mollusca > Gastropoda > Stylommatophora > Arionidae > Ariolimax > Ariolimax columbianus. The sequence continues at coordinate 35,001,276 of JAVGWX010000021.1, forward strand.
AGCACAGTGGCAGCTGCCCACGTAGAAGTACAGGTCGATTAAGAATATGTTAAACTATTTCTGGACCTTTCATGCAAGTAGTTTTCTAATCCCTCCCCCTCCCGGTTTCCCTCCTCCCGCAGTTTAATCCTTGTTTTTCCCCTGGCAATGTCCTATTGCACTATCCACTTCTAGCAAAAACTGGTTCTCGTCGGCGTAAACAGAAGTTATAACTTTAGACTAAAAGCCAACAGGAAGTTCTGATTGTAAGGGTGTATTTCTGGAGGGGTTTGTGTACAAATTAGAAGCAGTCCGTTTGTGAACAGTGGGGCGTGGTCTAACAGTTTGTAAGAACATTTAAACAAAAATTGTGAAACTGGAATTATCTTCATTTGTAAAAACTTGCTGAAAGAAGTGGTTTAGAAATAGCGCAACATTTCTGCCAGAGTAGTGACCTTCAAATCAAGCGGGAAAGGTACAGCGAATAATGTCCGGTCTAGCTGAGATTATGGACACATGTCTTGGTCCACGACCTTGAGGATTTGTACAGGAATATCAGTCATACGTGGAACCATACATGTCCAGAGGTCACGAGACTATTAATGCAGGGTTTGCAAGATGTTCAGTTGTTTTTCTGGCATATATCTGTACAATGCCTAAGTTACCGGTGCAAGCCAAGGACAAACAGGCATATCGGAAACTTATTTCCATGCCATTAGGATCACGCGATCGGTATTTGTTCCCCCCCCACATTTCTCATTCCAGGTAGCAAAAAAAAAAAATAATTTATTAAATGGTATCATAAAGAAGAAAGTAAGATGCTGAGCAGCGCATGAGCTGCAGTGGTCAGCGACCCATAGCTGACTGCTAGCGTCAGGGCCAGTGAAACAGAGCTGCCAAGACCCTTCTACACCTCAACTCGGTGATCCTGGATAACAGGCTGCAACAGGGCAGACTGGCTAAGGACAAGGGATCGAAGAAGGATTACTAACCCGGTACTAAAAAATGCTTGCTGAAGTCGGATGTGTTGGACCGAAAGGTGCAAATATCGCAGTCAAGCTGTAAACTACAACGCATTCCGTTCTCTGGACTACATTCTGCTACTTAACCCCTTTCAGGGCTTGGTAGTGGGAGATTGAGAACGAACCCAAGCCATATAGAAGAATGAGATAGGGACTGGAGACATATTCTCCGAGCCTAACACAGAGGACTGACAGCATGCCACTTACCAACCCAGATGAGGATACATCGATGCCAGAGTTAGACCAGGCCGCCTGAGTCTATGAGTAAACAGATATGGTTATTTGAGGGATAAATGATAGTCCCAAGTGAAGAAAGGAGACATTGAGCCAAGTGAATTAAGGACATCGATAGGGATGAAAACCGATTGATGACGAGAGAAACCTGATATAGAGCGACAAGTTTATGAGCAAAACTGACGTGGCTGTTTGAGGGATGATAACCGATTGATGATGAGAGAAACCTGATATAGAGCGACAAGTTTATGAGCAAAACTGACGTGGCTGTTTGAGGGATGAAAACCGATTGATGAGAGAAACCTGATATAGAGCGACAAGTTTATGAGCAAAACTGACGTGGCTATTTGAGGGATGAAAACCGATTGATGAGAGAAACCTGATATAGAGCGACAAGTTTATGAGCAAAACTGACGTGGCTGTTTAAGGAATATACTATATGGTGATGAGTGATGGCAGAAACACACGATCAAAATTGATTAAGGAAATGTTTGAATCCACAGGATGAGTAACTTGACTCTTTTGTGCTAACGATGAAGGCAAAGTTATCATCAGCAAACACGACAACTCCACAAAATGACAAGGATTTAAGACTCCATAAAAAACCCTAAAAAGGATATTTATACACCAGGGGAAGAGTGTCTCTGCAGACCAGGGCGATTCACGTAGCCGAGTAATGTATGAAAATTAAAGCAATACCCGAGGCTCAAGTGCTCTCACAGATCCGCCACTTCAAACAGCATGACTCACGCCCCCAATCCCAGCAACTTTCTCGGGGCGTCACTGTGTTGGAGTGACGCACGTTTAGTGTCAGATGACAAGTACCGGCCCAGGACACGAAACCAGGACAGAGCCTGACACAGCCGATATCCAGTTTGATCGCATTGGACCAGTTGCTGTCTCCATTTCGATGATGATCTGTCATAACCTACCCGTCTTATATCTCTAGCCTTGACTGCGCCATTGTGCAGCTTTTTTACTGTCCACCTCTGATATGTTCTCATGCAATAACGTTGTCTTCCGTTAAAAAAAAAAAATTCTTTTACTTGGACAAAATCGTAAACTACCATTTCCAGAATGAGTTCTTTTTTTCACAGCTAGTCTATGTGTTATCCCAGCCCGGCATGGAAGACAATGACAAACAAAAAGGCGAACAACATGTCAGGAATGATGCACGAGGGTAAGTCAGTTAGTAGGTCACAAACGTATTAGATAGCTGAAAAAATATAGTTGGTAATTCCTGATAGTGTCATTAGGTGGCAGCAACTTCCAGTTTTGTGATCACAGTTACTATCAGACGATAGGGGTCGCTTGCACGTCAGCAGCTCAGGTTTAACATGACGCCCTTGCTCACCGAGTGTACAATCACAGTTACTAGCAGACGATAGGGGTCGCTTGCACGTCAGCAGCTCAGGTTTAACATGACGCCCTTGCTCACCGAGTGTACAATCAAAGAACAAAGTGCTGGCAGTTTTATTTGTTTTGTTGGGATGCGGCCTTTTGGGAGGATTAAGAAAAAAAGGAAGGACTTTCTACAAAGCACATTGCTAATGAAAAGCTTCATGTTTACGGTGGCAACATTTTGATAGGCCCATTTTCGAAAAGACAAAAAATTGGTGATTAAGTTCGACCAGATCGTTATGTTCAGATTGCAGCAGCAGCAACATCTGTGCGGCAGGTGGTGATTCACCAAGCTGACAGGCGAGTAACCACAGACTGTTTAGCGTCTGCGATATGTGTTCGCGTGGTTTATCCTACATCCTGACCCCACTTTGGCTGGAGATGTTTAGCAAGAAGAGGTGGAAGGTGACGAACGTGAGAGCGGACCAAAGACTTCTGAGCTGAAGGTTTTGGGTAGAACGATGGGATAAAGGTATCAATGTCGGTGCAAATTATGTTGAGAAATAAGGGACGATGAAAGTGCAATAATAAATGGTTTTCAAGTTCGTATAACATTTATTAAAGAAAAAAATTGCCACGTCTGACTTATTTACTGACTTTCCCCTAACAGGTGATCCGAACAATTGGATTCCACATTCTGTAGAAACTATATGTCACAAGAGAAGCAGACATCAATAAAAACGAGGGGTGGTGTGAGGGGATAGGAGGGAGACGGCGACGAGTCACTATTCCAACAGCGCGTCATTCTACAGTCATGACTCAAACGGCCTTCTCGGTTACTAAGTTGACACCTAACTTTCCTGTTGACCCCTAACTTTCCTAGATCTGGTTCCTAACTTTCCACTACACACGGCAGCTGATTACAGCAGACACACCAAGACTTGCCCGGGTACAACAAGCTAGGTATGTTTTGGTTGATATGCCTGCCGTCTGATTTCAAGGGGGAAGCTCAATAGGTTTTATCTCAATACCGACATCCGGTGTCAATAAACAACGTTTGCTGAGGCTGATAACATTATGTTACTGTCAACACGTAAACCAATCACTACTCACCAAACAGGTATTTAAACAAGGAACCAACTACCATACCACACGGCAGTCAATTAAGAAGCCAATCAAATAATGTTTTAACCAATGAGCGATTGAGAACGCCCAACAATTCATCAACCAACAGCCAGCCAATCAACCATTTCCACAGTGAGACGCCAATCAGCCATCTTCTCAATTCGAATTCACCAACAATTCATCTCTACAGAGACCAGCCTATCAGCCATCTTGCCAGACAGCAGCCGCCATCACTGTTTAAAACAACCAATCAGCCACCTTCCCAGCCGCCATCACTCTTTCAAACAGCCAATCAGCCACATTCCCAGCCGCCACCACTATCAAACAACCTATCAAACACTTCCCCCCTCTTAAACAACCAATCAGCCACCTTCCCACTCTCAAACAACCAATAAGCCACCTTCCCACTCTCAAACAATCAATCAGCCAGCTTAACACTCTCAAACAACCAATCAGCCACCTTCCCACTCTCAAACAACCAATCAGCCACCTTCCCACTCTCAAACAACCAATCAGCCACCTTCCCACTCTCAAACAACCAATCAGCCACCTTCCCACTCTCAAACAACCAATCAGCCACCTTCCCACTCTCAAACAACAAATCAGTCATCTTCCCACTCTCAAACAACCAATCAGCAATGTAACAAAGCTAGAGCTGGTAACACTTACCACATACTCATTGAAGGCAGAAAGACCTGTGGACTGACGCCTCATCAGAACCTCGTTATCCAGAGGGTTTGGGGATGTGGGTGTGCGTGGTCGTATAACAGACAGTCTATTGTGGTTGACATCCACTGTCAGATTGGGTTGACCCTTCACCTCCATTGTGAAAGAAGGTATCAGGAAAGTAGTCGACATAGGCTAACGAGACAACACCTGGCAGTTGTCTGACCTGAGCTCGGGATCTCTTTGGTCCCTACTACTGCTATCAAACGATAACTAACGTGTCCCTGTGTCTCTCCCTGTCTAAATGTCCTTGCTAGTCTCCACCAGATGCGTGTTCTAGCTTACAAGGCGCTTCTCCTCTATGATGGTGTCAAATGTTGGCATTAATCTCAAACCCACACGTCTTCACAAAGAGAAACTTATCAGTGGGCCCGGCAGCTGGTGGATCAGAGACATTCCGCACATTAATAAACAAGAAAGCAGAAAATATGAAACCTCACAAATATGCAACCTTAAACCCCTGCCATTGTTCAGTTAGGTTGCATGCTCCCAAACAACAGTACAGAAATCTCACACATTCAAGTCGTCTCTCGCGCACTAAGGTTCTCTCACGCACTGACGTTCTCTCTAACGCACTGACGTTCTCTCTCAAACATTCGCGTTTTCTCAACCATACGTTCACGTTCACATCATCATCATCTTATTCTACATCGAGGCTGGGATATCCGCGTCATTTTGCCCGACATTTTGTGTTGAGTTTCCTCCATTTGCTGAAACAAGTCCTCAGTTGCTTGCGTTATTGTCGCGCCGATTTTGGTTTCCTGAAGTTCATTCCAATCGTCCAAAATTCGTTGTCAGTGAAGTCTCTTATCTTGGAGCGGTACACTTTTTGAATCGTTAGGACCAAATTGGAATTGCACAGTAAACCTGATTCAGGTCAGGGCTGTTCTGTGGCCAAAGTGTATACACCAAGAAAAACTTATCGTGCATCTTTCTCCTGGAGTGAACGTCATTTTGGTGCAGACGGATCTAATGTTGACGTCATCCAAAAGTTTCAGCCAACGTCCGCATTTATGAGAAGCACAGTGACAACTACAACTGGGCGAGTTTTCGTGACATTTTCTCAATTAATAAACATTTGATGTTGACGTTCTGATGGCTTCTTTGTTTTTCTACCCAATCCTGTACGTACACATACACGCACGTACACAGACACACACACTGAGTACAACGTAAACCAGTTATCATATTGCTATTCTCCATCTAACCAAGTGCCCGGCTGTGCAGAACATCAGTGCCCGGCTGTGCAGAACATCAGTGCCCGGCTGTGCAGAACATCAGTGCCCGGCGGTGCTGAACATCGACATGGTATTTAACGCCTTACACCAGACCTCCTTTAGAATGCTCATCTTCTATATCGCTCTCAGGTTTTGGGGCTGCTCATCTCGCGTGTCCGTACGTCTGAACATTCTCATGGTCTAACACCAGTCTCTTGCAGCCTTCAATTTCTCGAGCTCTTGAATTGCTCATTGCTGTGAGACATCAAGTCAATTCCTTATCAAACCTAGTTCTATATCCTGCAAAACAGTTCAACAATTATTCCAGTTCTAAGATCCAAGCCGACTCCCCGCATAAAGTGACCACTTGCAGAAATCTGAAGCAAAAATTATGTTTTCTTCCACGACAGACAGTGGCTAGTTATAAAATAGCAGTCTGAAGCAAACATTATGTTTCCTTCTACGATAGACAGTGGCTAGTTATAAAATAGCAGTCTGAAGCAAACATTATGTTTCCTTCTACGATAGACAGTGGCTACTTATAAAATAGCAGTCTGAAGCAAACATTATGTTTCCTTCTACGATAGACAGTGGCTACTTATAAAATAGCAGTCTGAAGCAAACATTATGTTTCCTTCTACGATAGACAGTGGCTAGTTATAAAATAGCAGTCTGAAGCAAACATTATGTTTCCTTCTACGATAGACAGTGGCTAGTTATAAAATAGCAGTCTGAAGCAAACATTATGTTTCCTTCTACGATAGACAGTGGCTAGTTATAAAATAGCAGTCTGAAGCAAACATTATGTTTCCTTCTACGATAGACAGTGGCTAGTTATAAAATAGCAGTCTGAAGCAAAAATTATGTTTCCTTCTACGATAGACAGTGGCTAGTTATAAAATAGCAGTCTGAAGCAAAAATTATGTTTCCTTCTACGATAGACAGTGGCTAGTTATAAAATAGCAGTCTGAAGTAAAAATTATGTTTCCTTCTACGATAGACAGTGGCTAGTTATAGAATAGAAGTCTACAGCAAAAATTATGTTTCCTTCTACGATAGACAGTGGCTACTTATAGAATAGAAGTCTACAGCAAAAATTATGTTTCCTACCACGACCGACATTTGACCACTTATAGAAGTCTGAAGCAAAAATCCTATTATTCCAGTCCGCTTACTGATGGGTTTCCGTTCACACATAAGACGAGCTCCAGCAACCTCCTGACAGCATCTCTGAACCACACCGCCCCCTGTTGCTATCTGGCGTTATTATCACCCGAATGTCCATGCATTTTTTTCTCCCTTCTCTAGAAGACCTCATCTGTGACAAAATCCTCGCGGAATGCGCTCAAACGTGCAAGAACTACAGTGATTGACAGGATGTACAAATCGTTGAGGCTTCTTAAGTAAACATACTACGAGCTGGACGTTACACACAACCAGTACACAACTAGTTATAAAGCATATTATTGTATGTGCCACTGATATAAGGGTCATGATGCCACTGATGTAACAGTTATTATACCACTAAGAATGCCACTTTAATTCACTAATCAACCAGACTTTTAATTTATAATAATGGGCTCCAATGGAACCCAATGACAGAATAGTCTAACGTCATCACGCATTTCTGATAATAAATTAAACAAAATAGCTCACAAATTTCAAATTCCGAGGTAGGAGGGTTAAAATCACTTACATTTAACACCAGTGATGGTCACGAATGTTGGTTGACAGCGGTTAAAGTATGTATTCAGTGTCACACAGAAGACAAGTTGTTGAAGCTGTTGATTTGTTGAGTGTCGGCGCGCGGACTAACTATAGAACATGCCCCACATCCTTAAAATATAAACTGGAGGAAACTCGCTGCTGGAATGGGGAAAACTAGTTCAGATATAAATAGCAGCCAATGGTTGAACTGGCTGACAACCTTGGGCGAGGTCGTTGCATCGCTCAGCTGGAAATAAAGCGGTGACAACAACAAGCCGTACCCGAGTGAATATGGCTGATCAGGGACAGGACAATTGCCGATGGGGTTGGTGCATGCAGTAAACAACATACACATGTGTCGTGAGCACATGCCTTCAACCGGTGTGTGGGTCCAGGCGGTAGACCAGTAACCTATCTACGAGTTAACAACATGTAATCTCTAGGTGGGGAGTTGCTATAGTAAAATTTAGGTATTCGAATCCCACTGGCTTCATTCATGCTTTTAGTCAAAAGGGCGGTGAGATCGAGCTGCCTAGTCCTTACGGATACGGACGATAAACTTGGAGGCCCCTTATACATGCTGTGCACGTAGAAGGAACACTGGATGTTAAAAAAAGAAAAGAACACGCTGTAGGCTAAACGATTATGAAGGAATGGATTACTACCGAGATGTGATCAGTATATCAGTATGAATTGACACAATAAGGTGGCCCCTGCACCATGCAAAGACACACCAGGTTTGTTAGCCCCCCCCCCCCGTCTATCTGCACACCTGACAGCATTTATATACAACAGACATATTTACCGCCAGAGATAGAAGAAGGGCGACTCAGATAATAGGATCGTTTGGCGAACCAGAAGTGCTGAGCTGAGAGACGTCAGCGACCCACATCTGGCTGCTTGTACCAGGGTCAGCGACCCACAGCTGGCTGCTTGTAGCAGGGTCAGCGACCCACAGCTGGCTGCTTGTAGCAGGGTCAGCGACCCCCAGCTGGCTGCATGTACCAGTGTCAGGGACCCACAGCTGGCTGCTTGTAGCAGGGTCAGCGACCCACAGCTGGCTGCATGTACCAGTGTCAGGGACCCACAGCTGGCTGCTTGTAGCAGGGTCAGCGACCCACAGCTGGCTTCATGTACCAGTGTCAGGGACCCACAGCTGGCTGCTTGTAGCAGGGTCAGCGACCCACAGCTGGCTGCTTGTAGCAGGGTCAGCGACCCACAGCTGGCTGCTTGTACCAGGGTCAGCTACCCACAGCTGGCTGCATGTACCAGGGTCAGCGACCCACAGCTGGCTGCTTGTAGCAGGGTCAGCGACCCACAGCTGGCTGCATGTGCCAGGGTCAGCGACCCACAGCTGGCTGCTTGTAGCAGGGTCAGCGACCCACAGCTGGCTGCATGTACCAGTGTCAGGGACCCACAGCTGGCTGCTTGTAGCAGGGTCAGCGACCCACAGCTGGCTGCATGTACCAGTGTCAGGGACGCACAGCTGGCTGCTTGTGCCAGGGTCAGCGACCCACAGCTGGCTGCTTGTAGCAGGGTCAGCGACCCACAGCTGGCTGCTTGTACTAGGGTCAGCGACCCACAGCTGGCTGCATGTACCAGGGTCAGCTACCCACAGCTGGCTGCTTGTACCAGGGTCAGCGACCAACAGCTGACTGCTTGTACCAGGGTCAGGGACCCACAGGAGACCCAGGGTCAGCGACCCTGAGCCGGCAGCCTACACTAGGGTCAACGATCCATAGGTGACCCAGAACTGGCAGCCTACAGCAGGGTCAACGACCCATAGCTGATCTAGAGCTGGCAGCCTACACCAGGGTCAACGACCCATAGGTGACCCAGAATTTATCCCGTCTGCCAGTGGGGGTCCTGTCAACACAGCCACAATCGAAGAAGGCAGGCAAACCAGGTCCTACAATCTCCCGCATGTCGGACCAAAAGGAGCAGATATGGCTGCCTAACAGTGAACCAAGTCCTCTCGTCTCTGGCGCGAGACTACAACTCTTGATATCCTTACGCCTAAAGTGTTTTCCTCTTGATATCCTTACGCCTAAAGTGTTTTCCTCTCGTCTCTGGTGCGCTTTCAGATTTGGTCGGCTGCCATTGATCTCCAAATGTGTTCAATCTCTTGATTTTCTGCTACAATCGCCAGACCTGTCTCTCGGTCATCTCTGTTTAGCCTAGACGACAGTGGGCTGGCTTGCTAAGACTGGGATTACAGAGTGCCAGGATTCGAACCAAGGACGGATAGAAAAAAATCCGGATGTGGTTTGTTCCTGTTATCACCGCTCCTCCAGTCGATCCAGCTGTAAATGGGTACCTGACCTATGAGTTAGGGGAGGTATAAACAGCAAGGAATGGAACTGGCCACCCACGTCACATAGGCTGCGGTTTAGTACCCGATGAGTTATCTTCATCCCCGACGGCAGTTGTTGCCATGAAACTGACCTTGACCTATAGCTACGTGAGCATGGCGCGAGGAGCAACTACTCAATTTGCATTCAACACCTGATCGACCTATTACCAAAAGGAAAATTCAAAGAACCACTACACCGAAACGCGTACCATGAAATATGCATACATAGGGCTGTGCATGGGGTCAGCAACCTTATCAATGTAAAGGAAGATTGTTATAGAAACCGGATACTGAAAGATTACACTGGATGCTTCGTCACGGGCTTCCTGCAAGGGGCTTCCTACAGTAGTGACCCATGCTCCGACAGAGAAGGCACTAATAAGGTTTAGCCACCAAAATGAGGGAGAATTAATTGTAACAGTTCCCGCCGGAGCAAGGGGAGTTTAGGATGCCTGAACATGTTAAAGCTTAAAGCTACCTGAATGCATATCAAGGTCACTCACCGTCTCAGCAAAGGAGAACAGAGTTGGGTTAAGGAATGTGGACAGGTAGAAACTGACCACTGGCCTTCCGATTTTGGTAGGGGGAGATTGATTGACAGACGAAATTGGCACTGGGGCTTGCTGCGAAAGAAATGGAGTGACAGGTGTGCAAAGTGTTTCGGTCCAATTGGGATTGAAGATGACCATACCTGAGATCGATTGGTCAAGCTCTGGCCTTGCTTGAGGATATATAACTCGAGACAAAGTTTAGCTCGAGAGGCTGGAGGAGAGTGAGGGAGAGAGAGAGGCTGTATGGAGGAAAGTGAGAGAGAGAGACTGAATGTGGATAGTATGTTTAACTCACCGACTTAGGTACAGGAGCGATTGATAGACTGTTGGACGAATGTTTAGTGATAGAACAGGATCGCTCAAATAGGTGTGTGAGTTTTGCATTAATAGATAATTTGAACATGTGTTTGTAAGCAAGGACACATTGTGAACGAGTTATGTCGAGATCGCCCGCCTGAGGGGATTTCAGTGAGGAAGAGTATTTGATAAGGTGTGTTGAAGACGCAGTTAAGGCGATGTGTGTGTGATGTAATTGCAAGGCAATATAACTGGGTTTTTAGATAGTTGGGAATTCCATCAATAGCTAATGCTTACAATTCCCGTTATAGTAGAATGTTTAGTTAAGATATGTATTATATTGTGTTTGTAATTTCTCTACTCATTCTATGATATGAGTATGATATAATAAATATGCCACCTGCTGTTTGATATGTCATTTACTGAGTATGGTCATGATGATGTGGATGAGTGTGAGAATGTTCTAAGTTAGATCGCGGCAGCAGAGGGTCTGTTACATAATGATAAGGTTTTGCCACCAAAATGAGAGAGAATTAATGATAAGGTTTTGCCACCAAAACGAGGGAGAATTAATGATAAGGTTTTGCCACCAAAATGGGGGAGACTTAAGTACTATAAGAGTGATGTCACATCTACACAACAGATATACCACGTCCGCAAGTAGACGAACGTTGACCCCCACCTAAAAGTACAAATCGACACCCGATCAACATGCTAACTTGTTATACAACCTCCATTATCCCCATTGATATGAAACCATATTTTGTATTCGTCAAGTATTTGATTTGGTAACACAAACAAGTCGGGCATGTTCAGATCGAGGTCACCATGCGAGACAGGAAGTCAAGACGCAGTTTGCATGTCACGGGCTGTTGACTCCGACTGTTTTGTACATAATCAAAATGAACAACTATTGTTAACAGGCTTCGTCACAAACTCCTTTTCCAGGACGAACGCCGAAGATGACACAATAATCCTCGTTACGACTAAATCGTCTTCGTCAGGGACAAAGGCAAACACAAATGAAAATATGTAACAAACCCAAAAATGTCCAACCAGGGGCCACATTGTAAGTTTGGGTATGCCCTGGACACCAGACTTTGAACACAATTGTTGACGCTCACAAGGTAACACCACACGGGCTTTTCTGGTCAAGGAGAAGTGACGTACTATTTCTGGGCTTTTCTTGTAAACGAGAAGTGACGTACTATTTCTGGGCTTTTCTTGTAAACGAGAAGTGACGTACTATTTCTGGGCTTTTCTTGTAAACGAGAAGTGACGTACTATTTCTGGGCTTTTCTTGTAATTTTAAAATGTGCTTCCATAGCAGTCCACTGTTATCGAGGATGAAGTGGTAGGGATTTCATGGTAACAGACTTAAGATTTTTATGAAATGTGTTTCCAGTTTTTTCACAGCTGTCTTTCTTTCCCTAACAGAAAGCCAGGTATCAATTTACAGCTACGTCGACTGTAGAGTATCGATAACGGAGATTTAGCTCTTTGCTCAAACATCTGGAACACAGCAACAAGATTAAAGGCACGTTACGAAACAGAAATAATGAGGGAAGAAATAGAAACATGGGATCCAACAATAAGAGAGTATACAATAAAATCAGGGCAGCAATATAAACATTGGATCTAGCAATAATAACAAAGTATACAATAAGATGAAGGCAACAATATACAGTAAGAGAAAAAAAACACCATAACATAACCAACATGTCTGACAACCAAGGACGGACGAGAGATGCCTGTTAAAAAAATAATACGCCAATATAGAGAAAAGAAATGCTTTATCAAAGAATGACCTATTTTGCTAGAACATGTTACGGACAATCAACAAAAGCGGCCATGTAATCTCCAGCATCCAAGAAGGAAGTCACGGATTGGTCTGTTATGCCACGATTATGACCTTGAGATGAGCCACTCATGTCAGGTGCCCCCTGATAATGTTAAGCAACACACAAATAGTTCACAAACCATATTCTTCTAGGCCACAATCAAAGAATGAACATTTGCTGTGGACACACCGAGACGCTTGTGCAGATAAGGAACACATCCAAACAAACACATTAATCGGTTCATGGTTGTTTTTTTACTAACACAGCAAAACAATTTTATGATTCGGGGAGCATAGAGCCAGGTGTAAGGGGGGGGGGGGGGGGGGGTATTCGTGCATAAATAGTTTATGGGAGTCTAGAGAAATAAAAATTAATATCAAATTTAAGTACAGTTGAGGGGGAGTCCCCGTTAGTGCAGTGGTTAGTGCACTTGGATCCCAGTCGGATAGGACCAGTGTCAAGTCAGTGCTCTTGTACGAAGCAGAAACAGTGAGAATGATAAAGGCGATAGAGAGGAAACTCCAGTAGTTCGTCCATACATGTCTACGAAGGATAATGATGTAGGTTGGCAGGACATGATGAGGGATGGAGACCTATGGGAAAGGAGGGAGGATAATGGTGTAGGTTGGCAGGACATGATGAGGGATGGAGACCTATGGGAAAGGAGGGAGGATAACGGGTGTAGGTTGGCAGGACATGATGAGGGATGGAGACCTATGGGAAAGGAGGGAGGATAATGGTGTATGTTGGCAGGACATGATGAGGGATGGAGACCTATGGGAAAGGAGCCAACAATAACTAGTGGAGCAAGGGATCAAACGTAGGAAGTGGAGTTGGATATGGCACATGCTACAGAAAGCATCATCAAACATAGCGAGACAGGCTGTGAAAGGGAATATACAGAAGAAGAGATGTAGACCAAGAAACATCTGGAGAAGAGATTGAAAATGAACCTCAGTCCCTGGGACCTCAACTGGAGAGAAGCGGAAAGAGCAGACAAAGATCGAAGGTGGCGGAGGAGGGTTGTCAATGACTTATGACCAGTATGGAGCGATGGGAATTGATGATGATGATGACAACGAGACAACTGTAACGACAAGAAATACCTTCAAACAATCAATCAATCGGCTTATGTTTGTATAACACAGAGCAAAGCTATTTTGTACATTGTTCGTAAGCTATCAGCCAGAAAGTATAGACCAATATACTTAAGTTGACTAAGTCGGACCTGTCTTACCCATGGGTGTCAATCAATCAATCAATCAATACCTTTACAGCTACCTGTGGAGCATAAGACTTTAACAAATGAACGCTAAGTCATCACCTGTTGACCTACCAATTTCTTGCTACGATTTTGTTGATTAAACTTGCTACTTGATTCTTCTTAGTCGCCATGAGTCCTATTCTTTCCTCCCTGGTTAGGGAACCCGGTCCCAACATCCAATTGTAGCTCACTTTTAGTGAGCCGGAAATTAGTGCAAAGAAGTATTACTATTCTATGCTTCAATCTCAGGTCTGGCAACACGCGGGCGATCACGTGATGTTGGGACCGGGTTTCCTAGTTGGGGAAGACTGAATATAACCACTGCACGACTATGAATGTCGTAAATTGTCATTAGACAGAGTTGTACTTGGGGCTAGCAAACAATAATCAGGCGCCTGGGGCCCGTCTCGTCGAATGACTATGTCCATGACCACTATTGATGGCCGAGTCCCAGGCGTCCTGCAGTTCTGTTAAGGAAGGTGGCGAACTCATCATGTAAAACACATTACTACAGAAACCGAAACTGCAGAGTACACAAAGTGATATAGAGCAGGCTTCCTGTAATGCGCTATCTACAGTCGTGTCTTCATGGTTTGTTAGCAGCCAAATGGAGGAGACGACGATGAAGGAAACAGATTTATCTTGAAATAAAACACATGATGGTGCTGATACACATGATGGTACTGAAACGCATGATGGTACTGAAACACATGATGGTGATGAAACACATGACGGTACTGAAATACATGATGGCGCTAAAACACATGATGGTGCTAAAACACATGATGGTACTGAAACACGTGATGGTGCTAAAACACATGATGGTGCTAAAACACATGATGGTGATAAAAGACATAATGTTGCTAAAACACATGATGGTGCTAAAATAAATATGGAAAGTTCTGTATAATTCTAGGGCTTTTACACACCGTAAGGCGCTTGCCATACAAGAAACTAAGTTCGAAACGGTCATGTTCAAATTTCGCAAATTTCAAGCGCATAGCATCAAGAGAGATGAGATCACGCGCCTAGTCCAATCGGACACGGACGATGAACTCGGATGTGCCGGGCACACTCTGTGAGTTAAAATCTGGAAATTCCTACCCAATCCACCACGTTCCTCCCCCTAGGTCTAGTAAGCCGCAAGAAAACCCTACTGGATATGGCAGCAGCCATACAAGAGCCTATGTGAATACCAGGATACACCCGCATATATGGTACCATAATACACCTGTCTATGTGAATACCAGGATACACCTGCATATGTGAATAGTAGGAAATACCTGCATATATGAATACCAGGATACATCTGCCTATATGGTACCATAATACACCTGTCTATGTGAATACCAGGATACACCTGCATATGTGAATAGTAGGAAATACCTGCATATATGAATACCAGGATACACCTGTCTGTGTGGTACCAGGATACACCTGCATATGTGGTACCATGATATATATGCCTTTGCAATAACATATGAATACCAAGTGTAATTCTCATTAAATTTCACGTGAAAGAAAATATATTAAAAATATCCCATATTTATTTTTGGTATAATATTAAACCCTTTCTGAAAAATCGAAATTCTTGGGAATCGTTGCATCTTCCCGCCACGTTTGGCATTCACCGCATTGGAATCACAATGTACTTG